>JACTOM010000929.1:7536256-7631147 GCA_015832385.1 Elymnias hypermnestra
ATTTCAAGCAAATCAATAGGAGTCTGTGTATTTACACTAATCATTTTAGACAGAGATTCTTCATGTTTTTTTCTGAGTATATTTAGAGAAGTGTGCAACCGTGCTATTTGGGTTTCCAGTATTGCAGTGTCAGTATCATATTGTAATTTATTTTGGTGAGCTTGATTCAACAATATTTTTATTTCGTTTAATAAATTTGATTTATTCTTTATTAAGTTAGTATGATTTCTGCGACATTTTTTGTGAAACTTTAATAATTTTTGTGTCTTATTAATATATTTATTTAATCTTATGTATTTTCTGAGCTTTTTACTGCTACAAGGATACAAACTAGTGGCTGTTGATCCATTCCCGGAGGCAGTAACAAGCTCTGAATTTGTTTCGACTAATTCCTTGTAGAGTACTTGAGCCCTCTCCATCGCACGCTGAGCGACTTTGAGCTTTCGTATGAGGCCCATAGTCAGCGACCACGTTTCGGAGCCGTAGGTCATCACTGGCAACATGCACTGTTCGAAGAGTTTTGTCTTCAAGCACTGAGGAGTATCGGACGAACAGCCATTTGGATGCGACTTATTATTTCATTTCATTTTTTTATCCTCGTATGTAATTGAGTATATGTAGTTTTATTTAGTTTATAAATTAAAAAGATTAACGTGTCCGACTACACATTAAAGACTGAATAAACGATTGACCATCCCAGTTTGATTTAAGTTTTAAAAAGTCCTTCTATATAATCCTATTAAGCATGTATTGATATAATGCATGTAATCGTATTAATCATATCTTTTTCTTATCTGGTAACGCTATTCGCACATCATAAAGTGTTTTGAGATTCCAGTAAGCTTTCTAAGTATTCGGACGAATAAAATAACATTTCTAAAATCAAGTCAAGAACTCAAGTCTGATAATAAATAATGTTGATTTTGGTACAAAGCTTTCATTACCATAATATAATCGTATATCGTATGAGGCTTTTTGATTGATATTTTAACGTATTCTATAATTCTGATGAAATAGCCAAAATATAATATGAAATTTATATTGCTAGCTTTTTTGTATTATTCTTTTATGGCCTTTCAATCAATATTAGAGCGGAGGAATTGAGATGTTAATTGGATATTGTTCGCGCCAGCTGGCGCGATGCCTAGGTATCTCGGAAGCGGCATACTCGCGCCATCTGCAAGCTTTCCGGCGTACTAATGCCCTGGTTATCGGGAGACATCCGAAAACGACACGAGAGGGCGCCTCCTCTGCTGTTCCATTATCATGGAGCAATATAGTTTATAGATTATTTGTAGTACAGAAGTCGAGATCGAGTTGTCAACTCTCGAGGCGTATCGAACGGGCAAAATAAGCCCGCCTCGTTGATTTCGTATGATTTTGTCGTGAAAGTGCGGTAATTCCACGCGTTAATAGGTTTGTGGGGCCAATGAAGCAGTTCATCGCGGTTTGTAGGCCCATATCGAAGCCCTCTAGTGAAAGGTAGCGGGTGCTAGCGCGGCTAGGTTATTTCCGCCCACGCGATGGCCGCAGTAGGACTTTCCTGTGGATTTTGGAGTGGAATAGAAGAACCGGCGTCGCCGACAGCAGCGTCGGACGCCTTGGCAGGTTACAGACATATTCCACAAACACACACACTTACAAATACACATTCACGTGATCATTCAACTGCCAGAGCTCGTCGCCGTCAAGGAGATCGGCGCCGGAAGACCAGGTAGGTGTACAATTCATTCATATCTGTCAACCCCTGTGGAATCTCTCCTTTAACAGTTTCCTCCCGCCGTCTCGGGACCGATTCGACCTGGACCTTCATGGGCCGGGTCATGGCCGGCGTGAACAGTTATTGTTTATGAAGTAAGTTTCAGGTTTGATTATAGATGTAACGTTAAGTGCGTATTATTTTATTTAGGCATTTAATTTAATATTATAAGATGGGATTTTTGTTTATTGTTAATGAACGTTGTAGAATTTATGGTGACTTTTTAACCGTAATTGATGGGAATAAAGAGTCTGTTTTTTGGGGCTGCCATATTGACGTTTGTGAAAAAGTATTGCGGAAGCTAGGAATTGAGTATAATATAAACAACATTTTACTTTCAGTCAAACTAGTCCTTTAATATAGTCGTTATTTCACCTATAAGTCAAATAGTGCATAGTCATCTACAGTAATTAATTGTTGGTATATTAAAAAATATAGAACATTCAAGTTATTGGCGTGTTACGAATGAGTTAAATAATAATATTAGTCACATTTAATTATTCCGTTTTCTGTGAAATCTACAATTGCGTGGTCACGCGTCACTCAGAATGCTTTTTGTATTTTCCAGTTCGTTTAACTTTAAGATGCAGATACAATACAAATAAAAAATTCACTGTGCGGTTTTGTGAAGCCACTATGTTAATGAAAGCTGATGGAAGCCATTTATGCTGCCATATTGGCCTTGGGTTCTCTAGCAAACACCTTTCACTTTACACTTACTCCACGACCGGGTGTAATGAAAATTATCAGTTCCGTATCTTAATAAAGCACATGGGAGTATATATATATAATATGTATATTATAGAATTGATGAAGAAAGAGGAAATGAATGGAAGATTTTCAGTTGCATCATAAGTCAGGTTTAGAAGATAATTGAAAACTATTTTTTTACATTTATATTTACAAAGCGGATAGATAGTTAAAATTTTGTTTTGTTACATAGTTCATCGTAAGCTACGTAATTATGCTGCTTCAAGACAACATAAAGTATGAAGAGTTGTCTGAGCTGTATATGCTCAAAACGTTATCTTTTACAATCGAGGACACCCATTATTAAGCTGTTGCAAATGAATTACTTGTTTTTGTGTTTTATAATCAAAAAACCATGCGTGCTATTGATAAATAATTAGCAACCCATATGATATACTGTTACATTTATACCACACCAGTCCCCTAAACTGTAAAACATCGATATAGCCTATTAAAGCCGGAGTAAGAGCGGCGGCCACATATCGAATGAATATTTAACAGAAATCGAGTAACTCGATGGGGTATTAATGTTCAGATGGCGTGAGAACTTCCACCTGTAATAAAGAAACATTTTATGAACGAAATACCCAGTCAATTCTAGCGTCCGTGCCCCCACCTCATACCAGGATGGAATTTTCACACTTTTTTCTTAAGTAATAAAAGCCCGCCACATTTTAATACGCAATTTATTTAAATTTTAAATACACGTTATAGCCTTTTATTTTTGCTTTAGCTTTAATTGAGATTTCTCTTTAAGGAATTATTACAGATTTTGCAGATTTAGTGGGGATTTTATATTTTTCACTGAAACTGGTTTCGTGGTCTAGTGGTCAGATTGTGTGGCTACAGACATGAGATCCTCTGGGCTCGAGTCGCCGGTTGGGGGAATTAAAAAAGTGATATTGAGTTGAAGTTGACAGTGTGCTCCCCCCGTGCCTCGTAGAACACATTAAGCCGTGGGCGCTGGACCTGGTCTCTCTCCAGTATTTAAGTATCTTTTTTTTTTAAATTTGATACATGGCATCGGGACCAATTGAAGGTAAATTTGTATTTTATCAATTTAAATTTTCGATATATGCTGTTTTATAATTTACTGCGAAGTTAAAACACAGTCAAAGCACTATTTCTTTACTTTATTGAAAAGCGTTTATTACATTGCATTATATTTGTTCAAATTATTCGATACAGCAAATATTTACATATAAAAGAAATTGGAAATACAAATCTGAAAAGTATTATAGCTTCCATATTAAATGATATTTCATGAAATAAAATCAACGGATTCAGTTGGATCGAGTTTATTTTTCAATGCGCCCGGAAAAATGTTGGAAGCCTGTCATCGTCTGTACAGTCTGACTGACGAGTTGTACTCTCGACCCCTTTATTGGTACTTCAATTAAAAAACTAAAGGTTACAATGTATTGCCGATATCCACTCAATTTTGTACGCTGAAATGCGTACCGACGTCCTTTAAACATTTATTATTCCTTATTGAATTGACTTACAATGATTCATTAGCAAACACTTTTCACGTATATTTAAAGAAAAGAAGATTTTGTAATAGGATCGCAATCGCATGCTGTTGTTCTTTCTCAATTGTTTCATAATCCCTGTCAAGTTTTTTTGATGAGTTTATCTTTATATCGAAATTAATTGTTTAAAATTTATCCTATATCTAAAAATTCAATTAAATATGTGCTTGCAATTTACTATTTAGTATTTCGTTTTATAATGTAATAGGTCACACGTATAAATCTTTATATAGTAAAACCGAATAAGGCACTCAATTCATAGTGTACGTTTATTTTGATAATTATCTTAAAAGACTGATAATACACAATGTAAAATAAACCAATATTCTGGTCTATTTTATTCAACTCAACAAGAGTTCAACAAGTGAATGTATAGAAAGTTTAGTTTACCTCATGAAATTAGTTTTGTTATCGATCACTAAACATTGGACAAAGTTTAAAACTTAGGCGTCAACTTTAAGAAAAGTCTTTCTTTACACGGAGTTGTCTAGTCCCATTGGATTAACAGAGAAAGAGTAATGTTATATAATACTATGTTCCCGGTTGTGTCTGCCGCAAATTCGTTATTTATCGAATGGAATTATCAATCTAAACTATACTCACTCACATGCAAACACATAAAAGATTTTAACAAAGTCGATCCATCTGTAAGAGGATCTGTACTCATATAAGAATTTGGTAAATAATTATAAGCTAACTTAAAATAGAATGTTTTGTTACATCGTACCCACGATCCATGTATCTGGGTCAAAATATCGAACAAATATATATAATTGCCATTGTGGTATATATCTATTAATACACTTTTTAACATGTTTCAGTTTTATACAATCATAAATAGCGGTTTATGATTATTATATATCGCAACATTTTTAACTGTATTACAAGAATGTATATCTGTTGTATCTCGGAATACACATTTCATTCAGCAAGAACAGCAATGAAAAATAAATGGAAAGAAGAACAAATCTAGCGTGGGATAAATTTTGGGCACATAAAGAAATACTAAACGGGACTTACAACATAAGGCTGAAACAAATTGTCTTAGACACCTGCGTTTTGCCCTGCCTTACCTATGACTGCCAAGTTTGGACATATACAAAAAAGGTAAAGCAAAAAATATTAACATGCCAAAGAGCTATGGAACTGAGTATGCTACGAGTCAAAAAAATTAAAAAAATAGGAAGTCTAGAATTAAAAAAAAAACAAATGTGAAAGATGCTCTAGAATTCTCGTGTATATGTAAATGGAAATGGGCAGGCCACGTTGCGAGATACAGAGACGGTCGATGGACAAAGAGGACAACAATATGGCCCAAGAGAAAAGAGAAACGTTGGCCGACGATATCACACAAATAGCAGGCAAGGACTGGATAAAAGAGACACATGGAACAAGCTGGAGAAAACATTTACCCACGCGGGGTCAACACCCACGTAGAAGAAAATATAACGTTTGTTATTTTATTTTAACTGTGAAATTGGGTTTTGCCATCAAAAAGCTATATTATTATTATATCTATTATTGTAACTTCAAAGAAATAATCTTTGAAATGTATTACAAGCATGTATATCTGTTTTGCTCGTGTACGTCCTATAAATTTCAGTGACCTTTAATACTCGTACACATTTAAATATAAAGTTTAAGAGTCTTTTTTTTAAGAAATTTATCGTACTGTGCGTTATTCTTAGAAGTGAATCATAGCGACAGAGTGCAACGTATTAAATAAATTTTCTTTGCAGTTGAGGAAAGTAATATGTGAGGTGTAACAAAGGACGATAGCGAGCGGGAAAGGTATTGTGCGGATCAGACTGTCGGGCAGCCGCACTGCAGCCTCCCGGTTGCTACAGGAATACAGCGCGTCCGCCCGCCCACCTTCTTCCTTTACAAAATATATTTTTCTCTCACAACTGGTTTGCCAAGCGAAATATTTAAGAAATAACATTTTTCTTGTACATATCGAAATTGTTAATAGATTAGATTAATTATAAATAGATTCAGCGATTTCCTGTTCGTCGATAGAGAGAAATACCTACTAACTTCATCTGTCTAAACTAATACTATAATATAGATAGAGATATGGATAGAGACAGGTAAAATAAAATATGTTACCTGTCACTATCCGAAGAAGACGACTATGTATGTTTATGTATATATATATATTTATATCCCTATAAATGTATTTATATAAACTGCCTCATTGGTCTAGTGGTTAGCATGTTCGACTAGAGACATGAGATCCTAGGTTCGAGTCCCGGGCCGGGCCAATTCGAAATCGATATTGAGTTTTCTATTAAGACTTTCTCAATATTTGCCCGAAGTTGGAAAGTTGGCGGTGTGACCCACCCCCGTGCCTCGGAGAGCACGTTAAGCCGTCAGTCCTACGCTTGATCTCTCCCTCCGTTCAGGTCTGATTGTCGTCACGTCGGGCTATGAGAGTGAAGGAATAGAGAGTACACTTGTGTACTATGCATGCCAGTCCGCGGTGGAGCAGCCTGGTGGGTCTATGGACACTTGTGTACTATGCCTGCCAATCCGCAGTGGAGCAGCGTGGTGGGCCTATGCTCTAAAAACCCTCTCTGTCCCATGAGTGAGAGAATATGTATTTCTTCCCCGTTGGTACAACCCAAAGGTTCCCTGGAAGAGATCATTAAATAGCGATAAGGACGCCTTATTGTACTGATTGTTTTTATTTGTGTTATTTTTGTGGTGTACAATAAAAGTGTTTCATCTCTCTCTCTCTCTCTATTATAAAGGGAAAACATTTGTGTTTTTGTATGTATTTGTTACGTCTTCAGACAAAAACTTCTGAACAGGTTTCAAAAAAAATTTCATCATTAGAATGCTGCATTATTACTGAGCGGCATTAGCTATATTACTTAAATAGGGATATAAAAAAAAATAGGGACTCCTAAGAAAAATGCATTAATGCAACCCAAGGTGTGTAACAAAAAATCTTTCATCGCTTACGCTGCGAAAACTATTGAAGATAGAACTAAAAAATGCTCAACAGTATTATAGAACGTATTAATATCTACAAAAAAGTCCGCGATACCATATATCTTATTGTAGTTATGCCACTATAATTACTTATTTGACTTCTAGAAGTCAATAAAAGTCCGAAGTAAAAGTAATGAAACCATATTATTAATATCTCTGTATTAATCAGAACAAAATTGTGTATAGCGAAGTTTTGAGACAAATAAATCTCATCTCTAATATTATAGAAGAAAGTTTTGAATTTACAATTTTCATCAAAGGTGTCATTAGTACTATCATCTGTCTTCGTTATCAGTAGCGGTCTCCTAGTACCGTATACTATATATCGATTTAATGAAGCAAGGTTCAACTGATAATGCAATGCATTCTATAATTAATATGTTGAGTTATTTAAGTAACATCGGCAATTATTATATTTATATTACATATATAACAGTAAAAATATATTTAGGAAGTACAGGTTCAAGTCCGTTAAGCCGAACATCCGGCAATATATATTTGCATTGCCGCTGGCGTTGCCCCTGGTCATATGAATACAATGTTTGTTATACTATAGTCCCCCCGGAAACTCTCCAACGGTTTTAACAAAATGTTCTCTTTAAGAGATAAAATTATACAATATTAAAATAGAGATTTTACTCTTGTTATTCAAAAGTAATTGATGAAAATTATCCATTTATCAACACTTTATAAATAAAATGCCTTACCCAAAGAAAAGAAGTGTCACTCCGAGCATTTTTATTAAGCACTAGCAATGTTGATCTATGGGGCACATAGTCCGAAGAACCGATGAACTCTGGGGGCCGAAGGTGCTGGAGTGGCGACCCCGCACCGGACGGCGCAGTATAGGCAGACCCCCCACAAGATGGAATGATGATATAAAAAGGGTCGCCGGTAGCCGCTGGAGCCAAGCGGCGCAAGATCGGGCCTTGTGGACGTCATTACGTGAGACCTATGTCCAGCGACGACGACGACGACAAATGCTGATGTGGCAGTGGAAAGTCTACTAAGTCAGACTTTATATTTATTTTCGTGAACATAAAAGTTTTATTTCACTCAGTTTTTAATTACTTTCTTTCAGATACACACTTACATCCAGATTAAATAATAATAAAAACCCAGAAGGGGTATATCGGTGGTTGAAGTGGTGAATATGAGCTAACTCACCAGTCGCAGTGCCAGTTGTAAGGGTCACTACAGTTTTCTTTAGATTGATATTTTTAATGTCTTTTGAATGGAATATTCGATTTTAATTATTTATAGAGTATTTTACAGGTATTAAAACGGTCTTCAATATAGTATCATTTAATAGGATAATGATTAATGCTGAGGTATGAATAATATGGTTTGATTATTGTCGGCCCTTTCATTAACTGTTAAAATTATAAAAAAATAGCTATAGTGGCATAACTGACGTAGTTGGACAAATGGTATCGCTGACTTTTTTGTAGATTTTTTTGTTCTATCACCAATAGTTTCCTCAGCGCACCCGACACACACACAGAATTTATATGACCAATTTTCACACACCTTGGGTTGTATTAATACGTTTTTATGAGGAATCCTCTTTTTTTAAAGAAAATGCAGTTTTCTAGTGGTGATTTTTTTTTTTTTTTAAATAAGTCCAGTAGTTTTTTTGTAAAAACGTTACAAACATATATACATACAAAAACAAATGTTTCTTTTTTATAATATGAGTTTAGATAAGTATAAAAAGCCTTAGAAATCCAGTTTATGTATGGAAGTATCACCGAATTGGAATGATATTTTTTTCATATAAATTATTTTGCTCAGTCTCATTACAATACAATTTTAGATAAAAAGGGAAAGAGTCCCTGCAGTCTATAGAGTGGGTTTGCTTACTGGTCATAACTCAAATTGGGGAAACGACATTTATCTATATATTTTTTTAAATGCTGACAGGTTAGCGCTTGACTGAGATTACACCTCATGTTAAGTGATGATACAGTCGAAGATGGAAGCGCGCTAATCCGGTAAGAGGCAATTAACTTCTTATGGTCTCGACACAACAGTGTACCGGAACACAAATCTCTTGCTTGTCGGTACGTCTTAACTGCCAGAGTGGTAACTAGCTATGATCGAAGCCTTCCATCAGTTAAGACTGACAAATTAGAAAATGCAGTTTTTTAAATTGGTCTTACCGGAGATGGAAAACTCACAACACTGCGCCAGCAAGACTCGAAATATTTACACACATAATATGACTTTTTATATATGTATCGTATAGGAATTTAATTCAGAAACATTTTTGCTATAGCAGGCCACTTTAAAACAAAAATGTACGGGTTATGTTTATTTACATATTATATTAAAATACCTATGTTGACCGAATGGGGAATGGGTTTCTCTTGTTGTTAATTAACTTTTAAAAATATTTCCACATGCGGCCCAAATTAAATTTTCAACGGCGTAAGCTGTCACACACGTTGATATAGGATAACCACAAGTTTAATTTCCTCTTTCAGATATAGTGCACCAGTTGTCAGCTCTATCCGCTTCATGTTAACACAATTAAATTTCGTTTGAGTATCATCAGGGTAATGTCAATTTTAAAAAAATACTTTTTTGAAATTAGTAATAAGCTTAATACGATAAGATGTAAATAATTCCACGACTCGTGGAAAAATGTTTTATCCTTAGGTTTATTTTATGATTTTCTTGTTAATTATCCACATAAACACGCAAAAGTTTCCATTTGTGATATATGTGATAGTATGTAGTAATAAAAATTGTAGACAATACAGATAGTATTTTTATTGACCTAGATGAGTTTCAGATAATACCTCTTAATAGTTTATACAGTTAATGGAAGCCAATACTCAACCATTAATCCAGCAAAGGCGAATAGTATGTAATATTTACAACTAAGTATTTTTGTGTTGATTCTTGCAAAATACATTCCGCCTGAGAAGTGTCCAACGTTTTTACATAATACTAGCAGACCCGACAGACTTCGTTTTGTCAAAAAGATTTGGAATTTGGCAGATTTCAGTTTTACGAATGATTGTCGAAATGAAATTACAGCAGTATTAAATATATACAGCTCTTACATTTTATGACTATTCAATTGATTTTGAACTTTGTGCTGCGGGAATAAAGTACCAATTGATTCTTTGACGTTAGGAACACACCTACTTTGCTTAGACAAAAGCGAGTACTTGTAATTTATTACGAACTTTATGGAAAAGCAATAAAGGTCAAATTGACTCAACATTTTAGTTAGAAAACGCTTGTATGGGAAACAGAAAACGGCTGTTTTAGGGCTTTCCCCTGCAATTAATCGAACTTTTCTAAACGCCGTAAAAACCATCCTTGGACTACAACGAACATTTTAAAATAAGAATTATCAAAATTAATCCAGGCGTTTTTGAGTTATGCGCTTACCAACACATATTGCTATTTATTTTTATATTATAGATTTAGGATTAAATATGTATTTCCACATATAGACTCAACTATATTACAATGTGCAAATAAAAGTTTTGCAATTGTTATTCAACTGAAACTTGGTCTCGTATAAGAATAAATAACTATAATATAAATAATAATAATTATCGTAATTGAAATACCGAGAACTGTAGTGCTGTATGAACAAATTTCGTGGCATAAAACTTATTAAGGATTTATTCAAACAAATGATTCTGAGTTAAATAAAAAGCAATATAGTTTTGTTTTGTGACTTAAATAATTTCAAAACATAACTGAATAAATATACAAGAAACGACTTGCATAGTGTGCGTGTGACACGCAACCAGTGCGTGTAATATTTTTCTTTTCATAGCATATAAACAATATTCACAGTTATTTTATTTAATCTGTTAACAATGCCCGATGATTTCACGTATTTATAATAAACGCTTAAAATTCTCATTCAGATACAAATACAAGCTTTACAAATCTTAGTTTCTATTTATTAGTATTTTAAGGTAATGAACGTCCCGAGCGAATTTTACAGTGATTTAAAGTAAGCTTGAATATTATGAAGCAGTAGAAGATTTGACATAAAATGAAACCTTCTGACAGAGAGAGATAAAATAATTGGAAATAAATTCATATATTAGGGGGCAACCACTCTTTATGTGACGTGATTTTTCAAACCTCACTATAGTTATCATGAGGTTCAGTTCCCACAGTTGAGATTGGGTGAGATTCCTCTCATACGTCCCCGTACGTATGTAAGTACTCGTACTGTTTGTTTCAAGGCCTCGGTGTTTATAAAAGAAAACACTACACTGGCTTGAAACTTAGTTTATTAAATGTTTTTATGTTATTATAATTCTCACAACTTTGACAGTTTACTAGAATCACTTTATCCTGCGACTCGCGAAGATCTTCCAAAGGTCTATCGGCGACTATATGGTCAGGACCGTAGTCTTATCACTAATCCAGACCGGCAGGCAGAAACCAGGTCCGTAGTCTTGGACAGTAATTCGACTAATTACTAGAACGACTAACCGTTTGTAGCAGAGCTACGGATTTTATAGCAATAAAGATTGAAGACTGATTTTTTACATCTTGATTGACATAGCAGTCATTAGTTGCAGGTCAGCGATATCATTATAGAATTTAGGGATGTAAAAGTACGTAACCAAAGTCTATAGTTGCGCCTGCGATTGTTTTATAGGGAACTGTTATTAAATTTACAAGGGATTTCAATGTAAAATTGAATACGATTGAATATTCGCCCCTGTAGGACCTCTATTTTGTTTTAATTCTGTACATTATCTGTGAAGATCGCAATACAAATGTGCTGAAAATACGTAGGAGCTGTTTAGCAGACCGTGATACGCCAAGCCGTCTACAGCGTACCCCGTCTCCGCGCTACTATCTTTCACCATTTCATTTTCCGCTACGACGCTGCAATTTATTATTTCCATATAACTTTATAATAATTGGATGCAGTTGCCAGATATTTGTTGCATAACTTGATATTGAATTCTTTTTTCATTTAGTTAGCTTTTTGCTTATAAGAATCAATTTAAAGCAATCTCTACTATTTTACAAATACTCTGTTTAATATAAAGTTAGTGGTTTTTCTTTCTTTCTATTGTTCATTTCAATTGCGTCTCAGTAAATTTTTCGAGGTCATACTACCTAGCAAAAGTTCTTCTGATATATCACCAACTATAGACCATAATGACCATAAATTTTTTGATGTACCAAGGGATTAAAAAGTAGTGAGAACGACATACTCCCTGGTAAGAAAAACAATAAATAACCACTATTACAGGCCAATATTACGCAGCTTTAATTCACAAGTTGAGGAATGCCATCAAAAAGAAAAGGAGAGGGAATCTTCGAAGGGGTGTGCTGTTTCATCACGACAACGCATCCGCGCACAGGTCGGTAGTTGCGATGTATGCCATTCAGCAAGCTGGTTTCGAATTGGTTGACCACCTTCCTAATTCACCAGATCTGGTATCTCTTTCCCAAATTGAAGGAATACTTAAGGGGAAACAGGTACGAAGACGATAACGAGGTGATGGATGCCATGGAGAGCTTTTTGTAGGACCAAGACAATTTTTTTTTTAAATCGATTCAACTCGGAAAATCGCTGGACTCTGTGTGTAGAGAAACTCGGAGACTATGTAGAAAAAAATTATTAAGTTATCAATAGTCATTATATTCTATCTCCTTCTCACTCTTTTTTGATCCCTCCTCGTATTAAACCATTGTGATTAAGCTTCACATCACACAAAATATTTGAATTTAGATCTCTTACGAATCTTATCAACCTCAATTGATTACGTTGATAAATTATGCATTATTATAGTTTATTTTTATTTCAAATTATGTACCATGGAAGGTAAAATTAAGGAAAACTGACTTATATGAGAGTCCAGTTGCAAATAAATCCAGCTGTTCATATATAAATCAAAAGTAACCAAATCAATTAATTGACATTTTAATAACATACTATTGTGATTTTTTCTTTAATCGCCTGTGTAAAAGGTGCACAAACTTTTATCTACCCTCTGGCTACAGTAGTGCTTCGAATTTTCTTTTTTGACTAACACTTTGTAATACACAGTGATGTACTTCCTTTATGTACTCTCTATAGAAATTACAGTATATTGTAACATTTTTGTAGCTCTTATGCAAAACTTCTAAGAAACTATACAAGGAGGAAGCATACGAGTCGCAAAGTGAGTAATTGGTAAAGACTGGTAGATCTCGGACAGTTCATGCGGAAATAAATCCACAGCTACCCGTCCGCCAGCGGTAATTGAGTTCGGTCTGCACTTCAATTAATTTACGTTCTGAGCACACAGAGTACATCTGGAAAATCTTCGTAGTCAATTTCCAAGTGAAATATTAACAAAAGAAAATGGTAACGTTATGCAAAGCGCGTTTATATTCTTTGATCGATAGATAACTCACGATATCATCTTATATCACCTAGAGGACATATTTTATAATTAAATTACGGTAATCGTATTATTTTAAATAGGACTAACTAGTATGGTGTAAAATCACTTTGCAATGACAGAGGAAATTTAGTAATCAAAAACCTTATTTTAATTGTCGAAGTCTATATTAAACCTCAAAAGGTTTTATGTTTTTTCCGGAAGCTCCTATTTAATATAACCCCGACTTCGCATGCGATTTAGACGTTCACTGAGAACATCCGTTCTCAGTAAGCGTCTACGCGTCAATAACTAAATAAATCACTTTTCTAAACTTTAAGTCAATCGTACTAATAGTTTCGGAAATCTTATGTTAAGTGATTAAATGCATATTGATTTGCATAATTATAAATAACTTTCTAGTACTCTATGTCATCTTGGAGCTATGAAATATATAAACATGTAAATTATATAAAGTAATCAAAATACATGAATCAAAATAATTTTCCTGTTACAATTAATTTCAAGTGATCATACGTTGTCAAAGGCATCTAATATTTATGGTAAATGTGATAGACGATTATATTGTACGCCTAGAGACTCAATCTCGTGAGAGGATAATCTCTTAGAGAGACTTCCTCATCGATATTCCAAAGGATATTAAGAAATGTGGTTCGCTTCATAACGGAATTCTTTCCGAGAAGGATTTCTCGAGGATGTATTAAAATATGTCTGGATTAAAAAAATTGTCGGAAATAAATCGCGTCTTTTTATTTTTTCCCCTACATGAAGTTTTTTTTACTAAATTATCGAGTTCGACACATCGGTGTTATAGATTTGTCTCCCTACCACCTTTAAGACAATGAAAAATTTATTTATCAATATCAATAAGGTACCAAGAGTTTCCATTTAAAAAAACCAGTGTATTACAGCAAAAGAATATTGACATTTGCTGGACCTCTTTTATTGCAGACAGTTTAGCGCTTGACAGTGATCTCACTTGATAGTAAGTGATGATACAGTCGAAGTTGAAAGCGGGCCAATTTACTTTGCCACTCGTCATTTAATAATTTAACATACCAATTTTCGATAACATAAAATAAAAATATTTCATACATTCCCTTTTCTAAATTTTAAATTCAAAAACAAAACTTATTTAATAATTTCTAATATTGACAAAAAACACGTGGCCTTTTTATTTATTCGTCATTTGAGATTTCAATAAATTATTTGTATTAATTTTCGTCACTTTTAATATTTTAATGACAATTAAATTCCTTTTTCACTCCCTTTAACTCTCGGAAATCTAAAGTTTTTGATTTGTATAAATATAAACAAGACTTAATATTTAGTTTTCCAAAGAATTTTCACTTCTACCTATGTACTTTGTACGCACGCACTTTTAATTTCCTTAAGGTAAACGTTGATAGCAGATATACTTAATTACTATACTTAATTACAAAATTGGATAATAAATTTGGACAAATGTTATTTGAAAGAAACCGTAAATCGTCTGAAATAAGATATGCACTCCTAATCCTGTAAAATTTACCGAGTATGAAGACCTTGCGATGTTTTGTCCGCCAATCCCGACATTTGCAAGTTAAGTCGTTGCATTTTTGCGACTTCTCACTAACACAGATATTTTGTAATGCCTTGGAAATTCGAATGAAACGTGTAATTATATTTTCAACACTTTTAATACGAAATCTAAGGAAATATGCTTGCCTATGTTTTTCCGGCGAATCTACAAAACTGGATCTTTTTTAGTAGTAGTTTTATTACCCCAGGAAAGTCTTTACAGAAAAATCGTCGTAGTTGTTCCTTTTGGAAAGTTATAGAAATTTCCGGCAGACAAAGCCGCGGGGGTGTCCAGGCACATTTCAGAGAATGTCCTGTCGTGCTTTACCTTTTTTGTTGAAGTATATAGCTAGTATTATAATGAGTTGTAATATTTCATGATATTCTCATTTGTTCTATTAATTACAAAATAAATCACACATTTGCACTGTTTACCTGGTTAAGACGTCAAATACACACCGTCAGGTACAAGATTAATCACAACATAATGTTGTTGTATATTACCCACCTAGGGCCGAAAGTATGACATTGTTTACCGCGTGATCATTATCGCGTATGATAAAAACGCGTGTAGCAATGTCATACTTTCGACGCACCATAGCGTAAACAATTTTTCATGACATCAGGATCGAAAGTTCGACAAATAGGTATGTAATAATGTTTAAAATAATACAAAATAAAGTTAGATATTGAATTAAAAGAAGCGTACATACGTATAAAATTTGAAGCATGCGCACAAAGTTGCGCATTTATTTTATTGGGAGGAAATGTGGCAATTTCGTCACTAAAAATAGGGCCGAAAGTACGAATTTTTTATGCAGGTATAACTAAAAATCGACAATAGTTTGAAATGAGATCAATGTAATTAATGTGACATAAAAAACAAATTTTTATTAGCCAGATGTGTAATTTTCTTCTAAAATTATTATCACTTGCCTCGTCACTTGTATAACCTATATTGTTGGATTACGAAAGATATTTAAGTCACAGCAGAGGCCACTCTATCTGAAGGAGGAGACACGCTATCAGTAGACATGCTTTTGCGAGTCCACAGACATTTTCAATGGTTGTGACAGGATATGTCTGGGGTACCAGAGAGGAATGTCCCTGCTGAATCTCGCTGAAATCTTTCTCGCCGTCAGAGGAGGCTTGGTGGCAGAAGTCGGCACGTAAGCTCTTCATGCTTCACCCTAGTGAGTGGTAGATCCTCACAGTCGGTATCATTCGGGTCACTAGAGTAGAATGGCTCTAGGAAACCTCTAGCGATCTCACTCATGAATGAGGAGAGATGCGCTGGGTTTTAGTGGGTATTCTGATATCTGTGAGCCCCACAGTGCCCCACAAAGGAATATCCTAACGCAAAAAAAGGGGATCTGGATGGATTTTAATGGGTATTATGTTCTGCAGCGAGCCCTATAATCCCGAACCGTTAACGAATCTGTATTTTAAGATTCAAAAGTGTTGTGAAAAATTTATGAGTTTTAATTCGAATTTAGGATATAAGTTTTATTTTTGGGTGTAACAAATCAGAACGTTACATCTAGTTCAATATATTCTCCCAGATCATGATACATTTTTTTAGTGAAACTAAAAAATATGTCGCGATATATTTTAAACTCAAATGAAAATAGTAGCACGCATAAATCCTTTGTTCTTGTGCTGGCTGCAGTGTTCGCCGGATGTTAGAGCTTACAAATCAATGTAAAGCGAAACAGCAATCACTGTGAAAGCATTGTGTCACACAATCAATATCTTGAATATAGCCAAAGTACAACCAAAATAATTTTGTTTTAACCATTAAAGTACTAACTTTATATACGCTATTATGTACGTAATATTTGCATGTTGTATAGATGTTATATAAATACTGTAATGAAATATGTTTTATAGGATAAAGTTAAAGGATTAAAAAGGATTATAGTGAGATTCTCCCATTTATGATGAAAGTTAGTGCAACTTCTGTGGGCTCTTTGTGAATCAATTAAGATCCTATATTAAATTGAAGTGCATGTTTGTAATTTCGAATTAACCACTTTTAACTAAATGGCTACAAGTACAAACGGCATTTCCTGCTAATACCCTAGCTTCTATGAGTGAGGAGACCTGTGCCCAGCAGTGGGACGTTAAGGGGGTGCTACTTATCTTGTAGCTTTTTCCATACGGTAATTAAGTCAAAAACTCAAATTGTCGGTCTGTATGTTTGGTCTCGTTAATCTGTGCAATGGCTATACCGATTTTATAAAGAGTATGTAGGCTACTTTTTTTAGGAGAAAGCCATCTAAAATTATGCAGGCAAGTTACACCATGGGAACATAGCTAGTATAGTATATAATTTATAAATTAAATAATACTGGCAATGACTAGTTTGTGCGTATTTATTTATTTATTAAATATTAAATGACAAAGAATCTCAGACACTCCACTGGGTTGCCCTATGTTAAATTCGCTTGAATATAAAAAATAACGATAATTTGCTAAAAGGTAAATGCAAATGACATATCAAACAAAGCAGGCATTTATAAATAAATTGCTCGTTAATTAAAATCAAGGGCTCAGAGCAGGTATAAAGCAATGTTTAATTGCAATCCACCTGATTATATTAATTAAATTGCTAACAGCGCCTGGCGCAAGTCTAGACGTCATTTGTGCCGCTTTGCCGCAGTAGGTAGGACATTGATTTGTGCATCCAGCCATCTCGTAAACCTGCATCCATACATGACGCTGTCAGAGCAACAACGACCTAATATTTAACGTTGTTACAGCAAAAACATCTCAATATTTAAAGCTGTCAGAGCAAGAACGACCACACAAGTGGAAAACATTAAAAGTTCAAAAAATTTTTACAATTTTTCAAATGGCTGTATGTTGTATAGAAATGGTTGCATCAGAGTTAAATAAAAGTAAAAGCAAATTGAAGCCTGAACTTTTTAATTTTAGGATCTCAAATAAAATTCCGAGTACCACGTATATCGCAAACTTAATAAATATAATGAGAAAAAAAAACGATTTTTTTTCGATCTAATTTTTGGTATACGGTTTCTAACACTTTTTCTAACTTTACCACTATATGGGTTGGAAAAGCTGTCTATTCAGCTTCATTTTCTTGCCCTTATCATTTTTAGGGTCCTCTTGCATACGTGGCTATCCTCCCTTCTCATGGCATGTCCATACCTTCCTTATTAGGATAGCCTTCCACTCCTTAACTTTCGGTTACTGGTGCTACTTTCATACTTCCTCTAATATAGTCATTCCTAATATGATCTAATTTTGTCACTCCACACATCCACTTCAACATTCGCATCTCCGCTGCATTCAATTTTCTTTCATTCTCCCCTTTGGTGGCCCAGCATTCTGATCAGGATGACAGGGTGACAGGTCTTACGCAGCTTATAAGTAATACTTATAAGTATTAGACGAATATCTGCAGTACTATAGTAGTACTTGAGACAGCTGCACTCATGTTACGAATCTATGCAGCCAAAGCAATCCGAGGCGAGAAAGCTCGCCTAGACACAAATCAATTTCTGACTGTTTAATTAACATAATCTAGCAGATTACACTGCAGTGTTTGATTTAATTATACATATAGACTTATCACGTACCTTATTCAACTATATTTCTTCCAGTAACAAGAAACACTACTTAATGTTTAGTATTTTCAGATTAATTGAACAAAAAAGCTAATTCGTGTCTGATTACTATTTTATAATGCAGATCTAAGCGTATAAATAAAAGTCTGTTTGTAATTTTAAAATATTAACTTGTTACTAAATACATACGAAATAACTTCTTACTAACTCTTTTTTCTTCAGAACAGAGTGTTCTGTAATTAGATAGATAGACATATAGAATACTCTTTATTGTACACCACAAAAACGTAACAAATAAAATTGAAACAAATTTAAAAGAAAGTACTTTACATTTACAAACTATATCTTTTGTGGTATGTAAAACTTGGTTACAATTTTTTCTTACATAATTGAAAAATTTTAGAAAATTCCACCCCCAAAGGGTAGTGCAGGGGGTGTTAAAAAATTCACAACATTTATAAAACATATAAATGAATGAAAATGCTACCCAAAAAACATTCCACGTAGACGAAGTCGCGGGTTCCGCTAGTAAGTATATAAATAGAAAGATGGATAGATAGAACTCTTATATTAGTTTCAGGTTGACTTTTGAACGAAAATGTTCGTTAAATAACAAGAGGTTATACTTTTATGGGTTTAAATGCGAATGGACCAATTTTTCCTAAACGTAATTTTATGGTACTACGTAGTAACAGCGTCTGGTGACTATATCATGAACTATTATAAGTGTATAGCGCCATCTAAACATAGACTCTGAAAGTAAAGCATCGTTGCTTCAGTTTGTAAATAGATGTCACTGTTGTCTTAATTAATGTATTTTATTATTAAAAATAAAGAACAATTTCAATTGGTATAATACCACTTTAATAACACGATGTACTGCAAATTCCTAATAAATAAATAAAATATGATTCTCTTACTTTTTAGTTATTAATTGATAAAATAAATTAAAAAGTTTTGAAGATCGGCAGTTCGACCTCTTTCTAAACGAGATTTATGTAAAATAGTTTATCTGTGAAATAAAATTATTGAGGTTTAATTATAAATATTTACTGTTGTAATTTAATCTTTACAAAAACAGACAAAAGGATGTTTAATAAATTCAGTTCAATTCAATACTTCAATATTTAAATGTTAATAGGTTGCTGGATAAATAAAAATTTTAGTAGTGTGTATAAATTACTTTAAAAATTAGATTTTATGAATGAAATGTAAAATTAATTTGTAGCACAGTAAACTGTTTTTAAAATTTCACGTCAATGTCATATGACGAGGTGGCCGAGTGGTTAAGGCGTTGGACTGCTAATCCAATGTGCTCTGCACGCGTGGGTTCGAATCCCATCCTCGTCGATTATTTTAGTCATTTGATATTACTTAATTTGAATTAATATTAATTTTAACAATTTTACTAACAAGTTATAAACATAATTTTGACGGCCTCGTTGGCGCAGTAGTGCGAGTGTTCTCTTTACTAGCAGAGTCTACGGGTTCTATCCCCGGTAGGGCGAATTTAGAAAATTGTATTTTCTAATTTGGCTGAATCTGGCATGGTGGGAGGCTTCGGCCGTGGCTAGTTACCACCCTAAACTAAGAGATTTATGTTCCGGTACGATGCTGTGTAGAAATCATTAGAGGTTTATCGTCGCTTACCAGATTAGCGCGCTTCCATCTTAGACTGTATCATCACTTACCATGAGATGAGATCACAGTCAAGCGCTAAACTGTCAGCAATAAAAATTTTTTTATATTCGTCGCTATACAAAATTCATATTTGAGTTATTTCGTCATTCATTTATAATAATAATAATAATAATAATAATAATAAGTTTTTATTCAAGGCAACATTTGGCCCAAATTGTTAAAATACAAATAACTTATAACTATGTTAGTGACAAATAGAATATAATAATACAGAAAATAAATGAAAGAAATTAAACTAAATTAAATTAAAAACAATTAAATTTCAAAACAAAATTATAAAATTAAATCAAATCAAATTAAAATCAAACGACTATCAATTAAACAAACGTGAAAATACTGTAAATATAAAGACGTCTTATATACTAGCTGAGGATTGTCCCTAGGCATCATTTTCTGTTGCTCGTCAGATGAACAGACAGCCAATATGTGAATATAGGGCTAGGCATCCCCACACAAATCGTTTTAAGAATGCTGTTATGCGATGCCCTCATTCTCTCCCAAAAAGAGGCAATGCGTGCCCTCATAACAGCATAAAAATCGGGCACTCCCGATTCAGCAAACATGCCAGACGCACTGCAATATCTGGGCAAACCCATCAAGATGCGAAAAGCGTCGTTATACTGCACGCGTATTGCCGTGTAGGATTTTCTGAAAAAATTTGTCCAAAGTTGACAGGTATAAAAGCACTGGCAATACGCGGTGAATAATGTTTTCTTGACGGCCTTGCTACATTTACCGTATTTATATGATAGTAGTATTAAATTCGAACAAAATCCATTTCTCTTTTGTATAATACTTATAAAATCACAGATTTCATCATGTTACACTGTTAATTTGCCTATTTTTAACTTTATAAAATGTTTAAGATAAAGATAATTTATTTTTATTAATGAAACAGGCGATAACAACAATGACAAAACTTCTCCGTAAACGACATTATTTGTTAAAAAAAAGCTCTTTCATCGCTTATGTTAATGTCCATGACCTTGATAGTAATCTATTCTCTATTTGATCCAGAGTTCAACAATAAACAAGAGTGCGTGTTTGTGTGTCAAATACGCTTTGCGTGAGCAGTAAATTGATTAAAAACCATAGTTGTTGTAGTGACTTAAGATGGTTTCACAGGAGTTTCCTTAAATAATGTTATAAAACACTATATTTTCGAATTTATATAATCTTATTTGATGTATACATAATTATCGTAATATCATTTATGAAATTCTGAAAATATCAAAATATAAATATGAAATATTGTAAAACTTTACGACATGTGTAAAGTGTACTGTTTTATTAAAACTTTTTCATCGCCAGCCTTAGCTTCGTTTGAATCATTCTGTTATATTAATTTAATGTACAGAATGACTAAACTCATGATAATGCAAAAGAACGACTTAAAAATAGCTTGTCTGAATAGTCTACAGTCTAAATTTTAGAGATCTTTAGAAAATATATAAATTCGTTGAAAATTACAGTTTCGTTCTGAACTACGACTGAGTAAGCTATAATAATTTAAAAAAAATATTCAGAGAGCAATATCTCTTTACAACGACTTCTCTTTATATTTTTCAACGCTTATTATCCTAAACAATAATCTACTACTAGGTTAGAAGTTTGAAAGGCCAGTATATTATTTACAATTAAAGTGTCGTATGCAAAGAAATTCATCAATTATAATGTACTTTTAAGACTATATTTTCTACTATTGTATTTAGAAAACAAATATAAGTATAAGGGATAACAGGTTTCATTTTAATCATTTTTATCGTGGTAATCACTAGCGAAACTCAGATATTCCTAGATAACAGCCCAGTATGGTTATCATTCGTTACGAATTTATCTAGACCTGCTTTTATTATCTTATCAAGTATTAGTGCCCTTTATTTTATAAGTCTTTGCGAGGTATGCATTGGGTGCGCCCGATGTACAAAGTGTAGTTATTTATTTGTATACTTAAAACATTTTGGTAATCTAATTAATATTTGACAGGGAACATGTGATATTTGTCGATGACATTAGTGTATTGTGTAAAGTGTCAGCAGATAAGCTTGTTTTAAGAATAACTAATACATTTGGACACATTGTTACTTTTAGTTGGTTAATTGGTAAGTAAAATATTCCGGTGTTTCGAATTAATAAAAGAAGACAGATATATTTATGTATTAAATTACCTATTTATATATTTTGAATAAATTTCATGTCACTAATTTATACCTATGACGAGTTTACTCTTTAAACTCGATAAACTCAAAGTGAATTGCAAAAACATGATATTATTTTTAAAATTATAAAGTAAAAAGATTGTGCCTGTTTTTGTAAATGATTACTGAAATATATGTGGAATTGGATCATGAAAATAGAAATTAGGTTATCATTAGATACGTGACCTTCGAAAAACTGTGTTACTCTTTGACAAGGAGTTTGTTTTTGTAAACGGTATTCCTAATCTCTTTTAATTAACTGACAGAGGATTTGTCACTTATACATTTTTTGTCTACGATGGAAGCGTACTAATCTTAATATCTGAATCAAATTGAAGTATCTGTTTATAATGGCATAATGCCTTTTTGTATACTTGTAGTCAATGCTTATGGTGATTGTTCAGACAATACTTATAGAAAAAAAACAATGTTTAGAAAATTTATATTTCGGTGGGACTTGTCGTCTTTCTGGTTTTGTTAATTCCAAAATTGCTACGACAATATTGTTTCAACTTTCTTTGGCGGATACTTTAAAATAATGTACAATACAACATAAACTATTTTATTCAACTTTTTTTTAATGCAATGAGAAATTTTATTGTTAAGTAATAATAGCGAAACGTGGTCAGATTAGGAAGTCTTCGTAATTAATTTCGCTATATCACAAAAATAGGTAGGTTACAATGGAATGAATATTAAAGATTTTTACGTGAATTTCATATTACATATATTTACGACCGTAGGCTCATAAATGCATCAATAACAATATCACATTAAGTATAGTACTTGCGAAACTGATAATACGCACCGATGATTCAAAATATTAAAACTCTTTGTCATCGATTTCTGTTATCATTTGAATAAGTA
Organism: Elymnias hypermnestra; assembly: GCA_015832385.1. NCBI lineage: Eukaryota > Metazoa > Arthropoda > Insecta > Lepidoptera > Nymphalidae > Elymnias > Elymnias hypermnestra. Next base: position 7,559,600 of record JACTOM010000929.1, read on the forward strand.
TTTACTTTGTTTTCTTAGAAAATATATATTTTATCAACATTCGACTTCCAATTTACTTATGGAACACATGGCGAGTCACAAAACGATATATTGAAAACTTAAATTTAACACATATTTCTCTCATTCTATTTAAAAATTTAGCTATTAAATAAATACAACAATGGTCAATAATAAATTTTACGTATATTGTTCACGAATATTGTTAATGAAAAATATTAATTTAATTAAGTCTTCTTGACTCAGAATCAGGGTTGTTAAGCAAACACATTTCTGTTTAAAAGTGAAGGGAAAATAACACTGACTTAACTTTTATGCAATTCCGGTCTTAATCATTTGCAAAAGCTTTAAAAAGTAAGTAAGTAGCAGCCCATTAACGTCCCACTGCTGGGCACAGGCCTCCTCCCTCATATGAGAGAGGGTTTTTAGAGCATAGACCCACCACGCTGTTCCACTGCGAATTGGCAGGCATAGTACACAAGTGCACTCTCTATTCCTTCACTCTCATAGTCCGGTGTGACGGAAATCTGACACGACCGGAGATAGATCAGGCGCAGGACCGACGGCTTAATGTGCTCTCCGAGGCACAGGGGTGGATCACACCGCCAACTTCCCAACTTCGGGCAAATATTGAGAAAATCTTAATACAAAACTCAATAACCCAGGACCTCATGTCTGTAGTCGAACATGCTAACCACTAGACCAATGAGGCAGTTGCAAAAGCTTTAATATATGGCAAATTAAAAAGCGTTGTTGTATATTTTTAGTGCCTGATAAATGAGGAATGATCAATTAAGGTTCATCGTTTCAAATATACTCCGCCAGCGGAGTCGAGGTCCCCGATCTTTGACGTCACCCGGAAGTGGAATCCACGTACCATCACGGGAACTTTCTTGATCAAGTTCCAATCCTACACAATGTCCAATATATTGTTCCAAGCCGAGGCTAGACCTCGCAGAAGACGCCCTTAAAGCCACGTTTCCAAAAGTGCTTGACTTTCTAACGGCTCGCACATGAATAGTGGCGAGGCTCCCTAAGAGCTCGTCCCCTCTACCGGTTACCCTTTAAAAGCCAAACAGCCAAAGACACTCCAAACAAATTCGTTTCAAATTATACCTCAAAGAATCTTATACATCACCCCTTTAAAATGTGCTCAAAAATTGTTGTTGTTTTTCCAAAAAGATATCATACTAATAGTACTTTTCTGTTTATAGAAATTGCCAACATGCTTTGGTTGGCTATATTAATCTTAGCAGCACCTTGCAGCGTGTATGCTCAATCAACTGCTCAAACTAGTGTGGCTCCAGAACTAAGAGAATGTTACACGGATCCAAGATTGCTTGACAGAAATAATTTACCACCCATGACGATGCCTACTCTAATAGATATTATTCAGAAAATTGAAGACAATCCCAACGTAAATCTAGATTTGCGACAATTGGCTGTTTTGTTGTTGCAGACGTAAGTATACCTACTCAACTAGCTTTATACAATCAATATTTTTTTTGGTTTTTGATTGGTTATCACTTAACCGTGAACTTACTTGACTGTAAGTGATGATTCAGTATAGGATGATAGCGTTACTTTGATAGTATAAGTATATATAGTATATAGTTATCTAATTTACGAAAACAGCATCACCTTAACAAAAAATATTTACATAAAAACTTTGCACAGTTCCCACAACTGCTCTAACGTCACCATCGTTGTAATTGTGTGATCTTTATGGTTTAAGACATTTATTTTCCATAAACAATACAATATTCACTTACATGGAAACTTAAGGCTAATACATAAATGCACATGCAATATAATTATTGCACTTTAGAAGCTACTTTTATGTAAACAATCTTTACTACATAAAAACGAGTGAGTAAAAATTTTTAGGAGTGAACACTCACAGGTATAAGTATAACAAAAACAAGGTCATTAGTGTAAAGTATTGATGATACGTAACTAGATGTGACAAATATTAATTAGTAAGTATTGAGTGAGAGCTTAAATAGCTCTCAGTACTACAGTACAGAGTTACTAAGCCATTTGATAATAACCGCTAAATATATTATTGTATTATGTTTTCGCAGGTACAGACAGGATGGTATAGAATTCCATCAACCAGAAAGTAATATCGCGACAACTTCGAATGTCCTACCGTTTGCACCTACATTTCATTCCTTCTATCGTCATAAGCTCCTTCTTACTAGAATTCTACCAGCTAACCTGCAAACTCTAGCCAATGACACCGTTAACTCAAGTCTCAAGGTAACAACTGCAATTTAATTTTCAACTAATTCCCATATGTTAAATTTTGTATTACCATATATCAAAGGTAATACAAAATATAACATAATTTAACATAGTTTATAATTAATCCTATATTTTACAGTGTGCGCTCCATCATATGTTGTCAACTACAGTAGATGCTAGACTTCGGGGAGATGAAAATAGCTGCAATCAACTTTCACAGTACCGAGCCCTAAGAACTGCTCGGAGTTTGAGAGAACGTATTTTAAAAGATGATTATGAAACTTTAGACGTAGCTGCATTGTAAGTTCCAATATAGTATAAAATAACTACATATTATGACTTTTCCACGGCTTCTATATTTATTTTGTATTTTAATTTTATTTTATAGAAATTCAGCAAACAAAAATGGTAACATGCGGATGTTCAATCCTAACGATGATGTGGACATTTTAAATGTTAACAAACTCAAATCTGAGCGACAATTATTGGGTGATAGCCAATGCCCAATATTGGATGGCGTAGTTAACACACGATGGGGTGCAGTTGCAGCAGGCAATGTGCTAGCTGGTATAGCAGGCGGAGCACAGTTGCAGACGATACGAATAACGGAATTAGCAAAGGGTTCCATCATTAATCAACCTAATGTTCAACAATTTGTAACTTCAATATACCCAGCTACACTATCAGGTACAAAATTTAAGTGTACCTCAAACCGATTATTGAAGTTGCCAGGCTTGTAATTACATATATTAATTTTGTATTGATTAAAATAAGTAACAATTTTGCAGGTGATTTAAGTGAAGCTGTGTTAATACAAAACACAGAAAGAGGTGATTCCACAATATCTATAGGTACAGCTGGTAACTGGAATACAACACAAGCGCCTAGATATTTCATGCTACATAGCCGACTTAATGTTCAAATGACCGACCCTGAGATCCGGGGAGATATAGATGGATTTGTTTTGGGGAATCTTATGACTTCACTCTTACAAACCAGCAGTTCAATTAGATTGTCACAAGTTCTTGACATGTATTACACAGCAAGGGTAAGGGACTAAAAATATCATATATAAAATTTCTGATTGATAATGTCTTACATTTCCCTATATAATTATTCTAGAATGGTGTGCTGGATTCAACCCGACGTGCTTGTAACCGTCAAACTTTAAGTCAGGAAGTTATACCAACTAATAACTTAGTAGCAGAAACGCTAGCCTTCGCTGCGGCCTTAGATACTAACATTCCACTACGCGGTACTTTGTTGGGAGGCTTGGAGCAACCAGTCAATAGCGCTGTTACCAATTTCCAAACATATACAAGTGAGTAAATTTAAATATACGTACATAAAATACAATAAGTAAATTCAGGTGTATATATGTTTTTTTTATTACAGGAAATAATCTAAATGATCTGAACTGCGTTACAACGGAGGCTACTAGCTCTGATTTTCGACCTAAAACTAATCTCTACCTTGTTGTTGACGTCTCGTGGCCATACCGAACGATCTATCCAGCGATCTCTTTTCTTCTTGATAGCATTGAAGTTGGAAAATTCGGGTCAAGCGTAACTTTATTGAGTACCTTTGATGGAGGTGTCGTGGTAAATAAAACATTTTCCTTAGCAGACTTCCACGCTGAGTACACATCAACAAAACACGGCACAAGTAAGTAATGTGGTTTATACATATCGCATCGACATAACAAGTGACAGCTGCAAATTGTAAATGAACATTATAGTTTTAGGAATCGAAGATTCGAATAAATTTTTAATAGATTCCAAGAAGAGCCACGATGTTCTAGAGGCAAAACACGAAGTTGTTTATATAAAAAAATGAGCCATATTTATGATTGGGTTTATTTTTCACCCCTATGGAATAATGTGGGTGGTTATTTTAGTTCCGAACCTCTTCTATGGCTACGCCTGTCAATAGGATTGAAATGAACTTTATAAAATAATATTATATCTAAAGCTAATATTTACATCTTTTTCAGTGTTTACCGGTGTCAATTTAGAAACAGCTTTGACCAATATCCGTTTATTGATGCACAGCGAATTGGAAAATGAAAGATCAAATAACTACGTTGGTGGTAACTCTACTGTTCTTCTATTCTTAATAAACTCAGGTGTTCAAACTAATCAGTTGGTCTTAGAACAAGCGAGAATCCTAAATGAAACTGTGCCAGGTACTTCTAAGCATATAAATATAAAATAAATTTAATACCGAAAAATATCGTTCTTTAATCGTTTAGTTTTATTTTACAGATTTACGAATTTTATTTGCGACTGCAACCAGTCAATTCGACGCGTTATGGCAACTTGTTCGTGATATGCACAACGATCTTATAACAATATCATTAAACTCTGATGGAACTAATGTTGAAAATGCCATGAGTTCGGTGCTTTCAAGAGTTCAACTCGGTAAGAAATACATGAAATATTTTTTAACCAAATCATTGAAATGTTTATTATGAAACTAAAAGTACAAGACAATGTTTCATTCTAGTCAAAAAGAATCTGCGACATGGTTTTCGTTTTTTATTACGAGGAACTTTGCTTTTATTTTACACATTTTAAAAATTTCAGTTAGCAGGAGAATTATAAACCCTACTTGCGGATCGAACTATCCTTCAGATGCAACATCAGGACAAAGGCAATTTGACGATTTTGTGGAACCAGGCTATATAAGCTATTACTCTATCAGTCCTAACTATTTTTATAGTAATAATGATAATAGAAGAGTTCGAATTACGCGAACTTCTGCTGGTGTTGGTAGTCTTATTATTTGTCAATCAAGAGTGTGGAGCCAACCAAGGTAATTTGTTTTCAAATTTGCATAATTAGATATTATGTCAATCGGTGCTGTTTCCGAAATAGTTTAAATAAAATTAATTTTGACAATAAATTGCACATATATGTCAAAATTAATTCTGTAATAATATTTCTATATATTGGAATATATATGTATAAATATTAGATGACGATATCGAAACACCTATATTATTTAATTTTTATTTATTTTTAATAAAGATATTTAACCCAAAAAAAAAATGTAACACAAATAACAATAAGACTCAAAAACAAAAGGTAATTAAAAATAATAACAAATAATAGATTTAAAATTAAAATTATGCTCGAAATGAAATAAAAATATCCAAAATGCCACGACACGAGATCTTATTATCGCGAAGTAGTCGGCTACTCTGGCATCGCATCTGGCATTTAAGTAAATCTAAAGTGTTGTTCTCATGAATCTCAAAGAATGTCCCAAAGATATCTTTTGATTCATGTAAGTATAAAATTTTTCAGACAAACGAATGTGAGCGTTGGATTAGATCAAAGCGACGTGATTTGCGATACAATAGCAACCACTGGCAATGTAGAGATCAGCTTACGTGGAGCATGCGATGGATATTGGACAATTAATTCTTGTCCATTCTTCCACATTTCGGTGCAGTCAAGTCTGCCCAGCACAACAACTAGTTTGTCTGCAGTTTGTACAGGTAAAACAAATCCACCTCTATCTAGATGTCAATCAATCTAGATATCTTAAATAATTTCGAGTAAAATAATGTTTTATTATTACAAAAACTGCGTAACTCTTAACCCTTATTATATTTCATACCTCCTTTATAAGTCGCCCCTTAATTTCTATAAGCCATTGGTGTTGGAAATTGAAATCTATATTGACTTACTAATGCGTTTTAAAAACGATAATTTTCTTAGAATTAAGATATGCTGCTGGTAATTTTATTTATTGAAAACAAACACTGAAATGAGGCCGTTTTAAGTTCTATTTTAGAACATATGTTTCTTGTATGTTTAACACAACCTATTACGTTGCCGAAAATTAATATTCCTGAATTTTCATAAGTCTTGTGTGGTGGGTCTATAATCTAAAAACCTCTCTCATATGAGTAAGGAGACCTGTGCCCAGCAGTGGGAGGTTATCAAATCAAATCAAATCAAAAACATCTTTATTCAAGTAGGCATATTACAGCACTTTTGAATCGTCAAATTATATTTTTTTTTCCACACTCTGATTCTAATATACATCTGATGATGGTACTCAAGATCGGCTTAAAATCTAAAGTTACGAGGGTTCCTTCGCGCCCTGATCCGAGAAGAACCCACAACAAACTCAGTCGGGTATTTTTTTTTACCATCATCATTACAATAACAAATTAGTTTACTATATTTTAATTAAAATTAGAGCAATTTGTTCACTCCCAAGCGTTTCTATCGTCTAGGTAATCTTGCAACTTATAATACGATTTTTCTATCAACTTTCTTTTAACAAAGACTTTGAATTTATTAATTGACATCTTTAGAACGTCTTGTGGGAGTTTATAATAGAAACGTTAATAGGCTGATACTTAACTTTACAATAATATGACGGACCTTACTGCCAAAAAAATTGTATCAACACGCTTTATGGACGTCTATAGGTTATTTAGACTATTTTGCTTTTTTTCATTTCACACATGTCTTTAATTTTCTTTTACAGAACGTAATTGCAGATTCCCATACGACATCAGATATCAAGTGCAAATACAAGAGTTTGGATGCTTTAGTGGCTGCGATAGCAAAACTGTCAGCTTATCTTTATTGATTATCGCGTTGATTTACACTCTTTTCTAATTATTTATTAATCACCCACCCACCTAATGATTAATTTAGTTTAGTCTTAAAATTGCATTTAATATAATTCAATTATTTGCTTCATTGAAAGCTGCGATATATTATCAATTTAAAGAATACTTAATCTTAATACCATGACTGTTTAATAAACGAACAAACAATTTTTTACGTATTTATAACTTTTTTGTTATAAATTTATTTCATCATACATCAATCTGGCTTTGGTCTCTATATGTAATAATGTAAATACATAGTATAATAATTTTGTTTGCCGACAACATATTTGGATTAGTAGGATTTACTGAAACTGCAGGGTAAAATTAAATTGGTTTTAAGTTACATATAAACACAGAACATCGTATCCACATTTATTAGTCTTTAATGTTTGAAACTTAATTTTGTATTAATATATAGGGGTTTACTGTTTATATTGTACTTATATAGTAAGGTAAATATTACAAAAAAAAGTGCAAGTCATGACGCATGCAAAACGAAACAGCTTTAGGTTCTCTGTAATTTTAAAAATAATTATCTATTATGTAGTCTAGTTATGATTTTTAAGAGAAAACCTTTTTTAATAAAATTTATTTATGTTATACAAATACAATGTTTTATTCCAATTTTAACAATGATCGTTATATATACACCAGAATAAGGTTACCCAGTCATTCCTGAAATATAACTAGAGATTGAGGCTGGCCCTATAAGCTATTTAACTTTTACAGATCCTGCTGACATTGAAGTAGAGCTTTAGAAATACTACTAATGGCTGTACGTTGTAACGACTACGAATTTATTGAGTGGGTGTCTGATGAAGTATTAAACAGTTTTTAAAATGAAACTTTCATCACATCTCCTAAAAAATTTCATCTATCTATTGCATTTCACATTACAGCCAGCCGCAGAGTAATTGTAAAGTCGTTCGGCAGAGTAGCCAAGGTGATTATGGCGACTGTCTTATATGGCATCACTTATATCTCTTGTATCGTGGTACCACGAAACCACAAAATGTTTTCTGTTATGAATGCGTTATATTATAAAGTTGTGATTTCGTCTCGCAATGGATATGAACGAAAAGTATGCAGCTGACCTTCAAGAAAAATGAAAATACACTTTTACAATCAGAATAAGAAGAAAAATATAACAGCAAATATTTTAATATTATTCATTATTTACAGAATAATGTCAATTTTAGAGGTTTTAACTTTGTTTTTGGGGAATTGGTTTATTTTATTTTGGCTTTAAGGGAAAATAATAATTTTCGGGAGATGGTAACACTGCAAATTGTAACTGTCAAATGTTAATTGTCAAAATAACAATACACTTATTGTAAACAACAAATTTATATTTGAAAATGTCTGGAGAAGACTGTGAATCTCTTGATAAAGGTGATTGCGATGGTCAAAAACCCGATAAAATGTTTACTTTGAAGAAATGGAACGCTGTGGCAATGTGGAGCTGGGATGTTGAATGTGATACTTGTGCTATTTGTCGTGTTCAAGTCATGGGTAAGTTGTTTTATTGGATGAAGAGGCAGGCTAACGGTTAAATAAGTGAAAATTAAGCTCTATTGTTTACCATATTACAGTGAAAATATGACTGATGAAGGCTACAACTTTAACACTTTTGAGTCATGGCGCTAGAGATTTTTCTTTTAGTGTTATCGAAAAAATTGAATCTGTAATAAAAAAGCAACTCATGGAGGTCCCACTGCTGGGCATTGGTTAGTAAGGACATTCATAGGAGCTCTCTCCTATGAGTGAGGTTTTTAAAGCAAATACCCAACATGCAGCTCCACTATATTTAACCAGGCTATATTTAACCTAGAATTGCTACAGGAATATGTGGTTTTCTTCGCGATGTTGTTGATAAAAAAACAACACTTATGATTACAATTCTAATCAGTAATTATGCAATAATGTTTTACAAATTATTTTTACACAGGTTTTAAACCTATGAATGTTACTAAGAAATTACTAAATTGTAATACTAAATTGTTCGTGGGGCTACCACTGCTTTCAGAATCTGTTACATTAATTGTTAGTTGATAGAGTATCATATCAATTTAAAAAAGTAAGTTAAGTAGAAGCCTATTTATTCATCCAACTGTTAGACACAAGCCTCCTTACTCATAGGCGAGAGGGTTTTAGAGCATAGACCTACCACTTTGCTGCGCTGCAGGTTGCAGGTGCATATGCAGATTTCCTCACAATGTTCTTCATAGAAAAGCACAGTGATGTATTGCAAAGAACAATTAAGCACTTAAGTTTCATTTTTATAAAGAGAAACTTTACAGTGTCTAACAAGATATACAATTTTCTATATTTGTTCTGCTGGGAATTGACTATATAGATTCTGCTATCAAAGCAAGTACTCACAACATTACACCCCCTTTGATGTGAAATTTTATACATCATGTATTTAGCTGTTGTATGATTCATATTTTTTTTTATTGTGATTTGCCCTCAGTATGTGAATTCAGGTTAGGTTAGGTTTAAATAATTCCTTTCTTTAAACCTATCTTATGTATATTATTATATCTATCTATGTTTGATAAGCACAGAAATTGATAGGATCTATGTATTTTGTGTGTTATAGCATATTCACCACATATACTGTTTTCCCTTATAATATAATAAAATTCCAATCATTAATATAAGCTGTGCCACTTAGATTTTAGCCAGGTTTTAACAAATCTGCAGATTAGTTCTTAGTAACAAAACGAATTATAGGTATTACATAGTTTTATTAGTCACAATTGACCAATAATTTATTACACTATAAAATATTGGTCAAATATATACATACATTTTAGAATGGTTTACACTAATGATTATGTATTACAAACAAGTAACCTAATCAAATTTTTAGTAAATATCTTTATTATCTAGCAAATATTTCTTAAAGTCATATATTGAAAGAAACCTTTATATCATTTGTATGAACTTTCACAATAGTGCTGTACGATTTCTTGCAAATATGATTTTAAAATGAATGAATGAAATAAATTTAATTAATGAACTAAAATTAAAAAATTAATTATTAAATCAAGTGTCATCCACTACAAATATGGATTTGAACTTGAGTGGAAGAATAAAAAAGTATCTTATTGACAATTGAAAATATAAAAAACAATAATTAAATAAGAATTAATGAAAGTAATAATCTAATCGGATAATAACATGTACAACCAAAATAACAATAGTCATATCAACTATATTGTCTATCCTATAATGATGGATAAATTGCATATTATATCAATTAATGTTATTGAAATTGAATATATTAGTAATTAGAGAATAACATCAGATTACATATTTTAAAAATACACAACTATGTTTAATTTCTTACTAAAACTGTTACCAGCTTTTTTGGTATACAATGGAAGGTGTTCCATAAATGCGCCAATCACATAGCATATATATTTTAATCTTGAAATTGTTTATGTCTACAAACATTGTATTAAAATATTTTCTGGGTGCCTATACTCTTTAAACTTTGAAAATTATTTTTAGAGAATATAATAATTTTTAGTATTAACGAAAACCCTAGTCATGTTGCTACATACAAGTATATCTTAATATAAAAAGATAAATCTGCCATTCATAAATATCTGGTCTAATAAATGTGGATATAAATTGACACAATTTTTTGATCCTCATGTGATTTCATGAAAAGCAATTGTAAATATAATTTTGATTTGATCATGATTATGCCAATGAATTCATGTCTTTGCAAATAAAGACTTTGCAAAGACATGAATTTATTTAGCAACCACTTGGAAGTGGCTTTATATTAGCAATTGAACTCATTCTACGGGTTCTTGGGACTGTTCTGCCAGTCATTTTATTTTCTATTTGTTCAAGACTTTTACCCCTAGTTTCTGGAACACATATAACAACAAAAAATAAACCTATAAAACAAATACAACCAAATAACCAAAATGTTCCAGCTGGGCCTAGACTGTCTAAGATATTGTGGAATGTTTTGGTTACTGCAAACGTACATAACCAGTTAAAAGCAGTGCAAATTGAAGCAGCAGCGCCCCTTACTTTTGCGGGCAATATTTCGCCCATCATTAACCATGGTATCGGACCGAATGCTAATGAAAAACCAAGTAAATAAATCATAATACTCGTTAGAGGGAGCCAACCCAATTTAGATACGTCCGAGTTCAAATTATCACGAGCATAGAAAAATGTGCCTAAAACTATTAACGTAATCGTCATAGTTATTGATGAAATGTAAAGCAACACTTTTCTTCCGGCTCTATCGATAAGTGCTGTAGCGAAAAATGTCGATATAAAATTCACAAGGCCTACTATGATTGTCGATAAGTGTTTGTCAACTGAACTTCCAGTCATTTTAAATATTTTTACTGTGTAAAATATAACAGCGTTTATTCCTGACATCTGTTGAAAAGCCATAAGGCCTATGCATATTAAAATCGATTTCATATATTTCATATCTAACATTTCCCTAATGGAAGAATCATTTTCAATTTCTGCATCCGTAAGAGCGATATCGCGTATCTCGTTATCAATTTTGGCATTAGAACCTCTTAACCACTGCAAAGCTTTTCGAGCTTCTTCATTTCGTCCGCGAGAAATGTACCAACGGGGTGTTTCTGGGATCATAAGCATAAGCAAAAGAAAAGGGATAGGGAGCGACGCTCCTAAATACGCCAGTTGGGACCAATCCAGATACTTTCCTGCAACGTAACATATTAATATGCCAATATTTCCTATAGCTGTGGGAAATAATCCTAAAGTGCCGCGGACTTCTGGCTGTATTGTTTCTCCAAGATACACCGGAAATGCTAAGGAACCGATACCGACACACAGGCCACATATAGCCCGTCCAGCTAATACCAAGTGAACAATTTTGGCAGTAGCTATTAAAATCCAACCAATAAAGAAAGGAACAGCTGTTAAGAGAATTGTTTTCCGTCTTCCTATATAATCTACCAGAGGACCACCTAGTACTCCACCCATTAGTGCAGCTAACGGCATTAGACCGCCAACCCAGCTCGCCTGCAAATAATTTTTTTATACTGTTTACTGGTTGTGTTCATTCTTATTATTACTGCTTAAGACGAATGTTAATACTTTTAGCCTGATGGTCCAATAAATAGACACATTGTTTCTTGTTAAGATCGACGGGCTGAAATCCTGTTATAGGCATTGCGGATATATGTAGCCAGTAGGGCAGAGTGGTAGATCAATGCCATAAAAACTCTCTTCTATACGTGAAGAGGCTATCACTGTGAGGTTAATTGGCTGCTGCTTAACGTTTTTAGTTCCAGCTTATTAATTTATGAAATTCATATTTGTGCTTTTCGGTGAAAGAAAACGTCGTGAGGAAATCTCAGTAGAGATTGCCTTTGATATTCTGTTAAAGATTGATGGTTGCTTTATGTCTTGGTTTCAAATGTTTTAATTAGAATTGATGAATTTTAATGACTTACTTCTTCCTCGGAAACCGATATGGTAGTGCTGTTTTCCATTGTCATTAGTGCTGGAGATGTATAGGCAGATGAATATCCCACAATCATTGATCCCATTGATACAGCTACAGCAGCTAATACCTGCCAATAAAAAATATATATTCTTCGTAACATAACTTTATTAAAATTTCAAACGACGTAAACTTTTAGCTTTTTAATTTAATTAGTTGTATACGCTGTGGTTTAATCGTCGGAGTTAAAGTACGCTAGTTGACTTTTAGTATAATATTAAATTATAGACATACCATTTCATACCCTACTAGGTTTTCCAATATATTTATTACTTTAAAATGATAATGAAAAATTTCAGAAACTTACGTAATTTTAAAATTAATAACTTTGGATGTATTTAAAGAAGCAATATATTTATATTCGCTTTATTAATTTCATAATGCCGCATTGCCTCTTTGTTTGCTGATTCTAGTGTACACCGTACAATGAACTTTCAGATTGTTATATTTATTAAGTGGAATGGATGTGACGGCATCGTTAGGAGGTGTGTACGGGCCATTTACGAACTATCATCAATAATAATCATCGTCTCTGCTCAGCTCAGAAACGCACAGTATAAATCACTTCACGTAATAGATACTATGACATTTCGCGAAGTTGAAATTTCTACAAAGTTAAATAAAGATTACTAAATATATGTAAAACTTATCAAGCAAAGGTTTAAAATTATTTTATTAATAATTGAAATGATAAATCAAATGTACAAATGTTTATACGATCGAGCACCTCCTTTATATCTGGATCAATTTTGATGAAATGTTGTGTCTTTGACAATACAATTCCATAAATTATATTTTCTCTATATTTCCACGGGGTTGAGAACTACGCAATTAACACCGTCGGGCACAGCTAGTATTTATACATATAATATAATTGTCTTATTCGTGTGTGGGTCAGAACTCCTCCTAAACCGTACCCAATTTGAGGAGATTTTTTGTGTCGTCCGGATGTAAGTGTGGTGAGATTAAAAATATGATCGGATAGATAACAAATGTTCCCTATTGTGATTTTTTTGTATTTCCTAACTAATCCAAGGAATACCATGTGCAAGACTTGTATAACTTTTTTAAGTAATCACTTTAAATAGTTGTTATTCTAAATTTTAAAATCAAGTAAAAGCAATGAAAACTGCTTAATGTTTAGTTTTACATCAAATAATTTATTCTATTTTCTATAGTGATTTTATGAAAATATAATAGTTTTAGGTTCATACTGAGCGTTTGTAATACTCGTGATTTTCCATTAATTGATAACGTAATGAAGCATGAAAAAGTTAAGGCATTTAAGGCATGCAAATAACGAGAAAATATTCAAGGCGCATAATCAGACTATTAAAGATAAATTTCTTACCAATATCGTAATACATTATTTTTAAATTCTTTAGCTGATAATATACACTAATTAGGAAATGTACTTTATGGCATTAAATAAAAAAAGCCTTCTCAGTGTACATATATTATTTACAGGATGCAAATGAAATGGATATATCCTAATAATTGATAAACTTTAGAGGGGTATACTAATTCTTTATTAATATCAGTATGTTATTTTACGAGGAAATTTAGATATAATTACACAATCGAGGATTCGAAAAACTCTAATATATAAAATTCTCGTGTCACGGTGTTAGAGGTTGAACTGATCCGAAAAGGCTCGACATATCGACTAGGGTGGAGAATCGGATAACATCTATTTCTCATCTCCCTAAATGTTAAGGGTGATCCACCCCTAATTTTTTTTAAAAATTCATTTGGCAATTTTTTTTGTTTTTATTTTTTTATTGTATTCACCTTTCTATCACCAACCCCTATTTTTTAATTGCTATAATAGTTATTATATGGTAAAACAACGTTTGCTGGGTCTGCTAGTATTCTATAAATTTTGATTGTCAAACTATTCGCATTAAGCCTTGAAACACTTTATTATTGTAGTTTTTTAAGAATTACCAAGTGATTTGTTCGATTGGCCGAATTTATGTGATGTATATAAGAAAAAACTTATTCTTGGATTATCAAACTCTTTCGTATATTTTTAATTTTAGTTTGGATCCATGAATAGGGATTAATTTATTGAAAACAGGAATGGAATTTTAGTACAAAAGCTTCTCATAAAATGAAAACAAATATTCATATAACCTACCTGTGAAAACGTGTATTTAGGCTTTTCATATTCACTACCACTCACAACTATGCTGTAGTGTGTATCAGCTCTCATTAATATCTTCATTTTGGTTATTTATTAACTTCCAGTATTTAATATTTAAATGACATTAAAATATTTAATTTAACAGGCAATTGTTATTTATGTAGAACGTGCATGGAAGCATTCAAGAAATGAATCCGTCACTGCGCAGTCTTAACGATTTATACGAGCACACAAATTGATTGACAAAACTGATTGGTGTTCGAGGTTGTGTTATTCTCAGTGGTGTTTACTATATTTCATATGCGCACATTGCATGCATTCACACCCCTTTCAAAATCAAAATATACTTTATTCAACTAAGCTAAGAAAGCTCTTTAAAATCGGCATTAGTTTGTCCTCTAGTATCAAATCTACCCTCTACCCCAAACTCTTTTTAAGTATAGTTTTTGTAGTTTTACCTTGTGTGCATCTAAATTTTTATCCCTTAAATAATCTTAAACGTTATACTATGTCTCTTGTATAAGCCTATTTTTTTATTTCCTGAAGTTATGTAGAGGAAAATCCAAACCTGATTACGTTATCTTGTTAAAGATGAGAACGCTCAACCTGATGATTTCTGAACCATTTTCACCGTGAAAACTGGCGTTACAAGTACGTGTTCATTTGTATTAAAATTGTATAGTTCGCTTTTTTGCTGTAAAAGTGAATATTTTTCCAAATATTTTGTAACCGCAATATGAGAATAGATATCGCTTCAAATTTGAACTTTTTCAAAGTACTAAGTGCTCACATTCAAATAGGAGTAGAAATAGTTTTATCGTTTCTGTATTTTTCAATTCCTAATTAGTTTAGATTCACAACTTAAATATCTTTTTTAAAAGTTAAATCTTAACTAATATTATAAAGAGGAAACATTACTGATCTCTTTATGTATGTTTGTTACGTTTTCACACAAAAACTGATTTCAAAATTTTTTTTACCATTAGAATGCAACATTTTCACTAAGCGACATAGCCTATATTAAATCAATTATCACGTGCGCTGCAAAACCTATTGGAGATAGATCAAAAAAATGTTTTACAATATTATAGAACATATTAATATCTATAAAAAAGTCCGCGATACCATATGTCCAACTACTGCAGTTATGCCACTAGAACTATTTTTTTTACATTTTGAAAGTGAATAAAAATGCTGGCGATAATCAAACCATATTGTTTATACCTCTGTAGTAATCCTTATCCTATTAAAGACTGTTTCAATACTTGTAAAATACCTTTTAAATGATTAAAATCGCACATTCCATTCAAAAGATATAACGAATTTTAAAATGTCAATCTAAAGAAAATTGTAGCGACCCTTATAACTGGGCCTGCGATTGGTGAGTTGCTCATATTGCATGGACACCAAAGATACCCGCCGACAAATCTATACTGTATTTATTTTTATCAAGCTAATCTGAAAGGATGTAATTAAAGACTAAGTGAAATAAAACTTTTATGTTAACGAAAATAAATCTATAGTCCAACTAAGTAGACTTTCCACTGCCACGAAATCGTTATGAACGCGGGTTAAACCGCGGGGCACGGCTTGTCATTAATATAATATTCGTATTCATCATTCAGTTAATGTTATGTAAGTAATAAGTTTATTGAAATAGTTGTATTCAAGATTTATTTTAAATATTTCATTAAATTTATTTTAAGAAACAGCGTTATATATTGAAATCTCACCTAAAGGTGTCGAAATCTCACCTAAAAGAGTTTACGAAGTTCGTGCTAGATGGTGTAATTGTTGACTGTTTTTGAATTACTTGTTTCGTTGTTGACAGATAAGCGTTTGTTCGTAATCTCACCTGATGGTAACTGATAAGACAGTTGACCTCTGAACTCAACTCTTTCTCAATCTAGACAAAATACAATTTCCTAAATTTGCCCTCCCAGTAATCGTACTGGGAACATCTTCTAACCAAGTACTTGTACCGTTAACTTCCTAGCAAGTCTGTCGGCTGTTTTGATTTATATATTAAAATTCAGAATACTTGAATGTATGAAATTAAGAGAAAACATGTGTGTAGTAATAATAATAAGCAGCAAGGATGCAAAAGGCGGTGTTGCTGGACTCTGCCAATAACAGTAAAAAATTTTAAAAGTAAACAATAAAAAGAAAGAGAAAATAAAAAAGAAAAATCTAAAGCTATGTAATGGAATAAATAATAAAATAAGGAGACAATAACAAAATAAAAAAGTGAAAAAAATTAAAATAAAATAAAATAGTATAAAACAGTATTATTAGCAATAACATAATTTTTAATTTGCCCTTTCATATAGCTTTCAAAATGTTTTTACATTTTTAAAAGGTTGAGCGTAGTAGTAGCCGTAGCGTCGAGTTAGTGATTAAAAATTGTAGCCCACGCAGAGTCTGCCAATAATAACTGATTGTTTTTAAGAGAATTCCATCAAAATATGTAGAAGTAGAAACATCGATGTAGGTATCCATGAATTTATCATGGATAGTTGGTACCCTTAAGGTACCACCTATCCATAATTTTGTGTTTAATCGTCAAAATTTCATTTCACGTGGTAAATAATGTAGTATATTAAATTTTGTGTTTTAATAATAGCAAAATATATTAGAAATAAAATATATATAAAACTGTGCGGATGATTTTTTTTTTATATATTTAGGTTGTTTGCGGTGTTGATTAAAAATTGTTTTAATTTTATATCATTAGAATTTGATACAAAGTATACAAATAGGTAAAATCGGAATATCTGTATGTTATTTCAAATTAACAGCTTTTGACTAAATGCCTGTGAAAGTATATGCAATACTTATATGAAAAAAAAAATATTTATATTTTTATCTGCCTGTCCGTTTTTTCGGCTAATATCTGAAACAGCTGGCCCTAGACAGATAGCTGGTCTTATCAAGAGTAACTTAAACTAATATATAGTGCAATATTCAGGAACATTGGAAAACAATGCAAATATCTTTAACTCTGATACTTTATAAGGCAGCACATGTTGTTTGCAAACCTAGGAACTAGTTGTAAACAAAATTTATGGATGTAATCAATTACAGTAGCAAGAGCATAAACAACAAGCAACATATTTGATTAGGTGCAAACACGGCTCGGTGTAGGATTTTTAACAAAATATAGTCCAGTTTTTAGGACGTATTTTCATGCACTATTTTTCGGTTTTCATGCATTTTTTAACTAAATGTAAAGGAAAGAGAGACATTGATATGTTAGAGCCTCCGTGTAACATAGCAACTAGCTCAATGTCTTTCGAAATTAGTTCAGCATTTGTGGAGCCGAAATAAGATGAAGTTTTACTATGCAAGACACTGATAATAAAAACATAGTTGATAGAATAGTTATTGTCATAAAAAGCTGTCGTTTTAAACGATATTTCGAGAAGATATCAATATTTTATTCGTCTATTTAGTCTCAGATTCGCACTCTACCTAGGCGCGACCGTCAAACTTGATATTAGTTTTCTGAACTTAGGATTAAATCCTTTAAGAACAGCAGCCACAGCTCAATTAGCACATTAAAGCCCATGTTATGTGACATTATCGCCGTAAAACCGCAAAATTGGCTATCATTCTAAAAGAATTGCGCTACATTATTGGTTAGGTTTTATCTGAATTATTTCGTGAGAGTGTGAGAGTCTATTTAGTATAATAACAATCCAACTCAACTGGGTAAAGGTCTGGCAGCTTATTTCAAGATTATGATAAATTTTAAGCTAATTTTAATGTAACTATTAGGTTTTATTGTGCATGATACAAAAGAGCTATGATTAAGTATCACCTTTCTGAAAGGCAGAAAATTTTTGAAATGGAAACTTCTTTAGGTGTGCTATGCACTTAATTTATGGACGAGACTGAATTGAAACTAAGAGTCGAGTTAATTGTGCTTCAATCGCCTAATTAGGTAAGTGTCACGTCCCACAGTTGGGCAAAAGCCTCACTCATAGGAGCATAGACCCATCACGCTGCTCCACTGGGATCGCAGGCTATACATTCCCCATAATTACACCCGGAATAATCAGGGTTTTCTCATTATGTTTTTCTCCACCGAATAACACAATGATGTGTTAGAAAGAACAATGAAACGTATGATTCATTTTTATAATGAGAAACTTAATAGTGCCTGCCCAGGCTTCAAACCCACGATTTCTCTAAACGAATCTTATAATTAATAATTTCATCGTGTATAAAGTATTGACTATAATTTAAACACAATTATAATTATGTTGTAGATCTTACTTTATGAATATAGAACTAAAAAATAATAGTATTTCGTATTATGAAACTTGTCTTGATGAAGTTCTCACATCTGTCGTGTGGTATTAAACAATCACGATGTTTTAATTTTTATTAAAAGTTCTCAAATCATATATGCATGCAATATCGGAAAAAAGGGAGTTTAGTAATGATATCAATAAAAAAACATGTTTTACTTCCACATTTTATATTAAAATATAACAAATTAAATAAAGCTGACCTCCGTAATATACGGAGTCACTACTAATGAATCCTTATATGCTACATTTTACTATGCTAAACCGTTTACTACTTACTAAATCACAAATAATAATGATTTGGTTATAAATATATTTGTCATGATCGATATATTACATATACACATTCGAATACATTTATTAGTACATTATACAGATCACGTGCTTTGTTCGAGATGAACTTTAAAATTACACTATCTAATTGATTTTTATAACTAATTTTTCATAGATTTGTACCTCACTAAAAGTACTGGGCCAACAATTTGTGTAAATATTCAACATATTCTATTACATTTCAAAAATTTTAAATATTTTTTTACTAATATAAAAATAGGGAGGAACTATTTATCACTTAAATATTATTTATTGACTTTTCATATGTACAAACTGTTCATTCTATGAATTCAACCCGAATCAGTCTTCGACATGCACACCAATATTTTAGCGTGCTACACAAACCCCCACAATATTTGTGTCTAAAAACCTATATCATTCATCTAATAGGGCAGGACATACATGTCCTGGAATGTATTACACTACGCATGTATGCGCTTTTTCAGGGCAACTAGCAACCATTGTGCAATGTCTTAGAGCTATTGTGACTACGGACCCTTCTTGAACCAGTCAATTTCTTTTCAATCTCATCTAAACTTTTACCCCTAGTCTCAGGCACAAAGAATATAACGAAAAGTAATCCGACTATAGTCAATACAGCATATAACCACATTGTACCATACATGTTTATCAGATCTATGATCTTATGGAATGACGTAGTAATAATGAACGTGCACGTGTAGTTAAGACCGGTAGCCATTGATGCGGCTGTTCCTCGAATCCTGCCCGGTAAAATTTCTCCTAACATTAGCCATGGTATGGGACCAAAACCAATAGAGAATCCCAATACGTAGATCATAAGACAAGCTAACGGCAACCATCCATAGTTACTAACGTCAGTTCCCATATCTCTGACATACAGATAAGATCCCAGTATAGTTAAAGTTATAATCATTGATACAGATGAAATGTAGAGTAACATTTTTCTACCTAAACGATCAATAATAGCGGTCGCAATAAACGTGGAAACAAAGTTTACGACACCGATGATGATACTACACATGTCTTTATCTAAGGTGCTTCCAGCCATTAGGAAAATATCTGATGCGTAGAAAATTACAGCATTAATACCACTTAACTGTTGAAATAACATAAGACCCAGGGAAATAAGTACGGCCGGAAGATATTTCTTTGAGAATAGTTGACCGAACGTATTACTTCCTTTGGTTAAATCTGATTCAGCTTGCGAGCGAACAAGGTCTCGCATTTCCTTGTCAATATCTACATTCTTCCCTCTTAGCCATTGCAGAGCCTTTTTGGCGTCGTCTGCACGACCTTTAGCAACATACCATCGTGGTGTCTCTGGGGCTAGAATCATTAAAAGAAATACTGGCACTGGTAATGCTGCACCAAGAAAAGCTAATGGCGACCATGTTAGAAAATATCCTGCAAAAAATGCAAGTAGAATACCAATGTTGCCAAAAGCTGTTGGCAAAAGTCCTAAAGCCCCACGTACTTCAGGTTGTATGGCTTCCCCCAAATATACTGGGAATGCGAGACTCCCAATTCCAACACAAATACCACAGATAGCTCTTCCAGCAAAAATCAGAGTGACGTCAAACGCATTTGCTATTAACATCCAACCGATGAAGAATGGAATCGATACCATCATAATCGTTAATTTTCTCCCGATCCATTCAATTAACGGCCCTCCAATAATGCCACCAGCTAGAGCAGCCAGAGGCATCAATCCTCCAATCCAACTATTCTGTAAATAACAGAAAAAAGTAAGTTTATTTAGTGCTCCAGTGCAAAAACATGTATATGTATTGTAAAATAATCTGGCAAATCTGGAAAAAACCGTCAAATATTCTGTAATTCATTAAATCATTAGTGTCTTTAAAATATCAACTAATAAAGGAAACTCTAACATATTAATGTTTTATGTGATAAGCAAAAATAATACTTTCTTGAAAATTATTAATAAAGAAATATAAATTACCTGTTCTTTGGATATGGACATAGTTTGATTCATGCTCAGTAGGGCTGGAGACGTGTAGCCTGACGTAAATCCGACTATGAGGGATCCCATTGACACTGCCACGGCTGCGAAAATCTGAAACACAAGGAATATGTATATATTAATTCATTATTTATATACATGAAATAAAAATCAACCTGATTTTTTTTATTCTTCAACATTAGTATTGTTACAAGTCTTTGTGGATGAGAAAATGTAATACGTTGTCGCGTTTACAAAACCCGGAAAATTCTGAAATTAAGAGACGTTTCGACTTTGTGTACGTTTACTCCCTTTGTACATAGTACTTTTACGCTTATTGCTTTACCATTAAGTAAACGTACAAAGAAATAACCCCATGAAATCATTTGCTTACTCTACCTCGTTTGGTAGTTCTACACAAACTAGAATATGTATACACGTAGTATGAAAGGAAAATATTAAAAACTTTACTATTTCTAAATTTGTTAATAATGACAAAAATAATGTGTACTAATTCTAATAATATTAATATTTGCCTTAATAACTGCATTATATAATTCCGGAAAGAAAATTATTTTCCTTGTCTACAGAATGTTAAAAGCAAATACTAAATGTTTTCTTGTGTGGCTCCGTATACGAGTATTGAGATTGAGATGTTTTTTTTTTATTTGAAAAACCGTATTTAATAACAAAAATCATTAGTTACCTGTGTCCACAGATATAGGCGTTGAGTGGTGGGCCCGTAAGGTTGAGCATCTCCGTTGATCGAGTAATTGGTATCAGTTTTGACTTTATTGCTTTCCGTGCTTAGTTGTTTAACGAAAGGAACAGAATTGCGTAGGTTCTCGTCTTTTGCGCTCTTAATCTCCATCTCCATTTTATATTTAAATTCGTTTCCCAAACTGATTTGCCGTAATTGTTGGAAATGACGACGAGTTTTCTCAAAGGAATCTTGTTCGTCTTCACTGCTACTTTCTGTGGAAACAATTTCTGGGATAGCGGCGTAGTTTGGTGCAAGAGTTCCTTGAGACCCGCAAGATGTTGCAAGGGATGTGCAAGTTGTCGATGCAGAAAGTGTAGGCCGTGATGGAACGCGCGCGTATTTAGGACCCCGCGATGTACGATACAATCGCTCCTCATCGGTCTGAGCGCGACGATTTTGTTCGCTTCCACCCTGGAATAATTTAGACAAATTTTTAATATTGCAATAAAGCTATATAGCCGTAATCACCCAAATTCACATGCTAAAATTAAACACACTATTACCACTTAAGTTATTAGCACACTTAAATGAATTAGACCAAGAAGAACTGGTCAAGCAAGTTCACTAAACATTAAATACTGAAGTGGACATCCGCAAACAAGTTCCATTTATTGTATCCACTATCTTATGTGCGTATGACAGTCATAATGATAACTTAGGGTCAGATACGAGAAAACATTGCTTATGATCACATTAAGTGTGCATAAGGCCATAGCATGCTAATGATAAGCTATGATGGGTCTTAAGACCACCCTGACCTTATACTCGAGTTCGCTTTAGACTCGGGATGAAAACAATAATTATTATATTCATTCACAATTCCAACAAATTGCAATAGATTCGAATAATACTTTTCATTGTCCGCAGCGTTTCAAATGCAAACACCGAAAGACTTCTACTGTTTCTATCGATTGTTGATGTTATCAGTTGGTCGTCGTGTGGGCATAATGATGTTTGTCTAAAATATACAGCATAAACAATTTCTTTGATTGTCGTTAACTTCGACAAACGAGACATCCGCTATCAGTTTTAATCTTTCTTTTCTTCTTTATATTTGAATAAAATGATTTCAAAACAATTACCTCAAAAACATCACAAAATGTATTATATGTCTTCATCTAGAATAGATTATATCTATTATTTTCCTAGATAGATTTTACTAAAATATTGGCATTATGAAAACGTCATTATATTTATAAAGGAGGTCATGTATCTGTCGAGTCGTGTCATATGTAAATATTTCGTGTCTTTGTTTTATCATTTGGGTTTGTAGTATTGGTAATTTATTGCTTAACTTTATATGTTTTATATAATTTACTGCGAAATTACACTGACGTAGTTTGTTTACGCGACGCTATTGAACTCTCGTACAGAGAAGGGTTAAAGAAATGTATCACGTGGCTTTGCATGCGTTAATCGTATTGACTTTGTTAGCGGTTTTTGTTAAATTCATATTGAAATAGGTACTTTTTAAATAAAAGTGGTCAAGGTGTAACAAAATTTAGTGGTACTGATACATTACTTTGTCTTCGATCGCGACCTTAAATAGTGGCTGGGCGTGACAATATGACCGTAACCATGAATAATATTTTAATCTATTGTTTATAACAGTTTATTTTTTAATTTCTTAAGCGATTATTATTGATTATATAGACATATCATTTTCCGGCTATGTTGTAAAATGTGCATGTAGATTTACGTCCACGTACACGACCATTTCGGAACTGAATGACGCACCTTTTTATATATATATATGTTTTTAAGTTTTAATTCTATTATTTTAGTCTGTTCACTACTATATTTTATTTAATGGGTCGCACGAGTTATGACGATAGATCGATTAATTTCATTTTTTAAATTCTAATTTTATATTCGCCATTAAGATTTTACGTTTAAATTTTGACAAAATGACACTTTAAAATCCACCCTCTCTTACGGCTCACCGACGACAAAATATTTGAATGAATGTCTTCAACAATTTTTTTTTATTCTTTAGTTGTATCCCATACATAATTAAGCTGTTATTTATATATCATTACATAATCACACATAATTTCTAACGGTAATCTACAGTTTGCACATCAATTATAATATTACTTTATCGAAACTATGGTAAAGTTATCGGGGCAAATAAATGAAACTGAAGTGTCTGTCAGTGTTAAGAAGTTAGAGCATTTTCAATAAAATTTGTCTAGTCGAGTTTTTTATCGGCCCATTGGTTTTAATTCCGTATTATGATGAAATTCCTAATCTTATTTTGATGAGACCTTATCGTCCGAGGAAATTTTATTAAGCTACGCGGGGTAAATTATCTGTACGAAAATTATTTAAGACTTTTTTAAAAGTCACCAAAAAATACTTTATGATAAATAATATGGTTTTCATCTTATTGAAATTAGTAATGCCCTCAGTTATTTCCAAAGCCTATTTATTGTGCGCTATTAGGTATATATACTAATTTGAGTGCCCACAACAAATATAGGTGTAGTTTCATAATTTAAACCATTTATTCGGTAATAAATGTTTCAGAAACTTAGAGGTAAATGATTTTTATAATAAATTAATGTATTCAATTTTAGTGGACTTCATTAAATGAAATTACGCTTATGTTCGACTTAAGAGCTTTAAATATTTGTCTTTGTTCAGTTATATATTTGGACTAACTCCTTTAAAGTGTCCATAATGATAATTAAGTACAAAAGGTTTTTATAACTGAAAAGTTATCGTAATATTTATTCATGGTAATACAAATACTTTTAATTGAAGCACATTTTTTCATGACCTGGCTAGTTCAATGGTGCGAGTTCTCGCTTCGCTACCAGAGGTCCTGGTCATATTCCCGGTAGGGATTGGTGCGAGGCTTCAGCCGTGGCTACTAGCACTCTACCTGCAAAGACGTTCCGCCAAGAAAAAAAATTGCGTTCCGGTAGAATGCTGTATGGGAACATTAAGAGGTAATTACCTTTTACGAGGTTAGCGCGCTTCTATCTAAGACTGTATCATCTCTTACAATCGGGTGAGATTACAGTTAATCCCTAACCTGTCAGCAATCAAACGTATTTGACCGTCATAACTTTATGCGACATAAATATTTCATTATTCTGTGCTATCTTTCTTTTCTTTCTCTCAGTTTTATCTTTTTCGATATTCGTTTTATTTTTATCCTTAATTGAAGACAGGTTGTAGCTCGACTGATGGTAGGTAATTATACAGTCAGATGGAAGCGCACTAGACCGGCAAAAGGTAAGTTACCTCTTATGGTTTCTACACAGCAACGTCTTTGAACTACATGCCCATACGCCAGCGTGGCCGTCGAAATAGCTTTATAGTTGACCCCTAATGATAAGATAACCAAATTCGTTTTCATAATTTTATTCAAGCCGTTCTTATGCAATTATTACTCAATTTGAGAGGTTTGACATACATTATTAGTTCCAAGTACTAGAGTTACATTTAGTAGCAAATTAAATTATTTTGTATCAGCGTAACCGTTTATTTTTTTTAAACGCTCCTAATCCCACAATCTTCCTGTGAAAAGTTGGGGGTAATATTTCTCATAAAACTCTTATCTATTGGCAAGTAAAAAGCCCTTTCAATTAGATTTAGCTGTTTGAAAGATTAGGGGAATTAACCAATTTTCTATTCACGAGAAAAATTCGAAACAAAAAGCAGCCCTTTTTTCTTTTCAAATATAAGCCTTTTGTTAATTTAAGTTTTGTTAAATTGCACCAGTGGTTTTAAAGGTTATGGGGATCAAAATGATAAAAAAAAGAAAAATTTTTAAATCATGTTTTATCAGTTAAACATTTATATGCATTTAATAAAAATTTGTTAGTTTTATGTTTAAAGCAGACATTACAGTTTTATTTACATGCGTATATGATATACGTAAGTTTTGTAGTGTAGTTTCACGTTTTATAGAAATTATTACTAGTCAGTGACATCTATCGGAATACCGCTGAACTACTTCAGCATTTCTATTATCATATGTCAATGTACTTTTATTTTATTAGAGACTGTGATTTCTGCTGGATGGCGCCACTACATGCTATTACGTATTTGAGAACATTCTGAAATACTTTTACTTTTGCTATTTTATAAAAAAAAGTCGCAATTTTTTATAAGAAAAGAAATTTTGAAAACTACAAATTATGCCACAAAAGACTATCTTTTGGTAGACGCTAAAATAAAAAAAAATATTTTTAATTTTTATTTAAAGTAAAACAAAAAGCAATATTAATGAAATAACAAATTAGAATTACAAAATATAAAGCATAGCGTCATCAATGACTGTTCAAAATAATTCATAAGAATATGTAAAACTCGAACTTGTTTTTGGCCTTGCATGTTTTACATGATAACCGATACGGTAACGTTGTTGTAGTTAAGAATATAATTTATTCCGTTCCTATATATATTTGTATGAACGAAATTCTTGTTGTCTCAACTACAACCTTGCAAGGCCGTTAATTTTTTCCATACAATTTTTTTATTATATATATTTAAGGTATAAACAAAAAAGATTACAAATCGAACATAAAACATAATATTCAAGTTAAAGTAGCTATTTAACATTGTTGTAAAAGTCGATGCCAACGTGTCAATTAAGTAAAAGTAGGTTGATAAATACAATTATATCTCATGTAAAAAGAAAATCTTATCTCCTTGATTTTTTAGATAATAGGTGTTTTTAGTAAAGTTTTATGTTGACCCTGGGTAATCGTTGCCAGGCAACCGTCTAAATCGACCGCTAGCTTGCACGCGCTGCGCTTCGTCGCGCTCCCTTCCAGAGCTTTCTGAATTACAGAATTCTCTGGAGTTTTAGAAATCATAGACATTTTGATGAAATTTTGTGTGTTTAATAAGAGCGCTAACAACTTAAGTGTACAATATAACATTTTCACTCACTAATATTATACGCAAACTTACCATTTCGGTGGATAGCTGCTTGAGATATCCCATTATCTTCCCCATTGGGTTGGGGTTGTTCTTGTTGAAGCTCATCTTGACCACTTCTGGTTTGCGTGTCCGTAAGTGTGTATTAATGTCACTGTAATAGTTTGTTCAGAGAATTTCAACGTCCAGATTCTCGCAATTCACTTTTGCAAAAGACGCACAGCACTTAACAATTGAAATCAATATAGTTAGTCTAAATGCACAACGACTCTACGAGCCTTACTAGTTCGATCTGACACAGTTGACGAACGATTGAGAACGTGAGTTTATTTTATTTTTATTTTAACGCTATAAAAATACTTGTTTTCATTCTAAATTTTCTATTTCGCGCCACAGTCATGTAAGGGTGCACAACATTCAGTTTTTTTAAGTTGAAGCAACGAGCGAAAATGTTGGCAGCGCGCACCGTTTTCTTCAGAGCTCAAGTTATCTATTGAAACTTGCAGATGGCGGGGCAGTGTTTTATAGAAGGTTTGCGGCGCTCGCCGTCGATTGCCGCCACCCCTGCCCCCTCGCGCTCCCCGCGTGCTCCCCCCTTCGTCGTCGCGTTGTCGCTTTTCTATGTGCGTGAAACTTTTTCAGTGTGTGTAACCACGCACACGAAACCTTCGCCCAGTCTGCACCTGAATTACTTTGGATGTGTGCGAGTCTTAGTTTAGTACATTTGCTAACACTACAGTCGACACCTTCCTATAAACTCTCCGATATTGTATTAATTACATTCGTTTTATAACTAACAAAACTTAGGCGTTTTAATTTATAAAATAATGTAGAAGGAAACTAGGAACACTCAAATACATTTACTTGTATGTTGTTCTTGTTGTTATTAATAGGTACAATAATGCAATCGTCGTTTATTAGTTATGGAATGAATAATTGGGAGTTATTACCGTAGGAAAAAAATATCATGCATTTTGTTATAATTATAGTTTTAACGGCTATTCGTCATATTCAATGTTGTATATGTTCAAGGTCGTCTAACTAAAGAAATGATAATATCTATAAACTATCTAAAACAAAATACCTAAAGTTACATATAGTTGGGTTATATATTATTTCGTGGAACCCAAATAAAACATGAACATAAAAAAATGATTATTATAGATGGGCAAGAGTACGTGTACCCAACTGATTTTTTAAAATTTATTGTCCTATGATTTAAGAGGAGTATAAAGTTAATTGAGGAGTATCCACCAGGATTACCCAGTGTTAAAAAAAATACATTTTATTACATTATTTAAAAGAGTAGGAATATTGTGTTTGTCTAGTTGCAGAATTGCGATGAAATAATTGTCTAATTAAATATGTGTGAATGTATAAAAGTTAATAAATAGCTTGGATTTAATTTCTGTTACTAAAACGTAATGTGAATTTGTTTAGATTGCATTCAAAACGAGTCATCATGACGCAATATTTGAAATAGTATTGTAAGAGAAGTAATATCTCGAATATACGATTTGAGTACGAATTTTGATAAAACATAATTTAAACTCTAGGGAGATTGAAAGTCTTGTATTACTTTAAAGAATTGTTATAACATTTTTAAGTAGATGTTCAAATTTAATTTATTGTGATGTCATTTATTCGATGAAAGATCCACTTGATGTCTTTATCTACAATAATCAAAATAATGACTTTATCAGTGAAAATTAAAGTATTAATCATCATGTTTATGTGACAATTCATTGCAAAAATTTGTGTGACAATAGCCCTAGAGGTGTTAGCGGTGTAAAGATAATATAAAAAATGTAGGCGGGTCGTGTACGTCACAATGACGCTTGCCAAGCCCGCGCTACGTGCGTTGCTAAAGTGGTCTCATATAGGGTTGCCACATACTATTGGCAGTTTATTTTTTCTTTCACGGCGATGGATGTACACTTTTTGGCATGCATAAGCGGGACAAAAGAGTCTCGTTCTCTCCTGATTAGATTCCGCTGGCACGCATGTGCCTAACTCACTTATCCTGCCAATAATGTAACAACCATTTATTTATTGTAAAATAATACGTGTCAAAGATCGAACTTGTTATAAAAATCACAAAGTGAGAGAAATAGGGCATCTACGCCCGTGATTTTGTCAAAGTTTCGCGGATGAGAATTCCCTTTTTTTCTCCCGAGCGTGATATACAAAAGCTTAGGTTTTAATAAATAGAGTTATACGTCCATATACCCCGTTTTTAAGTATAATTTAAAACTCTACTGATTTAATTTTCTTTTATTGATGAATGTTTAGCGCTTGATTTTAATCTCACCTGATGGTAAGTGATGATACAGTCTAAGTTGGAAGCGCGCTAATCTGGTAAGAGGCGATATACCTTTTTTGGTTAAATCTAATAAAAATCTAACGTTGATTTTTTGTTTGAGATTATTTTTTATTGTCTTAAACCTCATATACCTGCTTTAGCTTTAAACGTACGAAAATAATTTGCAACATTGGCTTTTAGTGAACTCATATGGCATTGTTTCCAGTAGTAGTAAAAAGGTTTTTAAGTAAAATGAAGTATTAGTATTTCATACAAAAAAGTTTAACATAATTAGATCAGTGTCTGTACGTATATACAACCCTGTGCACTTCTTCTTGATTAAACGAAATGTTCAACGCGAATCGTTTCTTGCTCCATATGAGATATCAACTGCGTACAATCATCTGCATTATAATCATATAAAAAGTAATCATAGAACAACGCTGACGTCAATTTGCTAGGAAGAAAATAAAGCGGCGAATAGTAATTAAATGCAATGTTTCGATGCTAATCCGCATGCGGTTGTCTTCCTATATCAAGCAAATCTGTAGTTGTAATAACATGAAACAAACAAGGAAATTGCTGAATCACTTATGTCAATGTCAACATCAGTTGTGCTTTGAAAAAAAAAACTAATTATTGCTTAGTTTTTATCTAGTAATTGTTTTCGTTTATGCCATTTAGAGTCTAAACCTTTTCAGTACGGTGATAATAGTCACAGTTAAAGTTTTATTAATACATACTTACACTGAAAAAGCCGGATTACCTTGTTATATTGAACTAAGAGTATAATAAAAAAAAGATATAGAGTATAATAATATTTGGTTCATCAAAAGTGAAATTTTTTATCGTACTTATTGAAAGTTACATCTGATGGAAATTGGTGATTGGTTATTGTAGCGTGCTTGCTGAGAAAATATCTATTCAATCTAGCTAGATTGAATTTCCTCTCTTACTGTAATCACACCAATTTAATTTGCGTGTATACTCTATAATTACCTATGATTTCCCCTAATATTTAATGTTTTGTAAGAGAAAGTTTTGGGTTTCAATTAAAGCAATACTATTTTGTACGATAACAGCAAAAAACTAAGTTCAGATTTATTTTTCTCTATCCACCCCCATGTTGTTATGCACTGCCTCTACATTCCCTTTTGGATAGTTAGATAGTTGGGAGACTAGTTTGTTTCTATTGCTGAATATTACGAGCGTATAAAACTCACCCCAAGGGGTCTGGCTCACCCCCGTCTAGTTATCTACAGACACTACAGTTTCTTTTTAAATATATTATTTTAAAAATGTAGGGCCAAATATGTATATGTATGTGTTAAAATTATGCAGTAATAATTAAGTATTGCCTTATAAAATTTACTAAATCAAAATTGTAAACCTATACTGGAGTATAATTATAAATTTGTATCTTACACTAGCAATATTTTAAATGAAACTAACGCTTGGTGCCCGATTTCCACGGGGGGAAATATTGGGAAGTCCGTTATTTATCCGATACAATTGTCAGCATAAAATATTTTTCTATCCACCTGAAGAAATACAAAATTGTTATCAAAGCCGGTATAGCCGTTTATGAGGGGTTTGTGTATGTGACTACATACACGTAACGAAGAATTATGGATATAGTTAAATATAATAAGTGCCTTTTTTTACATAATTCATAGCAAAATGGAAAGCAAAATAAATATATTATTTTCTCTTTTTTTATTTGTCAGTAAGCGTGTTTCGTACAAATAATGGTATTGGTTTTACGAAACATTACATCTCAATGGCAAGGTTGTAACGTCGTGGTCGCCATTCTTATACAAACGTTACGTGTATAACGTCACGTGCCCGTTACACATTGGGATAGATTCGTGCCCCTGTGCCCAAAGCTATGGTTACTGCCCCGCCCTCATATACACACACACAGCTATAGATAAATAAAATGAGTTTTATCCAACAACTCTACGTCATGGTCGATCCCTGTGTCTTAAAATAAAATGAGCGCGTGACTACATCAGCGTAGCCCGCTCAGGCTAAAACGCTTCTGAACATAAATTAATTTGCACATAATTATATTTATTACATAATATTGCAAATAATTGCTAGGAGATGGATACTTGTTAAAATTATCGCGAATTCTAATCCTGGGCAGACATCTCTAAGTTTTCTTTATAAAAACTTTTGTATTTCGTTATGTAATATTCATTCTATTTTTCAGTTTAGGAAAACAATGTTAGGAAATACTGCTTTTTGGTATATATGCAAAGCACAACGAATCTGCGTGGAGGGTTTACGCTCCGCAGGCTCTTCATTCTGTTTCCAGTGGTTCTCCAATAATTATACCTTTATTTAAATTGCTAATAAAAAAATTATATCGTATTATTATTTAACTCCAGGAACCTCGTTAAGTTATGTGCAGAGCTACGATTTCTCTTTAATGTTTAAGTCGTCAATTTGTCAATCGATTAACGAGAGTGAAATATTAGAGAGTAAATCTGTGTTTGCATGCACACGTGTATAATAATGTCTTACAATTAGATGATTAAGGCAAATTAAATGGTGATTATCAGTAAGGAGACATTATTGTTTACGAGATATTATTAAATTTAAATATGGAGATATTATTTATATTTTGAAGTAGAAATTGGTTGTGCTATCTAAAACGAGTTTACTTTTTTCGGCTTTTCATTCACATATCGTTTTTTTATAAGGTCATCACGTCATTAAGTAACCAACGATTGAACTGCCGACATTGCAGTACGACACGCAGACGACTACAAAATTTACATTCACAAACACTCACATACACATGAGTTTAAAAAGTCAGTGGAATATTACTAGCGGCGGGCCGATCCCGTTCTCGAACGTTCGCTGATGGAATGCGCGGCTCCACACCGTCGAAGAAAGCACTCCGCTTGATAAATCATCCTATGTCATTTATGAATACTGCGCTCCATATATAATGTGCAAATCAGCTTACATGTGTGTTTTCTTTATGGAAATTTTAGAAGTTTATATTTAATTTAATTACAGAACTTTAATGACTAATTAGTCTAGTGGTTAGCATGGTCGGCTGCAGACATGACATTTCGAGTCCGAGTTCCGCATATGGCTAATTCAATAATGGATATTGAGCTTTCTATTAAAATTTTCAATATTTGACCGAAGTTAGGAAGTTGGCGGTGTGCTCCACCCCCGTGCCTCGGAGAGCACGTTAAGCCGTCGGTTCTTCGCCTGATGTCTCAGCTCTGTCGGATTGTCGTCACAACGGACTATGAGAGTGAATGAATAGAGAATACACTTGTGTACTATGCCTGCCAACCCGCAGTGGTAAACCCCCTCTCCTATGAGTTCGGAGGCCTGTGCCTAGCAGTGGGACGTTAATGGTACTTACCCTTTACAGATCTTTTAAATAGTTCCGTGTGATGTGTCGTTGCTTTCGTTAAATCATGATATAGAAAAGCACATTTTGCAAGAAACAATATAAATATATAGATTATAGATTCTGCGGAGTCTTTAATTAAATTTTGGATTGAAGGATTTTTCACCAAAAATACTTGTTCGTTTGATTTATTGACTTACGAGTACAATAAAATTATTACTTAAATCTTTTGATTTTGACACCCTCGCTAGCGTAGCGATGCGAATACTCGCCTTGCAAGCAGAGGTCCCAGGTTCGATCCCCGGTAGAAGGAATTTAGGAAATTGTATTTTCTAATTTGTTTGAGTCTGGTCTGGTGGCAGGCTTCGGTCGTGGCTTGTTACCACCCTACCAGCAAAGGGGTACCGCCAGAACAAAGAGATTTGTGGTCGGGTACGATGCTGTGTAAGAGCCGTAAGGGGTATGTCGCCTCTTATCAGATTAGCGCGCTTCCATGCATAGACTGTATCATTACTTACCATCAGGTGCGATTACCGTCAAGCGTTAAACTATCAGCCATAAAAAAAATTATCATTTCAATGCTAAAATGTTAATGTTGTAATTCATTGTATAGATCATTTTAGTGAACGTATAAAAGCTGCATAGAGAATCGGCAGGTGTGGAACGTATGTTTATGAATTTCAACTGTTCGCGCTTAGGAATCAGATATTGTATTATATAATAAAAATGAATGAACGTGATTTGCGTCAAATGAAGAATAACTATACATAACAAATAAAAGTAACAAATTGTCATAAAAAAATATTCGAGAATATAAAGTTTTTATATTTATTTTATTACTGTCTAGTTACGTATGACACTTTATTATATAATATATTATATTAGTATAGATTAACTACAGCTTTATTGACATTTATGATTTGTGTGGTTCCCTCATACATAACCAAATGATTGAATTTAAATCAGGACTTCATTCAGTAAAAGATAAAAGTAGCCTCCAATCAAATTACTATATCTGCTTCATAGTACATTTCCTTATGTATTTCGAAAGATGACTCAAATTATTGTGACAATTTTGGTTTCTTTCCTAGACGTTGCGATATAAGATAATGTATTATGATATTATTAATATGCAGATGCTGATGTGTCACGCCTCTTGCTTACACACGAGAGTGTCTTATCTTATCAAATATTGCTGATAAAGAACTTTCCATTAGTCGGTTGAGGGGAAAAAAATTACGACACTAGAGTTACAAACTCTTATGTTATTGCGAAGGTAAGGTAACTCAGTGTTCGTGTAATTTCATACGTACAAAAAGTTTAAGTATATTTAAATAGTCTTGAAACATTTTTATGTTAATCCCTCTTGTGTGATAAGTGTCATGTATAGCTATGTAGTACACAATATAAAATCATAATTATCTACTTTTAACGAATGTTGAACTTTTAATGCCTTTACGTAAATAGTTTTTATTACATACTTCATTCCGTGGTTTACCTATAATATTTGTTGGAATATTTTTCTTACACGTTGATAATATAACAATTGTCACGTTTTACTCAACCTGTTAAAATATCGTGGGGCTAGTTGAACTACTATCTTCGCTCGCGTGGAATATGCAGCTGTAGTATGAATTAAAGAAAGAGCAATCTTGGTCTTGGTAGAGTCATATTATTGTTGAATTACGAAAGGTAGTTTAGAGTTATTTATGGATGATTATGATAATTATGATGTCGATTTTATATTCCTATCCTATGTTTTCAAGCAGAGCATACATTGTTTTCGAATATTAAAAAGTTCAGTACAAATAATGTCCAAATTGTTTTCATGTTATCATTGCATTATTGACACTCACACCTTTGCCGATAAATCTCTCTTTAGATTAATATAGAGTAGTTAAAAAATACTAATCTATCTGCGTCACACGGTTAAGCACAGGTCTCCTCACTCATAGAAGAGAAAGGTTTTTAGAACATATACCCCACACTTCTCCAATGCCTCCAGGCGA
The DNA here is from genome assembly GCA_015832385.1 of Elymnias hypermnestra. Lineage (NCBI taxonomy): Eukaryota > Metazoa > Arthropoda > Insecta > Lepidoptera > Nymphalidae > Elymnias > Elymnias hypermnestra. The sequence goes on from JACTOM010000929.1 coordinate 7,594,084, forward strand.
TGGAGATGCTACACGTATTCAGTAAGTGCAGGACTCTTCACGATGCTGCAAATATAAAAGCACGATGTTGAATTTATAACAATTATTGTTACAAAAGTTTTACAAAGAGAACTTAGCGTACTTGCCAAGGATTCAAACTCGTGACATGTATAGAGACCCCTAGGCTATGATAGATTTTATACGAGTACATACAATAGATACATTTTCCGAAATGCACTCTTGCACAATTATATATTACATATATGGAGTGTTATAAATCGAAAGAGTTTAATATTAGCTGCATCGAGATAACAGTCATTTTGAATCCGTTTAAATAAGTCAACGCTCGTAACTCTCCAAAAAAAATTTACATACTTAATACGTGGAATTATACACGGTGATACTACTTCATAAATACGTTTACATTTGATATGGTTTCTTCCTTCCTGGTATTGTTTCGAGCGAGTTGATTTATGTTAAACAAATATGAACTACGCGTTTATTATTCAAATATAGCGATGTATTTTATATCATTATAACAATATTGGTTTATGCTTTATTTGTTACAGTTTTATATCTAAAGCACAATTTGGGTTAGAGGTTTACTTTTAAATTTTGTTCACTTCATGATTACTTAGTAGTTACAAATTCCTTAAAAACTAAGAAATTGGTAACTGGCCTGTTTTTACCATTATTTATTCATCAGAATCCTGATAAAAATTCAATAAGGTCGCAACCGGAAGGATAAAGAATATGGTTTTCCGTGTGATATTTCATTCAAAAAGGCATTTTCCTGTAATTTTCCCTTTCTATCGATGCACTTTCCGTCGCTCTGTATATCAGTACCGTAATAGACGAAGACATTATTTTCAATAAAACGATTTTATTGTACATTGTATTTATTTTTGAATTGTAACTTTTGACGCATATTAAATATAATTAAATTATATATTTTCTTGGATTTGTGTGCTCACCTGTAGAAGAACTAGTTTAAATTGTATTTCGGCTAACAATGACAATCCCCAAACGGTTGCATAAAGATGTATATATTGTATATTTACGTGTATTTTTTTTATTGTATGTGATTGCATGAAAGATTGCAGGCAATCATAATTTGCAATGTCATATATTAATTTATTATGATAAAACCTTTATCTATTGATTTAATAAAAGATCTAGGTCGATAAATATTGTAAATTTTATTTATTATAAACTTTTCATTAGAAATCAATAAATCATCTGGATGTTACACGAGTTAATATTTTATGCTTTTCAGCATTTAATTGCGCTAGAGGCTGTCTTTTTTATGAGTCTCGGCTATTAGTGTAATCATTATTTAAAAATATATTTTATATATACTGTTCGCGTGCGGATAAAATAGTAAAAATTCCGTCAACCTTTGTTACGGGTTTAAACTTTATTTACGAGTATTGCGCAGCATTCGAATCACTTGCTGTGTTAGGGATGCTGCGCAATCAATAAATTTATTTAATAAACTAAACTTTTAATTTATTTAAGTGTATTTGTACAGTTTTATATCTTTCTGTCTATCGTGTCTTTCTTTGTTGTTCTTTCTTTCTTTAAAAAGGATTATAGCTTTATTAAAATAAATAGCCGATTACTTTTAATTTCCGTAAAACTTAGTCAAAGTCGTAACGTCGTTGTAGAGATTAGCATAGAGTAGCTGACATCCAAAAATATGTGTTTATATATTTTGATAAAATGCAAATAACTAAGTGAAATTAAAACATAAGTGGAAATTGAATTACTAATAAATTAGTGGAAAATGATTTGTTTAATTAAACATAGTCTTTTGACATGACAAACATTTTCTTACAAAAGCCACCTAATTGAATCGGCCAAGGTTTTTTTTACTATATTTAATTACACAAATACGAAAAAGATGTTTCTATTATCATCAAACTTATCAAAATACAGATGTTTGTCGCACAACAAGTGTACCGTACCCATAGGATACATATATTGCCGTAAATGTTATTTATACATATAACAAGTAGTTCAGAAATTCAGCAGCTTTTGAAGGAATCTATCTATATTGGATAGAATTTGTGACCGAACTAACATATATAGTCCGTGTTCCAAGGTACATTTTTGCACTTGATTACCATCAAGAAAATTTTTCGTAAGTAGGTTAATTTTGATAAAACGCCCAACAATTTCCTCCACGAAAACTCTCGACTTTTTGGTATATCCGATGATTATTATTTAAATTATTTGAAAAAATATTTCTCCTACGAAATGTATGGTTTGACCGAACAGTCCCCCTCTTCCAACATGAAAAATGATTACTAACCAGCTGATTTTTATTTTATTTACTAGTTATTATTTATATAATTCAACAGTCTTATTGGCCTACTAATCGAAATTTCAAAAAGAGAGAAGAAATAATATACAAATATAGTCTTATTCACAGCAATTTCCAGCCAGGTAGTATTATTTTATATACTACACAAAGAAATTAATAATCGTTACATGAGAATCATATAAAACATTGCAGGACATTTGATTTTACTTTCCTTTTTAAAGCAAGTGCACTGCAGCTACATATATACAGCACGAATAACTTAACTTGTCAACTTAAGTTAACGCAGTCATTACTGGGCCGCAGAAACCTACACAAGTTGGCAGCATAACAAGCCAATGTACGTCCTTGCATCAGGTACACGGTTATGCAATCCGAAGGTCAAACTACCATATCCAACTGAAGTGGGAGTTTATATAAAATCTAAAGAAGTTAAAAATATACTTAGTGTGTAAATTTACTTATCGTTTGGGCGTGATTTAATATAACTTTTATTTTGTCAAGAATGTTCTTATATGAAAAACGTTATATATTACGCAGGACTTGGTCTTCCACACAGTAAAACAATAACTTCGGGCAGAGTGACACCCTGTTTGTATATTATACGTATACTGAATACTCATTTATTCTGCTACCCTATTTATAGTAATTTCATCAATGTATCAAATCAATAGTTAATATTTAGATTCATATCCAGTAGATTAATTAGTGAAATAATTCGTGATTAAATTTATAAACAATAATTGGAATACAAATCAAATAATTAAATGAACATAAAACAGTATCTCCTAATAATTTACGACAATTACGTCACGTCCGTCGAGCGTCTATTGGGTACTCGTTAACATATAATTGATTCTTGTTGCCTATTAAACCTCAATATCACACAAGGTAAACTTTTAAAACCTATATGGCAAAAAAAACAACTACTGAGATTCTTGTCGGTATCCTTTCGGTAAAATCAACTTTCCAAAGTATTGGTAGAATCTTTATCTACGGACAGACTACTGCGGTTTCATAAGAATTATTAAGCCTTAATTCTGTTCTCAGATCGAATAAAAATTCAAATATCAATTTTGTTATTTATTGGAATCGTCTCTTGTGATGATAAAAATTATAAGTGCGTGCGTACAAAGTACAAATGTTAGAAGTGGAACTTCCTTGGCAAAGTCATTTTTAAGTCTTGTTTATATTTATACTAATCTAAAAGTTTAGATTTCCAAGAGGGACGGAAAAAGCAAGATATGTTAGGAATTTAATGAATTTAATTGTCATTAAAATATTAAGTGTCGAAAATTAATACAAATACTTTATTGAAATCTCAAATGACGAATTGTCACTAAAACGCCACGTGGTTTTTGTCTATATTACAAATTATTAATTAAATTTAGTTTTTGGATTCAAAATTTAGAAGAGAGAATTTATGAAATATTTTATTTTATATTCTATGACAAATAGTATATTAAATTATTCAATGACAAGATTGAAATGCCACATGTTTTTTGTAAATATGAAAACTAAGTAACCTTCAAACAAATTAGCATAAAAACACTGGTCATGTTCGTGACGCTAATCACGCATTTCATTCGTAAAAATTTTACCCTGATGCGCCTAAAGAAGTTTCACTTCATTATGACCTTAAAAAGAATTAAAACAGGCTATATTTTTATGTTTTACGACATGTGTATACAATGTAAAAATTAGAGTAAAGTTTCTCCATTTACGTACATAATTTTTTTTATTACAAATATAGCATTCCATTTTGTTGAAATTATGAAAATTTACCATGTTTATGGTTTTTTTTAACACTAAAGTCTGTAGGTAAATGAGTACCTTACTTAAATATCTGTTGTCGAGGCCTTCTCGCAGGATTGACATATTTCTTGTTATTATTTGTACAGTATTCGTCTTCTTGATTATATTTTATCCTAAGTATTTCGTATTATTTTTATATCATCACTGCCTATGTAAAAATTGCTTTATACAATACTTTGGTAGACTGTCTACGAGAATTCATTTGAATGCAACATTGCATGAAGGGAAAGATTTTTATTTCATTCTGAAAGTAATTGTTTTATAACATTATATTTAATTTTGATACAATTATTATACAAACACTATAAACCTAACATCTGGAATTTTGACCTGTTGGAATATATATTTTCCTATGTCTGTCGGTTTTGACCGAGAGAAATATTAGTAGAATAATTTAGAATTTTATTATCGTGTGACGTTTGCTTTAATGCGATAACAGTGGTGTAGCCCTATACATTTTAAATATTACTATATATTAAATAGTGAAGAGAGAAGAACTATCAAGTATGGTAATTCTTAACGGTACAAAAATGAAACCAATAATATGTAAATTTTAACGTGTTTGCTTTTCATAGTAATTATCATAGCAGTGCCCAAGTTATTAATTAACTTGTCTTGAGACTTTGAACTCAAAATGTATTCAAATCTATAACTCTTTATTTTGCTCCACATTGTAATTGTAATATCCTCATGATTTAAGTGTGTTGATGTTATTAATTCACGACTTAAAATCGAAAATTATGAGTGGTATTCATAATCTCTTCTAAGAAGAACAGTAAACTTTATGGGATACTTTTTTCGCATCGCTAAAATAATATTATTCAAGTTATCATTGTTTCTAATAATTGATATTCACTGTACTATTATTGACACGCTCGGAGTTTCCTGTTCAACGAAAATTTCGAAATAAAAAGTTGCCTACGTAGGTTTTGCTTGTTTTAGTTTAAAAAAAAATTGTGTAATATTTTCACAAGGACTATCGTTCTAGAAAAGATATTGCAACACGCGATATGCTATGTTACTGTAAAATATTAACATAGTTATTGCAAAGCCCCATTATTTTGTAATAAGCAAGAATTGTCTTCGGGTCGCATGATTGGCGACGGTAATCGCAAAAACCTCGCTTCTCCGGGCTCGTTCTTGTAAAGTTGCAGGTATGCATGCAACGTTGGAGAGTAGCATGAAATGTGCTAGTCTTAATATTGACATTGCCCATCGTTATTTTTCTATGAAAATATTATAGAATAACAATCAATCATGGTCCTTTACACGGATTTCAGCAATGACACATAAGGGAAATAAGCACTTGTTTCACTGGTTTTAGATATGTCCTTGGGTGACTAAAACCACTTTACCTAAGGTTAACTGTTTGCTTGTTTGTCTATTTATTACTGGAAAGACATGTTCGACCGGCACGGAATATATTTTGCTTACTAGAATTTTCAGCAACATTATACATTTACTCATAAGTCGCATCAATTGACATGTGCGTCAAATAATTATGATATGCAAAGGATATTTTTAAACTGGACAAGATCATTTTACTCAAATATCAACACCCATTTTATTTTCTGAAACAATGGGATTCTTATTTGTAAAAGCTTACCTTTGAATTGATATGTGAGTCAGTTGTCATGTTATTAATTTTCCACAAGTAGGGTCATTCTTAAAAGTAAACTTATATTTTATACACGATGCTGACTTTATAATTAATACTACCTAATAGGTGATTCACAGAGTTTCCAGCTTTAAAAAATTAGTATTTAGTAAAAAACTATGATAAAATGAAGCCAACCAATGATAAAAAATTACAGAAATTACAAACTTTTTATATTAACTGCTTATGTACTACAATATCAATTGCTGCAGTATCGTTACACTATTATAAATTTTTTCGTCAAATTTAGTTCAATATTAATCGCATCAAAATTGATATAGTGAATTTTATAATCAAGTTTAAGTGAGTGGAATTTTTAATATTTTTCTATTTTTTCCTTAATTACTATATAAATTAAAAAGAATAATTTGGCTACTTTTGTTTTAGAAAAAAGGCATCCGGATTAATCAGGGAACAGCTTGTGATTAATAAATCTGCTTGTTTGTAATAAATCATATGTGAAATACAAAAATTGTGTCTACCCATGGCTCTTATAGATTGAAACGATCCAACCGATATGCCCTAAATCGGTCTCATTAGAAAAGCAATAAGTGTAAAGAGTATAGACTCTCGCTCGCTGGTCAAGAGATCTTCAAAATCACAGGATTGGGACTATGTGGCCGAAGCTGCGGAAAACGTCGAATATACCATATTAAAGCCAGACATAACGCTCTTTAAAAATGTCATGTAGAAACATTGTGACATCTTTTGTGATTCGTCAGAAAATGAATACATTAAGCAGCTTGTACCCGTATGATCTCCAACGCGGTATACTCGCATTACTTTGACACGAATGCATAGATGCTATTTCTGGTGCATACCTCGTTTTATTTTTAGTTACCGCATGATGTTCTACTAGTATTGAGACCATAACATTGTATAATGTTCTCCACGTATTTATGTAAGGTGATTAGACTTGTTACGCTTTTATAAGGATATTAGGTCCCCGATTCCAAGAAATCGGAAAAGGCTCCGTTTGCTAAATTTCAAGTTAATTGCGAATACTTTTCACGGAATGACTGATGAGTGAACTTAGTGGTTCAAAATCATCTTCGCATTATCGCCTTTCTAATCAAGCTGTTTTGGAGTACATCGGTTGGAGAGTTTCAGACTGTAAAGGACATATTTAGAAATATTTTTTGTGTTTTACATTTATAAGACTATCATTATACTTTATGTATTTTGATTTTATTTAACACTGTTTGTTTTATGTATAATGCGAAACACACAAAGCACGGCTACCCGCTAATACCCGGTGGGTTTTGGCGCGTATTCTGAGTCCCATACCTGCGATGGTATTTTTTTTCTTTGCTGAGGACGAAATAATCATTTTCTAGTGTATAAAATACTACCTTTAGATATAATGCGACAAAGTTCTTTAAAGGTAGGCAGAAAAGAAAATAAGTATATATCGACTTAAAAAATCTTATTTATTGGTTGCCTCAAAATAGGAACCTTCATCAAAGCCAAAAACGTTTTTAAAATCGACGGCATAAGTCTTTGGTATAAAATTTAGTTGACCTCAAGAATGGCGTAATCAAAAAATCAATTTTAACACTAAACTTAATTTTAATATAAATCAAAAAGAATTTAAAAATACAAATTTTGGTGGACTTGCATTAAAAAAAACACACCACTTTTGTTCAAATCAGTTCTGCAGAAAGTCTCTGATTTCTTCCTAAAAATATGAACCTAGACCAATAAACTCAGTATTTTTTCTGATTGAAATGGTATTAAAATAACAGTCAAGAACGTAATAAAAATGTTCTTCGTATTAAAAAAATATCGTAAAGTTAGCTCAAAGGCGCTATGTTAGAGTTATCACTTAGCTGAATAGTTCAAACGCAAATGTAAATGAAAAAAAGCCTAATGTTTTCTTGAATATCATCCTTTTTTCTTCGCATGGTATAAATTTACTCTATAAGGTCATATTCAAAAACAATAATGTACTCGTTGACATAACCTTAGTCTTTTTCATCGCGTTAAGATTATATTCATCACGTTAACATAAATTGAAAACCGAAAACAGGTTAATTGGTGTTATCAAGTGCAATGGAAAATTCTAATTATTCCAAGCATTATTTTTATGTACGGACAGGTGTGGTAGGAATACAATTAAAATTTTACTCACGGCCTTTGATATTTAAATCAACAATTCTATCTTACGTAGTTGAAGGTGAACTCAGTGTCAGAAATTATCAAACTATTACATGTAAAAAGTTTTCCATGAAGTGATTCAGGGCTTTATTGGAGACTTACTTCTTTTACATTTAGTCGTATTTAAAACTATACATAACTAGGTATTAGGATAGGGTATTGCAAAAAAAAATTAAAATCATCATTCTTAACACGTAAGGATGAAGTAATCAAAACCACATGTCTTTATAAAAGTAAAGTAAGTAGCAGCCTATTAATGTCCCACTGCTGGGCACAGGCCTCCTCATTCCGAGGAGCGAGGGCTTTTAGAGCATAGAGGCAACACGCTGCTCCACTGCGAATTGGCAGGCATAGTACTCAAGTGCACTCTCTATTCCTTCACTCTCATTGTCAAACTCATCATTGATTTTTTAATTGGCCTGACCCGGCACTCGAACCCAGGTCTGTAGTCGAACATTCTAACCACTAGACGAATGAGGCAGTTTATCTTTATGAATCTTTTACCTTTTTAAAACATTTATATGGACTCAACGAATTAGTACAAACAATTTATTAGGTTAGAACCTACTGGTATCTAAAACATATCCTTAACGATACGAAGTTATGGTCTCGGTGATAGAAAATTTAAAAAAAGCACGTTAAAGTTTATATGTATACCTTAATATTGAAGTGAAAACTTAACTGATATTGAATTTATTAAAAAAAAAAATATCCCAATTAGCTTGACGAAATAATCTAGATCAAAGTGACTTGTTTTTATTAGATTTTGAATGTCAAACTATTTGTATAAGCTTAAAAGTATTGTAATTTATCAGCACGTGATAACAGAATAAAATTAAAAATGTGCAGCATTAAATAAAAACTAATATTAAAAAAAATAGATAAATTCCTAGATAAAACATCAAGTGTACCATTAACAATAAAAAATTATTTGATTGAATGTTTAAACAAAGTATATATCAGGAGAGTGACTAATAATACAAAATTAAAAAAAAAATAGAAATGTCTCGCGTGCAGTCATGTAAGCATTGATCATACGATATCGTCTCATGATGGCGCCATTAACAAGAATGCCTAGTGTGAATTTATTTTGCACATTCATCAAATGAACGTGACTTGCGATCTTGCATAGTTAGAGTTGAATATATATGCATTTAGTTACAAATAATAGCGGTAATTAAATCAGTAACAACGGATCGATTATATAACATCCATACACGTTATATCACCCGTATGTGTCCGTTGATGTACTATATCTAAATATATTTATAAGACATATCCAGGAATTTATTGACTCATTACGATATCTCTGGAACCATAAGGCGTAGAGACTTGAAATTTGGTAGAAATATTCCTTTTGCCGAGTAGAGCTTAGCTAAGCACGGATTTTACGAAATTCCACCCTCAAAGGGGGTTGCATGAATGTTAACTATTGACTTACCGCACTTTACAGTGTACTAAAAAGTTTAATGATTTCCATTTCGTGCTTGATCATATGCCATTCCATATGATTCTTTAGATGCTTCATGAACACGGCCATCTCTGACGAAAGTTCTTACGATCCAAGTGCAATAATGAATATGGTGTAAAGTAACAATACTTACTAATAGGTATAATATTATAAATGCGAAGGTAACTCTGTCGCGCTTTAACACCATAACTATTTAACAAAAAAATTTGGTACACTGAAAATCTAAAGCCTGAAAAAGGGAGTATAAGCTCTTTGCAGTATTACACAGCAAATAACTCATTGAGGTATTTATACGTATGTTTGTTATTTGGAATACAATTTGGCCTGAATTAATAAAAATACTACCCAAAAAGCATTTCAGGTAGGCGAAGTCGCGGGTTCAGCTAGTAAACAATAAAAGCACGTTATTAAGGCTGCGTAGTGGGGATAAAGTAAAAGGCGCTCGGCTGAAAACCCGAGGCCAATATGGCGGTGCACATCAGATGACCATGTAGCAGTTATAGTCGTGTAAATAAAAATAAAAATAAAAAACAAAAATCACATCCTTATTTCTTAAAACCGCACAATATTACTTTTAACATTTTAAGGTTCCATAATGCTGGAAAACCTAAAGTATGAGTAACGATATTAAAGTAATTTTTTTTTTCGTTACTTATAATGCCAGCAAAACGGCATTCTAAGAATAATTCATATCAATTCCATGTGGATGCTTCTATCAGATACCTTCACTATAGCGCCAACGTACAATGTACAAATTTTTGATGAAAATCATCAAAATTAGTAATTTCAAAGCATATACAAGACATTCTAAAATGGACATCTTACATTGTTTTTTATTTATAAGAATCTTCTTATAAATAAAAATGAATGTAAGACTTATTTACCTNTTTATTCATTACAGGTAGGTCACAGGTTAGATTTCTTATTTAAACCAAAATCTGATCTTATAAAACTGTCCCTAATTATTCCAAACTTTGATAGAAAATATTATGTAAGTGCGTATATACATACAGCGTGTGCTTAATAATAGAGTAATTTTATATTATGCAAGTAGAAGAGGGTATGAATACTGTTACACATTTTAAATCACTTCATTTTATTTAAAAGCTATTTCCAGCAAATATGCGGTTTTACTTTGCTTTTTAATAGTGCGATATATAGATTAAATACATACATGTATTGTATTTTTTTATCTTCGATCGGTTGTATATTAGTAATGTAGTTGCCGTCAACAATTTAGATGATAGTCCGTATCGCATATTGCCTAATTTGTATGAACGTTTCATTGTCATCTATTAAATTGCTTATCTAACTCCTTGAGAATACAAAGTTGCTAACATTGGTTAGAGTATGAATGCGAGAATCGAATACACGTTTATAAGTTTGGAATTATGGGTGCCCCAAGGTTTTAATGGAAAAGTACTGGAAGAAAAGCGGGCGACCGATGCGTTCTTTGGTATAGCAGATGTACTAAACATTTTTATACACGTGCTACCCGAGCCGACGAACTTAGTATTACAACTAATGAACAAAGGGTAAGAGGATGAAAAAGACCTTACGATCTAAAACCTATTTTCAAATCTAATAAATGTACACAAAAACATAATAAAAATCGGCCAAGTAGCTTCGTAGGAATTCGATAATAAACAATTATTATATTCTTATATATTACATATTAGAACTTATGTATATAATCTGGAAAGTAAACTGTTTCCTCTCTCACGTATGAAAAGTTCTAACCAGAGCAATGGCTAGTTGCTTACTTTAAAATATACTGTGTAAAACAAAAAAAAACTATGCTCTAATATACAATTCCTTTATCTGCATTTATAAATGTTAAAGGATAAAACAAGATTAGTATTAAAATCACAACAACCATACATCTCATTTATGATAATCACTATGTTTGCTCAATAAAATGTACTATGTAAATGTAAAATTTTAATAAATAATTTATATCAATAATAATAATAGGATCAAATTCCAAGTGGTATTTACCTTTAGAATGCGTGAAAAATTCTTAAATTAATGCAAAACTGAAAGTTAACTTCGTTTTTATGAATTACTCTAGTGACCCTTTGAGGTAAATTAACTTCCAAGCAGAAATTCATCACATCGCTAAATAAATATATTTCTGTATGAAACCGTATAATTTACATTTTCAACAACCAACAAATATAACGGTCCCTTGTAATTTTAAATCTGCAATAATCCTAATATTGTGACCACCAAACTTTTGACAGACCGTAGAAGCTTTTTGTATAAAGTGAAATTATTGTTTATACTTTTCATTTTTTCTCACCGTTTAAACTTTCTCTGGATTTCCACAAATATTTCAAGACTGAATATCTTAAATAGACCCAGCCGTTCTCGAGTTTTAAAGAGAGTAACGAATAGCAAATTTTCTTTATATATTTCTGTAAGGTGTAAAAAAAGTTTTGATATGCAGTATTTTCAGTAAGGTTCAGCGCCTCTGTTGAACCTGAATATGTCATCGCAGACATAAAGCCAAACACAACGCGATCATACGATTTATAACGTATACGTAACGCACACTTCGATAGTAAAGCGTATGGATTTAGGTTTTTGTTTATGTGTGAAACAATAAGTAGAGGCGCCTTCGATATTAACTTCACGCCCACAGACTATTCGCTTGTAGGTGTGAGTGTCATGCGATTGTACCGGACACTGAAATTTTTTTTACAGAAACACCATTATTATTATAAATGCAAGTGGCAATATAATTTATATTGTAATTTTAAAAAATCTGAATTTCCTTTTGGTGGCTTCTAAGCAGTTTCTATATCATATAATATCTTCATTCATTCCTTCATTTCAATATAAATATTTTTATCATTTCACTTTCCAGTTTTATTCAAATTAATAATAACCTTTATTCGCAAAAAATGTGTCGTTTAGATTAAATAGGACAAAAGTTAAAAAAAATATATATTAACATTTCTGCGAAAAGGCGTAAAACTCAGCTGCTTCGAAGCTCCTTTTCAGTTCACACCTTAATACGTCTGCTGCCAACACCAGAGTAAAAACATATTATAACTAAAATATAAAAAGAAAGAGCAAAAAAATAATTAATAATAAAAAATCTAAAACTGTACAAAAAGTACTGCATACATTAAGGGAAATGGTTCAAAAAAGATCGGACGCCAAACACTTGCTTGCGGTACAGCGCAGCTTAAAATTAAAAAATAATAATAAATAAATAAAATAATTACAATAAAAATGGAATTTAATTATTAATTTGATTTAAAATGTAAATACTACTAAGACAATTTCAAATTAGGTTTAGACGGACTGTTAAAAGTCATGCTATCCTGGTATATACACTGATACCCAGCTTACGAATAATCTAGCTGAGAATAAGGCTCTCCAAGTTAAAATATAATCTAATGGATATCTTTATATACTTTTATATGTGTGTGATTAAAATCCTTTTTATGAAATGGAACGATTTTGATAAAATAATATCTATCCTTAAATTAATTCAAGGATTACATAGTATACATAGACAATAAGATCTGATAAACCATGTTTTTATTTTATTATTATATTAACAATTTAAAGGTGATATAAAGTTCACCTTGTGGTCTATAGATAATTTAAAAACAATGTGTATAATAATATGACGCAATCCTGACTAATATTTTGTGGTAAATTTGAGAAGTTTTAGAGATCGCTGCCAATCTCTTTTATTCATGACATACATATAGGTTATTCAAATCTGAAAATAAATTTTCGGATCAATCACCCTACATATCCAAATACGCAAAATGGAGGCGGCCAAGTCTTAATATGAATCTTAGAATGAAATAATTGTTTACAGTATATTAATACTGCTGACATTTTTAGAGCCTATTTGTAGTATTGACATTTAATTAACAACTCCATAATTACTTACCTTTTTTGACACTTACATGTGTCAGAAATCTTCAGGAAAGCACCAACAACGATGCAACATCCCCTAATACATATTTATTTTATACAATAGGATATATATTATTCATTCCTATGATGGTATTTCAGGATAAAATTTCACTATAATCTGTATTGCTTACATACCTGGTTTCTACATCAAGAACTTTTTTGTTTGACGTGGAAGTTTGTGATGTACATATTGTCTTACTATGTATTTCCATGAAAGCCATAATTAGTGCTTAAAAAACCAATAAAGATATCTACATGTATTCAAGCCTTGTACCACTTAGTAATTAAATGACTTCGCAAACTATGCAAGGCCTAGGAAGAGTAAATTTTCCGCTATAGTACTCATATTATGTTATTGGCTGTTTTAAGAGCAGACAACGATACATTCTGTAAGACCTTAACTGGTGCTCGCAACTTTGTCTGCCTAGAATTGGTACTCATGTGTCTGATCTGTGTACATATCTATAAACATCCTATTATGCACACCACAACCCCAGTAAAGTCACAGCTAGAACTAGGGATGTAAAATAATGCAATAAAGAAAGTCAATTGGTTGATTTTTTTGAAAAATTGAGACAAACTCTATTTTAATTTGATTTTCAAAAACCCAGATACAATGTCCATTTTCTAACAAATATAATAATATATATATATATATATAGAGAGAGAGAGAGAGAGAGGGCTTATAGATCATAAACCCGCCATGCTGCATGATTGTGGAGATTTTTTAAGATAAGTCTCCATTTGTATTCTATAACATAAGAAAATTCATCAATATTATTTCAACGGTTTCGAATAAAAACGTAATACGTACGTAACGCATTTATAACATTGGTATAAAAAAGCTATGAACTTCTTAATATTGAAATAGATTTTCTGAAATAAATTATATTTTAAAGACATCGTGTATCCGAAATCCATTACAAAAACCAATATTTTTTCATACTTCCATAGTGTTGACTTTTCCATGAATAAAATAAACATTGTTATTGAATCTTTCAATGCCGCTTTAAAAGAAGTGATAATGACGTGGATTATATTTCAATGAATTCTCAGAACTTTTAGGCACGATATGAAATAAAATATTATTGATATTGGGTTTAGAACCAGGAGAAAATTTGTTTTCCTTAAGGTCGTTTGAGTTCAAGACACAATTTAGTTTCACAATAAATAATCGAATGAGAAATATTTCTCTATGCTAGTAGTTGCTGGTATGTAATGGTAATTGTAAAAAGGATTATAATATGAACTTTCTGAAATGAGAGATATTCAAACATCGCCAACCGACTAATTATCAATTTTAGTTTATAGACGCCCCATCAGACATGAACATTTTTTATCGCCATATATGCGAATTTTGAATTGGAACTCCACATTGGCTTTTAACACCAGCTTTTAGACGTTATTTTGTAGAACACATTATAATACAATAACAATAGGAGGTAAAGAAACATCTGCGAAGTCGTTTTGTTTTAACCAAACAAATGGAAAATTATTGAGGTTTTAAAAATTATTCAACAATAAAGAAATAATATCTTTTGTAAAGGTTCTTTGAAGGATTATCTTCCCTCGAAAGCTTTCAAACCTTGTGACAAATAATTAAACACGTGACACTATTACTGAATAAATATTATAGACAAATAAGCACATCCATTGTTTGTTCAGTTCTAACAATTTAACAAGCATTTACCGGTTATATACAATGCAAATTTACTAAACACATCATGTAAATTTTCGTACAACTTGAAAATCCATATTTTGCTCTTCAAATTTAGCGAACAATGTATACTGCTGTAAATTAAATTAGCGACATTTTATACTTCGAATTTACAGTGACGCTTCCTTGAGCTTTATAAATACATTTTTGCGAATTATAAGGCGAAAACTAAGTCCATAACAGTTCGTACCAAAGTTTTTGATAGTTGCCGGTGTATACATAGCTATTTATTTATACACCATACCTTAAAAGCTGGGCTATTCCCATTCCCATGGTAACATCGACTATAAAATTAGCTAAATCCTAGTGAATATAGTAAACGTTATTTGTGGTATTACAGAAAGAAAGTTTTATTTGTTAACAGAAAAACTTGAAAGTAGTAGAATTAGGGTCATAAAACCCGAATTAAAAAACCTGAAAATTTACATAGTAGTTTAGATTAATATACATGTTCCTGTATATGTGGAACCTGTAATATAATCCACCAAATATTTACGCTTAAATCATAAAAGCTTAGAATGCTACGATTATCGAATATTTCATAGAAACATGCGGCCAGCAAAGCTTTAGCTAGAAAAGTTATTTATGAACAATTACGATGGATTCTAGAAAGTTAATGTTGGCTTGTAATAGAGTGATTAGGTAGTGCAAATTTGTCCAGTGGCTGTTTTTGTAAGAAGATATTACATTAAATCCATAGATGACCGATTACTTTTTCTTGAAAGTAATCAATGTAATTGTCTCCAAATTATATTCATAATTATAATCAGATACTTGTAGGTTAAATGTTTTTCTCTTTTCTGGTTAATTATTGTTTCTATTTCTATTCAGAACCCATATCGCAAAAATACTTAATAATTGGTTGCTGGCTATGATTATTCATAAACGGCTCTTGAAGGTTCACGCCCTTATCGGTTAAGCCTCCGGATTACTGACATTATTCCGCCTTTAAAATAAACAAAAATCAACAAGTTTTATTACGATGGTTTTTAATTTTAGTATGCTACTGATGTGGCTAACTCGAGTGGAGATATTTCTATAAAATATATACAGAATTTGAGATTTAAAAAAACATTTAAAAAATTTTGGCTTGACAAATCTTATTATTCAATTGACGAATATATGCGTGACAATTTTTAGTCTTAACTACTTATTTGTTATTCCGAGACATATTAGTTTTTAGAGTTACTATATTACTGACATTCATGAATGTTTATAATTAGAATTTTATTAAATAAAACGTTTTTAAATTTTTAAAATGCGCATTAACCGGTTGAACAATGCATATATTGACCGATGATTGATTACAAATGAATCGTCATGAACATATTTCGCACATAGCGATATGTATAACTCTCGATGATTTTATTAATAACGATTAATTTTTAATTATTTTAATATTTAGTACTCTCTACATACTTTACCTATATAAATAGATTCTCGATTAGTCTCTTTTTAACCAACTTAAAAGACATTTTCTAAAGTCCATAAGTTATAATAAAGTCAAAGTCATTTAAAAAAAAGAAACATTTGTGAAATCATATTTCTGATAGTAAATTATGAATGTATACAACGCAATTTTAGATAAACATTAAAACGCATCGGACTTCAAAGATATATGCGACAAAATCCGACAAATAGCTTTTAGCTAATCAGACGCATAGAGATATGGCCTGTTATAAAATGATAAATAAGATCCTACAACAACCATTACTTTTATCACGCTTATCATTTACAACCAGTCTCGTGTACTAATTTTTGTGCATATCATAAACAAAATCTTTATAAATAAAATCAAACAGACATTTTACTGAATGATATGAAAATTCATACAATATTTAAATAGAAAACTCAACTTTTTAACATTTTTAGTCGTCTATAATATGCAAAAATCTTATATTAAACTAGCAGACCCGACATAGTTCGTTCTGTCAAAAAGATTTGGAACGTGGCAGATTTCAGTTTTACGAATGATTTTCGAAATGAAATTACAGCTGTACTAAATATCTATAGCTCCTACATTATTTGACTATTTAATTTGGTCGGTTTATGACTATTCAATTGGTTTTAAACTTTGTGCAGCGGTAATAAAGTGCAAATTGACTCTTTGACGTTAGGAACACACCTACATTGCTTAGACATCAGTGAGTGCTCGCAGTTTATTATGAACTTTATTGAATAGCAACAAAGGTCAAATTGACTCTACATTTTAGTTAGGAAACGTTTGTATTGGAAACAGAAAAGGGCTGTTTTAGGGGGTTTCCCTTGCAATTATTCGAACTTTTCTCGCCGTAAAAACCATCCTTGGACTTCAGTGAACCTTTTAAAAAAAGAATTGGCAACACAATTTGCGATTCATTTTTATATTATAGATTATAAGATACTGTAAAATAAGTTGTCTAGAAAGAATTAAGTAATAAGAAATTCCATGATTGTGTAATCATAATTATTTGTTTTAAAACAGCGTTTAAAAAGTAATAAAAGAGTAAAGTATATTATAACAAAAAATATTATATTGTATAAAAATAAGTTCGATACTTGATACAGCAGATGTTATAAATAAAACATTTAAAATGTTTAATTACAATCTTATTGTATTGCAGAATTATATATGCGATCATGTAATATCAACCAATACGTAATAGTGTTAATTAAATATTGTTTTTGTAGTTATTTTCCAAGGAATTATCATCTTTACTGGATTCTTGCATTTGCAATTATTTACCAACGTTTTGCGTCTTTAAACAAGTCAAAGTTATTTAGTTTCCATAATGAATAAAATATTAATTGGTAATAATAGCGCTTAGGTAATCGAATGGTAACTAAACAGAAATGTTTAATGTAAAGTGTAAATAACAATAATTATATATTGTTTTAAGATCAGTATCAGATAAATTATTTATTATTTTTATTGCTGGCATTCTTGCATCGAAATCGACATACTAATCTTTTTTGCGACTTAAAAGTTTATTAAAAAATTATTTGCTATATAATGTATGTTATAAAATCGACTTTGCATAGCATATTAAATACGTGTATAAGAAGCTCTGCTTACAATATTGGCTAATGCATTTTATTGTTAGCCCTTCACAGTGATTTCACCTGATGGTAAGTGATGATAAAATCTAAGATTGGAAGGCGCTTACTTGGTAAAAGGTAGAGAGAGAGCGAATACACGGTATTGTAAATAGATACAATAACATAGTCATAGGGTACAATAAGACGGCTTTATGGCTAAGTAGCGATTTCTGCCAGGCAACCTTAGGGATAGCGAAATTTCGTTAAGAAAATGGGTAGATGGTGTCTAAAATATGAAGTATATAGATGCATACAAAAACACATACATACTAATACATATAGTCGTTTAAGTGGAAAGGGAGAGGAAGTGAACTTTGACGACGTTTTTATACGAGTATATATTTAAAGATTTAGCCTCTCTGATCGTCAGACGTAGCTAGTTCCATGATTAAATTTCTTGTACCGCATAAGATTGCCTAAAGAACATAGTTTTGTGGGTAATATTTAGTTTAAGGCTCCGGGAGGGCCTTAAACACTTTCTGTCTGAATCATTAAAAACAAAATGTTCTTTGAGATAGACTGGAACACCAGGATTAAATAACACACTGTACATAAGGGAAACAATATGGGAGGTAATGAATTTCTTATGGTTTCCACGCAATATCGTACCAGAACGCAAATTTTTTGTCTGGGTGCGCGTCGTTAATATTAGCTAGCAACGATCAAAAATGGAATTTCCTAAATTTGCTCTGCCGGGAACCGAACGCGGTTCTTTTGCTAGTAAAACGAGTAGTCGCACCATTGCTCAGCGAGGTTGTCGAAGCGATTTTTCGCCTTCCATCCATATCATTAATTTATGATAGAACTTAGTCGCATCTCAAATGCACTCGAACGCTTACACTCATCCATTACATAATTTACGATATCACGTTATTTCACGATGCAAGTGGAAATTTTACTAGCGGAAATAATTTTTAATCTGCCATATCTCTTTCGTGATTACCAAGTTGTTTTTGATAAACGCAATCGTTCAACAAGCTAATAGATTTCTTTCTATTTTTTCGAACGCTTTACAGTCATTTGAATTGTCATTGCTCTCTTTAATTGGTAAGGATAAAACCTGCTAATGGGCACATTAATTGTTCATTGTGATCGGTATATAAGAAGTAGTCTTGAGTATGCGTCCCCCATTTTGAACCCATTTCTATAAAACCCACAGCGACAGAATTGAACGCGTGCAACGTAGCGTTACCAAGTTTCTAGCTTTTATGGACAAAAGCTGTCCCTACCCTGCAGACTATCAAACTAGATTATTTCATTTTAAACTTAGTTCTTAGAATCACGGCGTAAAATTTATCATATAAAAACACTTTATAAGATTTTACAAGGTCATATTAACTGTTCAGGTATTCATGAGAAAATGAACATTAATGTTCTAAAATCTGTCCTTAGGAACCATATAAATACATTTAATTTAAATTACTCTAGGACCAATGTTGGAAGATATGCTCCTTTGAACAGACTCATGGAAACATACAACATAGACTCAGGTAAAGGCGATATTGACATTCTCGGTTGAGACGATTCTTTAAAATTTGTCGAAATTATTACAAATGCTCTCGGTATTTAGATTACTTTTAGACTAAGATACATTTATTTTTGTTATTCATTGCCTTACGTTATTTGCATGTTCTCATTTCTCTTTTTCTTTTTGTTTATATCACACTTAATTTAATTTTATATTTAATAGTGCTGTATACACACTAGCCATGAGGCTAGTCATACTGAACGAATTTATGTTATAAATTTATACGAATGTCTAGTGATAAGTCGATGGTGTATCTATCTCTAAATAAATAAATAAACTAGCTGAACCCGCGACTTCGTCTGCGTGGGATGTTTTTTGGTAGCATTTTCATAAATTTAGGCAAAAATTGTTTTACAAATAAGAAACATATACCCGCACTGCCCTCTATTATATCAAAAAAATTCTAAGTTTTATATATACACACACACACGCACATATATATATATATATATATATATATATATATATATATGTAATATCTAGATATGTATATAGATAAGATAAAAATATTACGTCCATAATTATATAAGTACCATTTTCCAAATTTAAATGGACATTCCATGTCCATTTAAATTTTTATTAACTATATTAAAGGAGTAATTATTGATCGTTTTTCTCCTTATGCGATAATATACGATTTTGCAAGTGACTGCTTCGATATTGAACTAAATATTAAAAACAACAATGACAGTTTGTACACTGATCGTATTTCGCATCGTTTCTTAGTGCCGCCGTCATTCAATATTAATATAATTACCCTTTCTTACCTTATTATATATGCAAAATATATATTTTATAAATAGAAAAGCCTCAACACCTAGCGTTATATTTTCTGTTTATTACAGTAATATGCACATATTTCAACTGTAAATTGAAATTTAAAACCAGTAGTGTAAATAGTAGCCCTGTATGTCAAAATGATTCAATGTTTGTTGATCAAATTCAATTTTCTGGCTTTAAGTTATATTCCTACGAGCAATTACAATAGTATGGTGGGTTACGTCTGATTTTATTCTGATATTTACAATCCGTGTTACTTCTTTGTTGTATCAATTGACGTAACAATAATTAATATTGTTATCTATTGTTCTCAGATGCATGCTTAAGATGCCAGGGTGAAAGTAAGAAGGACTCCTACGGAAAACAAGATTGCGTAGTCGTTTGGGGAGAATGTAATCACAGCTTCCATTTTTGCTGTATGTCTCTATGGGTAAAACAAAACAACCGGTGTCCGCTGTGCCAACAAGAGTGGTCAATACAACGTATGGGTAAATAGACATACGTTGCCGAATTATTATAATGTCACACATTTCTAAAACTAACTTTGATTTCAATACTGAGAATGTTTTATAGATTGCTCATGAATAAATGTCATATTGTAAAAAACTGTTGCAGTTTTATTAACATTTTTTTAATGTCGTTAATCTTGATTTATTTTCTTTAATAAATCAATCGTCGGATATTTCATTATTAGATTATGCGAAACACAAATCCTTGGAAATTTAGTGGTTTCTGATATTGGTTCCTATTTAGTTAATTATACTATAACTCGATTCAGATTCCCAAAACGAAGGTTTAAACGAATTTCTGAACGATGGAATGAACATCAAACGCTTGACTTTGAATACAACAAAAAAAATTAAATAAATAACTTCGCTTTTCAATGTCATTTGGTTTCTGACGGACTTCTAAACTACGGGACGAACATCAAATGTTTGAAAGTTAGGAATATTTTCTAAGGGAAAGCGATATTGTTATTTTAAAAATGCTCGACATTTTTATCATATATACAGCTTTGAAACCTGGACTTTCACAAATAATTCAAAACCAATAATATTCTACTTAGTCCAAACGCTCTCGAAATCGATCGAACAGAAATTAAGTTTAATATATGTAGATTATAATTAAAAATTGCCACAAATATAATAGAATAGTATACCTAATTTTTTTGGGTGATAACTAAGTTGTTCTAGTAATAATTTTATAGAACATGGATTTGAATTTATGTATACATTTTTTAGATAATACAAAAATAACTGCAGAACACCTGTGCAATAGATAACCAATATCTATTGATAAGTTAGCGAAGATTGACGGTCTAGACAGGGAATGAGGTTACTCACACAATCAACTAAAAATAGCGAAGTTAACACAACACGTGGCTTGTACTAATCACTGTAACATGTCCCAATGGGAGTTGTTTTGGCGACTAGAAACATCTAGGAGATTATCACTTGCAGTAATGAATTTTAGTTCACTATTTCAGGGAATTCATTTATGGACCTAAAGGGTCTCATCCATACATATATAGCGTCATGCCTCATTCCCATAGAGTTAGGCAGAGATCACGTCCTTCCCCTTGCCACGACCCTTGCATATCTCCTTCACTTCTTTCATTCTCTTTAAATCTTTCAGACTAGTTTGTGGGTTTAGAGTACTCTTGACCTGGCCCTTATTTAAAATGTCCTGGATTTAGTCCAGGAACGTTCGCTTTGCTCCAACTTCCCCTTCCAACTTTCCCATTCACTCTTGACTCATAAATCCTTTTTGTCAGTCTCATTCATTCTTTCTACATTCCCAAACCATCTAAGCATACCTTTCTCGATTTTAGTCACTACATCTTCCATTATACCACAACGTTCTCATATTAGTACTGGTTTAATCAATAGTCTAGTGGTCAGTTTGTGATCTTCCGTTCGAGTCCCGGGTTGATTTGCTTGAAGTTGGGAAGTTGACGGTGTTCTCCACCTCCGTTCTTCGGAGAGCATGTTAAGCCGTCGGTCCTGCGCCTGATCCCTCTGTGGTCATGCAGAATCGCCGTCACATCGGTCTATAAGAGTAAAGGAATAGAAGATGCACTTGTTGACTATGCCTGCCAACCCGCAGTGAAGCAGCGTGGTGGGTTTATAAACCCTCTCTGCTATCAGAGAGGAGGCCTGTGCCTAACAGTTGGACGTTAATAGGCTCCTACTTACCTTGCTTTGTACTACTGGTTTCGGATAAGATAATAGAGAGCAGATTGAAGGTAACTTATAGATCATTATTTGTTTTTATGGCGTAATCACACTTTTCAACTCGAAAGCGTCGAACTTTTTATGCCAGTTTGAGAAAAAACTCATATATGAATGCACAGAGAAAAATTGAGCATTCGCTTCCTGGAAGTTTTGTCGAAAATAGCGGGTGAAAATGCCATATTTTTTTCCGATAGTGCGATTACAATTTCTTCTTACACTAGAATGTTAAGTTCAACCTCTTCGAGTTGACTTTTCGATCAATAATTAAAAATTCAACTGTCGTCTCGTGTTTTAATTTGTCTTTGATACTTCGATAAACAAATCGTTGTTAGCTGACCGGAAGGAAAATTGAGTTTTGTGCATACTCCCCAATAGATTCTAACCGAGAGCACAAGGCACTTTTCTCCCGCATACAGGGGCCGAAAAGCGAACATTTCATCCTGTAGTGAGAAAAACTTAATACAGCTTTATGATAAAAGACATGTGTTATGTTAAAAACCACTGCATAGTACACAACATTGTACAAAAGAAACTTAATTATAAAATTCACGCCAAAGGGCTACCACGTAGTTAAGATGGCTTTAATTTTAGACTATAAACCGCTCACCTGATTAGTTGTTGTAATAGATCAGACTTAATAGGCACCAGCGATACATAAAGTTTATACACATGAAGGTATATAATGTATAGGCGGATTATGCATAAAAACACATTTGTTAATCCATTATATAATACATTTATTAATTCTGTTATGTAAATATTAATGGCGAGATAAATTGTAACAATATATTACTGTTTCAAATAAATTGAAACGACCGAAGTTACCTAACGGAAACAAACAATAGTATGATATTTACTATGCAACGGACAATAGACCAAAATACACTGTGATCGATATTGGGGCATTCAATTATTATACACATGATCTAGATAAGCGTACAATCACTTCGAAACTGTTACAAAACAGGTCGTCTGTAATAGTTATACAAATATCCTCAATATAAATTATATGTGTGTTATAAGAGAGAGATGATTATTCTTTTAGAAGGTACTAGCCGTTACCCGCGTACTTCTTGATTCCGTTGAAATAACGTAAAACCCATTACTAGTGCAATTTTCCGTCGCGAAAGTAACATGCATGATGAATCAAAAATCAAAGAGTGAATGGTAAAGTAAATCTCTCAGTCAGTTTTCCTAATATCCGGATCTCGTGGGAATATGAGAAAACACTTTCTTAGTAAGAGACTACGTCGCAACAGAATAATATATGGCGTATTTCTAGTCGATCTGGTAAATATTTTTCAAGATATTGCATTAAGTGGTCGTTTTACGCGTAAGCGTCTACGTTGTCTAGGTTAAAAAGTAGCCTATGTCCATTCGCAGGCTCTAGACTATCTGTGTACCAAATTTCATTTAAATCTATTCAGTAGTTTTGGCGTGATAGCGCAACAGGCAGAGTTTCACATTTATTTTCAGTAAGGATTGTGTTTTAATATATTACCGAATATTCTCAGTACTATGCAAAAATAAAATTTAAATGTGTATCTGTGATGTAAATCTGACAGCCATTGAATGAATTTGCATATTACTTATACAAAAAAAATATGTTTTTTCTTCTATTCCCAGCAAAACCTTGACAATATCCAGGAAGCCTTACACTAATTTATAATATTTCCTCGTATTCATTGGATTAATTTAAGGGAGACTACCTACTTTCTGATTACTACCCTCTGTTTCTCCATCTCTTCTAATCTCATTTGACTATTACCGGTTTTGTACAACGAAATCATCCCCCTTAATTATTTAGCAAAATATGTTAAGGAAACAACCCTCTATTATCGAATTTTCGCCACTATTCATTGCATTGTGACTTGTGGAGCGTTCGATCTGTGTTTCTGAGGCAAAACAATACTATTCACGACTAACATTATATATATAAAATAAGCGAGCTTGAGTTCAAACCCGCCATTGGCCGAGAGTAACCTAACCACATCTGTAGAGTAAGTAATTACTAATTGCTTATAATTAATCACGGAAATCAAACAGTCGTACATCATGATATACAAAATACCACTTCATGTCTGCATTGTTTGTTTACGTATAATTGACTACATGGCAAACTTGTTGATTATTTTTAGTTTTCACTGAACCAACAAGACTATCAACATAAAGTCGCGTGATGAAACTGTGTATGACGCAAATTTATTGTGATTATCTACACTAATATTATAAACAGGAAAGATTTGTATTTTTGTGTGTAACGAATAAACTGAAAGAGTACTGGACCGATTTTAATAATTCTTTTTTCATTATAAAGCTACATTATCAATGAGTAACATAGGCTATATTTAGTACTAGATTAGTATAGAAATCTTTAGAAATTCCTATTAAACCAACTGAAGGTGTTAAAAAAATTAACCATAAAATGTCTTGCATCGCATACGCTGTGAAGAGTATTAATGATAGGACAAAAAAATGTTTGACAATATTATAGAATATATCAATATCTACAAAAACTCCGCGAGACCATATGTCTATCTATTGTAGTTACGTCACTATAAATACATTTTTACATTTAACAAATTGATAGAAATGCCGATCAAAATCAGACCGTGTCATCCATACCATTTATAAATTTTTATCCAAATAAATAATTTTATATTCAAGACTGTCTCAATACCTGATGATTACTTTTTGAATTATTGAAATCGGATATTCCATTCAAAAGATATCACGAAATTAAAATAAAAATACTATCTGGACGAGAGAGGGGCAGTGCGGGAGAAGGGGGTGCACCATTATGAACTAGGTAGCCGGTCGGCACCTTACGCAGTGGACGCAAGCGACATTGAATATTTCGAGTTTTTTTAACACATTTTTATGCCTAACTTAAAAAGTTCTTGCTACGGAGCTACTTGCTTTTAGTATTAGGTATCACACTTTTTCGAAATATTTGTCAGTTCATGGTCGTTTTAATTATCATGCTTATAAGTTAAATATTTGTACCTATTTATGTCTACCCGTGCGAAGCCGGGACGGGCCGATAGTATTAGTATACAAAGATGATTCAACGGTTAACAAGCAATTAAGTTTACTACAGCATTAAGGTACAAAATGTATTTTATCACATGTGAATCTTATAATCATTTAACGTTTATATTGAAAATGTATTCTCCAGTTGAGACTATGAGGTTTAGGTTTCAAGACATCTATTGGTGAGATTTATTTAAAAGGCGTATGTATATTCTTAACAGAGTACCGTTGCACAAACTCAAACTATTAAATGTATCAAGCAGGTCTCTTACAAACCATTCTGTAAAATAAGCGATCCCACTCTAATGTTTCGTACTCTTGAAAATAATATCAGAGCCGAATGGTTTAAATATAACTTAGGCAGTATGTAAATTAAAGATGACAAGGTTAATATGACAAAAATTGTGGTAAATCAAATTCCGATTTCTGTCTAATTAACCTTATTAACAAGAAAATAAAGTACATCTTCACATGTTTTTGGTCCCATTGCATTTCGATAAAATGATTTTCAAGAGTGCTGTTTTGTTGCACGAATCAAATTAAGTCGGAATGTGATGAGTAAAGTTCAGTAGCAGCCCATTAGTGTCCTACGGTTCTGAGACGTGGTCGCTGACTATGGGCCTCATGCGGAAGCTCAGTCACTCAGCGTGCGATGGAGAGGGCTATGCTCCGAGTTTCTCTACGTGATCGAATCAGAAATGAAGACATCCGTAGTAGAACCAAAGTCATCGACATAGTCCTACGAATCGCGAACCTGAAGTGGCATTGGGCGGGGCACATAGTCCGAAGAACCGATGGAAGTTGGAGGCCGAAGGTGCTGGAGTGGCGACCCCGCACCGGACGGCGCAGTGTAGGGAGACCCCCCATGTGGTGGACCGACGACATAAAGAGGGTCGCCGGTAGCCGCTGGAGCCAGGCGGCGCAAGATCGGGCCTTGTGGACGTAATTACGTGAGACCTATGTCCAACAGTAGACGTCCATCGGTTGAAGCGAATCATGAGAGAGGGATTTTAGAGCATAGACCCACCATGCTGCTCCACTGCGTATTGGCAGGCATACTACACAAGTGCATTCTCTGTTGCTTCACTCTTATAGTTTGATGTGATGGGAATTCTACACGACCGGAGAGAGATCAGCCGCAGGACCGACGGCTTAACGTGCTCTCCGAGGCACGAGAGTGGATTACACCGCCAACTTCGGGTAAATATTGAAAAAATCTTAATAGGAAAGTCAATATCGGTATTTGAATTGTGATGAGAGAGATTGGATTTCAAGAGTGAGCCAGCAGTAGACTAACGACATCAATAAAAAATAACAAAGATTTTGTGTCACTTATTTCATATATCATCAATATTTCGCCTTGAAATACGGGAATACTCGTGACATCATATTAAAGCTCAAGAACATGTTTGGAGCATACATTTAAGTAAGTAATAAGACTCAAGTTCCTATATACTTTACTTATATATTTTATGTTATATCTTAACACTTATGACCTGACATAAAATCGTGATCCGTGTAATTGTTTGTGAATTTCATAATGTATCTACGCCGCACAAAACCAGACACGATAAATAATAAAGTGCGAAGAGTCAATTCAATAAGGTGTTAATGGTAGTCACTTAGTCGAACAACATTAATATTTAAAAAATAAAATTAAAGTCAGTGATTGAACAGTTTCAATCCCGCCAATGCATCTCGCAGATTTCTGCTGCAAATTCCTATTAAGTGAAGGAAAACATCGTAAGGAATTCTGTGATTTGTAAACCGCAACGGCACTTTATTATGTGTAGTGACCAGCAAGTTCAACATTTTGTGGTAATTTTATATCAAATTAACTATCACCCAAACAGTTCATTGTTAACATGCCTAAGTTCACCCTTAGTGAACGTCTACGTCGCAAAAGGAGTCACTATATTAATCAGGCGAATATTTTGGAACTTGTCTTGAATGTGGTAGTGAAGTTTTTAGTGTATGTATATTTATATACTTATAGATTGACGACTACTGCCTCATTGCATACTGGTTAGCATGTTCGACTACAGACATGACGTCCTGGGTTCGAGTCCCGGGTCGGGCCGATTCGAAATCGAAATTGAGTTTCCTATTAAGATTTTCTCAATATTTGCCTGAAGTTGGGAAAAATTTGGCGGTGTGATCAATCCCCGTGCCTCGGAGAGCACGTTAAGCTGTCGGTCCTGCGCCTAATCTCTCTCCGGTCGTGTCGGATTGCCGTCACGCCGGACTATGAGAGTGAAGGAATAGAGAGTGCACTTGTGTAGTATGCCTGCCAATCTGCAGTGGAGCAGCATGGTGGGTCTATGCTCTAAAACCCTCTCTCAAATGACTGAGTGGGACGTTAATGGGCTGCTACTTATCTGCTATGTTCTCCTGAGTATGTAACCAATGTATGGGTATTCTAAATGCTGCTGCTTTATCTGTGTGTCTGCACGTTTTCGAGAGTTTACTATGCATATTGACTATTTGAACGGGTACATATCACGATGGCGATTTTNTTAGGTGCATGAGGATAAATTTTAACGGATGAAACGCGTGATGAGCGTCGCGAAAACGTGCAGCGTTTTTTATACTAATTCGTTTGAACGTTAGGTAGTATTAATATTTAGAAATTACATGTGGCATGTTAATTTGCAACTCGCCATTTAATAATTTCATAATATTAAAAATAAAAACTTTTCTAAACTTTAAATTAAAAAACAAAATTCAATAATTAATTTCTAATATTGACAAAACACGTGGTATTTTTATTTACAATTCGTCATTTGACATTTCAATAAATTATTTGTATTAATTTTCGACACTGAATATTTTAATGACAATTAAATTAATTAAATTCCCAACATATCTTTCGTTTTCCCTCCCTCTAAGCCTCGGAAATCTAAAGATTTAGATTTGTATAAATATAAACAATAAATTCCACTTTACATGTCTACATATGTAAAACCTGCGGTATCACATGACAAGAGGTACTAGTTTATAAATTATGTATATGAAAAAATGCGTCGCAATATCTGCTCTACGCAAGATTATACCTGTTAGAAATGCATACGACAAACAATGCATATTAACATATTAAATATTGTCATAGTCATGTTTGTACTATACATATTGATGCTTTTAGATATCACAACTACGCAAAACCACGGAAATATTCCATATCATTACATAATGTAAATGAAATAAATACAGTAGCGTCCACAAATAATTATTACCGTGGTAAAATAAGCTTATTGGTGACAGTCATGATTCAAAAGGTTTACTGGTATGTCTTTTTCACAAAGCCCTATAAAAATATTGTATAATTAACCAAGCAGTACAATTTCTTTCGAAGTACGTTGCAGCAATATTTTCGCGACAGATTAGAATTGACTATATTTAACACTATTAGGAAAACATACAACGATTTTGATGAGTATCTGTATAGATAGAAAGCACGAAAAAGATTAAAAGTAAAATACAATAACTTAACACTAAATAGATTTAGCAAATAGGCGGTCTTATCGCTAAATAGCGATATCTTTCAGACAACCCTTGCGGTTAAGGAGACAGTCAAAGAAAGAAAAAGGCAGTGTTATATATTTATACATAGAGATGTTTTATTAACGAGTATTAATAGGTATAAAAATGAGTTTTTTGTAGATATATAAAAAAGGAATGTGGCACCATACTTTGTTTTGTCATTTCCCTAAGCAATTAGACAGCGCTTATGATGAAAGCTCCTAGCTTAATGTTTTCCGATTCTACATTGAAATAATATTTACTTTATACAAAATGTGTATCATAAATGCGATATGGCTTTAATAGAATTAATTAACAAGCGATATAATTGCGACAATATATACTGCTACTTTATAAGGATGAAACTCAAAAAAGTTAATATCACAAGGAAGACGTTTATTAAAAAAAGGAAAATTAATCAAACTGCTTAAATCACCGCCTAGCATATTTTGATGCAACAGCGTCATTTTTGCCGATTTGAATGTAGGTTTTTAACAATAAAAATCTTGGACTGTTGGTAAGGTAAGTAGCAGCCCATTAACGTCCCACTGCTAGACATACGCCTCCTCACTTATATGAGACAGGGTTTTTAGAGCATAGACCCACCACAGTGGAGTGGCAGGTCTAGTACACAAGTGCACTCTCATAGGCCGATGTGATGAGAATCCGACACGACCGGAAAGAGATCAGGCGCAGGGCCAACGGCTTAACGTGCTCTCCAAGGCACGGGGGTGGAGCACACCGCCAACTTCGCAACTCCGGGTTAATATTATTATAATTTTTTTTACTCCCCGCACACACACCTCCATGGCATTGCCAGCCAGCATCCTAGATCATAAAACACGAGGTGTCCACTACCTTGTGAGCTCCTGCTGTCACTACCACCAGAAGATGGGTTAAGATGACGGCATTGAAAACACGACGGCAGTGGTGAAATCCGCATATGACTAACATTGGGACTAACCTGGGTGGTCCCACCGGCGGAAGCTGGTGGAAACCAGCCCGTTAGAACAATGGGCAGAATCAACTGACATCGTTGATGCCTGAGAAAAATAGCCCGGGCAATGAGGCATTGCCTCGAGGCCTTTACCCCACAATTTGGTAGTGAAGAACCTCGGATGGGGGGGGGGGGACAAATATTGAAATAATCTTAATAGAAACCTCAATATGTGTTGGACTATTGGATTGTCTTGTAATTAATATTTTGGATTTATGATTTTCCAAAGCAGTAATGAGGCCTGAGACCCCGTGTTCAATCCCCGGCAGGGCTTAGACCACGGCTAGTTACCACCCTACCAACAAAGAAGTACTGACAAGCAAAGACATTTTTGTGTTCCGGTATGATGCTGTGTAGAATGCTCTTACCAGACTACCGCGTTCTTGTATTGTATCATCACTTACTATCAGATATGATCAAATCAAATCAAAGCAAAATATCTTTATTCAAGTAGGCATATTACAGCACTTTTGAATCGTCAACTTATATTTTTTTTCCACACTCTTCTAATATACGTCTGATGATTGTTCTCAAAATCGGCTTAAAATCTAAAGTTACGAGGGTTCCTTCGCGCCCCGATCCGAGAAGAACCCACAACAAACTCAGTCGGGTATTTTTTTACCATCATCATTACAATAACATATTAGTTTACTATATTTTAATTAAAATTAGAGCAATTCGTTCACTCCCAGGCGTTTCTATCGTCTAGGTAATCTTGCAACTTATAATACGATTTTTCTATCAACTTTCTTTTAACAAAGACTTTGAATTTATTAATTGACATCTTTAGAACGTCTTGTGGGAGTTTATTATAGAAACGTATACAGTTACCCTTAAATGAGTTGTTAATCTTATGCAGCCTACTAGAATTTATAACAAGTTTGTTTTGGTTTCGTAAGTTATATGATGTACATTCACTCTTTTTATTAAAAGAGTCAATGTTTTTATGTACATACAACAAGTTTTCTAATATATATACGCAGTGAACTGTCATTATGTTAACTGCCTTGAATTTGTTTCTTAGCGACTCTCTTGGACCCATATTGTAAATCGCACGAACGGCCCTTTTCTGCAGCACAAATATTGCATCTATATCAGCAGCATTACCCCAAAGTAGAATACCGTATGACATAATGCTGTGAAAATAGCTGAAATATACCAGTCTGGCAGATCACAATCAAACACTAACCTATTAGCAATAAAAAATTGTCTATATAAACTGTGATTACGGTGTTGTATTAAACGATTTAGCAATTAAAGTAGCAATGAATACATTGTGGTAGATGGAGTTATGACATGGAATTATTTCTAGTTTGAGAAGCGCCTTCGATTATTTAATAAAATATTAAATTATACTTAAGTTTACAGCTACCAATGTTATGTTTTCATAATATTGATATTCTCTACAGAGTCTTCAATGTCGAATCAATTTTAATATTTGTATGTAGAGACGCGCGTGTGCGGAGTGACCTACTCATATCCAGTTACAAACCTCGCAAATTGTTTACAAAGGTGATCAAATTGTTTATACATAGAGACAATTGAGGTGTTTGTTTGTAATGTCAAAAAGAGGTTAACTTTTTGCCTATATTTATTTGGGATTTTACATAATTATTATGTTACAAATCAATCTTTAGATGATCATCGAAACAGTTAAACTTGAGGCGACTATTACGGTCAGACAGCCGATATTATTCGTCGTAACATAGGCGTATGAGTAATATCAGATTAGTCACAACAAACTTGCCGGATCGCTCGTTAGTCTCATAGAATAACTGGCATACTAAAACTTCGCTAAATGAGAAATGACAAATCGCTATATCATCTATTTCACACAATTTTACATGATGTAATGCATATTAATAATATATATGGAATAAGTAGTTTATCTAGTTGACGTGAATACGTCTTTAAAATCGTAATTAAGAATAAACAATTAAAAATAAACGAATTATAACAAAATCGGGAGATGCAGTTTGGAAATTCAATTACACCACTGGATAGCTAAAGTATTAAAGAATTTATTACACTAAGTAAGGACTATAACACATCGCGCATGACGGAGGGGGAATCCATTCCCCCTCCGCGTTCGAAACGTGTTCACGTACAGCAAACGGAGCCATACCGCGTTTTTCTGTGTCTCGTGATCTACGAGAGTCATGACAGATGCTAACTTTGGTGCTAATAAAAATTATTATAATTTCTACTAAGAATAGCGCTTTGTATTATTTTTAATTCACTTTTTAAAAGTTTCTTTTTCAAGAAATACATGATCTAATAGCAAAGCCTAAACCACTGAAATAATAGCAAGTAACAAAATCATTAATCTATACCAAGAAACTTGTTATTGTTTTATACCCAAACAGCTCCTTGTGCGCTAATGTATGTAATTAGGACAGTGAAACACGTGTACGTCAGCCCAAAATAGTGGGTGAATGATGATTAAATCGATGACAAGTAATGATACAAATGAAAATTGTAAAATAAATAATACTTTGTAACTTTACTAGTTAAATGGCACTTCGCTTTTTATGCTCCTTGATTTAAACAGCCCTGTGGAACCTTTGAGATAGAAAGAGACCTATTTTATTCCTATTAGTTGTCTAAAATAGAAGATTCTTTTCAAATCAATGTAGCATAGGCACTGAGTAAAAATTACAAAGTCAGTTTACGGACGGTAATTTTGCATGATAACGTTATAAGAAAACATTGATGAAGTTGTACTGAACTAGAATTAGGCCGATCGCGCCTTTCTATCGCTTGTTCCGCGCTCTCGTTTGCACGCTCGGGTCAAGCGGAACGTAAAATGAGCCATGCTCTTTTGTAAGTGCAGCGGGCTGTCATCGATTTATAAGACGTTTTCCCTTCAAAAATTACTTTTTTTCTTGTCACACGGTTAGTTCTCTCTCTTCCTATAGATATGAATCTCGTACTAAATTTTTATAATAAATAACTCTTATATTTTTGCGCTCAACTTCAAATAAACTTTTTAAAACATTTATTTACAGTTACACTTGATGTTAGTAAAATCTTTTTCAAATATAAGTTAATTAATTTTTTTTTTTTTTTTCCATCTCGAGGAATTTAGGGACTTTTGTCTACAAGACACGTCAGCCCCATCGTAACTTAACTTTAATATGAATCACTGATAACCCGCTATTATCATACTGTAAAATTGTACAGCTACTTCTGACGTTGGACTACTCAGAATACTCTGCAGTAGGCCAACATCAAAACAATTTAGACCATAGCGGTTTATCAGCGATTGTCTTTCGTTAATTGTTCTGATGCATTCCAAGAGAAGATGCTGTACGTCTTCTAATTGATTGCATAGAATGCAGTTCGGTGTAGCCGCTTTATTCATTAAGTAGGCATATTTATTTGAGGGATAGTGCCCGGACCGTAACCTGAAAGCTACCTTAAGATGGTTTCTACCTAAGGCAGCGTGTCCAAACCAGGGTACTCGCGGAGGTTCACTCTGCATGGTCTTATACCAGATCCCCTTCGTTCTGGATCTCTCGTCAAAATAGGATTTCCATACATTACGAATTAAATATTTTACTTTGGGAAGAATCTCAGAATAAAAGGGTCTGATAGTAAAACCGGGTCCGATAGCACCACCCAGTTTAGCAAGTCTGTCCGCCTCTTCATTTCCCTTTATACCTATATGTGCTGGAACCCATTGCAGCCTCAGCAATCTGCCATTCCGGCAGAAATCATGAATTTGCTGCAGAATGTTATAACCTATCGGTAGCCCTCTGTAAGCAGAGGTGCATCGAGTCAGATGTTGAAGAGCACTTTTACTGTCCGAGAAAATTACAGTAGGTGCTGATTCTGTAGAAGCGGCGTATTTTAAGGCTTCTGAGATTGCAACAAGTTCCAACGATATAATAGCTATATCATTTTTTATTTTGACCATATGTCTGTGTTCCCTACTAAGATCATAAAAAGCAGCCCCTTGCTTTTGGTCATTTTTTGAACCATCAGTGAAAATTTGTTGCCATTCCTTATATTTTTCATTTAATTCTTTGATAACCTCAGCCTTAATATTATTTGGATCATAGCTTTTCTTCGAATGTTTAACTGACTCCAAATTTAACACTAAAGTTCATTAATTAAATTGAATCGTAACATCTATTGAAAGCTGAAGTAAAATATTTAAATGTTTCTTTCTATGTGTGGAAATTGACTTTAATTCTTATATTACTTGTAGATTAATATTTGATATATTATAGTCTAGCTGAACCCGCGACTTCGTCTGCGTGGAGTGTTTCTTTGGTAGCATTTTCATTAATTTCGGCAGATTGTTTTACAAATAAGAAACATACCCGCAATCCTCCTTGCGGGTGGAATTTCGCAAAATCCGTTCTTAGCAGACCTCTACTCGGCAGAAGGAATATTCCTACCAAATTTCAAGTCTCTACGCCCTATGGTTTCAAAGATATCGTGATGAGAATAGGTACATGGATATCTCTTGTATATATAGAGATTACAACGTACTACGCTATAACGTTAAATACTCGTATATTCAGATTATACGCCGTAAGTATCTTTAAATTTATACAAAATGTTACAGCGATAAATCAATATAATCTTGGGCCAGGTTTTGAATTTCAATTTTAAACATCTTGCAGTTAAATCATTATGTATTTGTAAAACTCGCAACACCTTAAAAGAACGCTAGAATTTCTGGAAATTTGAAATCTGAGTTGACTTCATACTAACACTACAAAAGCTTGAATACCTTTTAGCACGGGTATACAAATTCTTATTAAATTATTCGCACGTACAATACAGTCACGAGGTGTTTGAGTAGCTAACACGACTAATTGAGTACATGCGGACTGTGTAAATAAATGTTTATGAAGCGCTAACAATAAGGTGACGCCAGTTCTCTTTTCGGTAAACCGGGTATTCAAGGAGGTAATTGTTGATATAATGTTTCGTGAACATACAGATTTACCATCCAAATCTAGAACAGGCATTAAAAATGTAATGTTTTTTGAAAAGAATAAAGGTAGCTTGCAGCGATGGTTGTAAGGGGAAAAGTAATGAGTGTTAAAGAACTATAAATTACGAATGGTTATATAAAAGGAAAGCGGTTATGTAAAATTCGTCTTATGACAGCATATTATTTATAGATGAGGAAATCTTTCTCCTCATCTTCATTTTTGAAGAAGGTATGCATGAATTACAAGTGAGCTGTTCCGTATTTGAGGTGTTGTAAACAGGTCAGTCATCAGGATCCAAATGACGTATGCTGTCCGTGGGTAACATGAACATGATGCAATAACAAAATCATTGGGATAATAAAATACAAATTTATATGAATACAATAACTGCTATGATAGAAGTTATAAAAATTATTACATTCGTGTCAATCTTCTTTCAGTTTGAGTTTTAATCGTAAAGATTTGCAATTATATCTAGTAAGGGTGAATACTGAAACCCAGAGACAGAGAACCCATAAAGAGCCTTAATATCGATCGGTAAGACCCTTAAATATACATATATTGTATATAAGCATGTTATGGTAAGATATGATACGTCTACTGCTGTTGCCATACTGCTAAAATGACTACTGAAAATTTCTGCTGTTTATTAATTTGACTGGAACGGAATTATCAAATCTGCAATAAAAAAATAAGAAGTTACGGCCAGAGTAAGGTAGACGAGAACCAGCGTGTTATCATTATAACTTACATAAATAAATTTTTAGAATGCCATATTTATTACACATAATTTTATTCCGTAACTACTACACTTATTTTTTTTATGACAAATTATTGTATAAGCGTAACGTATTATATTAATTTTCGTTCGTAGACGATCAGGTTTTGCGGTTTATTTTATATTTAAAGATGCACGTGGCTAACGCCTACAACTTAGCTATTTAGGACCGCAACAAAGTAAAGACAATAATGGAGACTAAAAACGATATCGTAATAGTTTTTTTTTACTCGTCGAAATAAATATCGTTAGCACATATTTGATTGACGATCGCGCAACTAAGATCCTAAAGAACTTTCTTCTTTATACTCTTAGAACCTAAATGCGAGAGGTATATGTATTTAAAAGACATGGTGGCCTTGTGGTAAGTGGATTCTCGTTTAGAAAAATCGCGCATTAGAATCCTAGACAGATGCCGTTAAGTTAAGAAACTTACTAATATACTACTTACTTACTTGTATGTAGGTTGCAAAGAACAATGAAGCACTCATTGTTCTTTGCAACCTATTATCGTGCTTATCGATGAAAGAAAACATTCGGAAGTAATGATATAATATGTGTAGCCTCCAAACCCGCTGTGGATCGGTGTGCTGGGTAAGCTTTTTGAAAAAGTATCGGTATATCGATATTGTTTTTTCAATATATCGATATAAAATTTCAAGTATCGAATAAACGTTGATAAATTTTAAGAATAAGATAATCCTAAAAAGGAATACTTTTTACACTCCCTTCTGTGTCACAGATTATATTTTACGTATCTGGTATTACGTATTATCTGGTTTTTAAGTTAGCAACTTAGTCTGTCAATTTAAACTTTTAATGCTCGTCCGTATTGTATTCCGATATATCGATATTTTTAACCAAAATACTTTATTACATTTTCGACATCCCTAGTGCTGGGTCTATACTCTAAAACTCGCTCCTATGAGGGACGAAGCCTGTGCTCAGTAGTTGGATGTTAATAAGCCGCTACTTTCCTTACCTTTATTTATCGCTGTCAGGTAAGCGGTGGACTGTGATTGTACCTGATGGTAGATGGTCATGCAGTCTAAGATGGAAGTGCATTAATCTGATAAGTTGCGGTTTTTTTTTTTTTTTTTTTTT
>JACTOM010000929.1:7633142-7741761 GCA_015832385.1 Elymnias hypermnestra
CCTTCAAACGAATTAGCATAAACAAAAAAAAAAAAAAAAAAAAGAAGTTGCGGTTGTGATCGAACTCAAATTTATTGCTTGGCGGCACGTCTTTGCTGGTAGGGTGGTAACAAGCCACGGCCGAAGCCTCACACCGAGCTACTCAAATTAGAAGATGCAATTTTCTAAATTTATCCTATCGGGAAGCAAGGCCACAGGCCTATGTAAGTACTCGCACTACTGTGAAGCCGTGAAACACCTATATTCCGGCAACAGGTCGATGGTGAAGGGCAACCAATGCCTTGTATCATAGTGACGTCATTCAAGCAAAGTGGTATCCATAAGTCTGTTATAAAATTAGGCTACTTGATAATATTGTATGACGTTTACTATAAAATCAATGAAACGATGCTTAAGGCCAGGGGTGGGCAAATATTTTGATAGTCGGGCCACATTGCAAATGAAAATTTACCTCGGGCCAAATAGATTTTTTTTTCTAATTTGAAGTATAGTTTTTGTTAAGGATGGTTGGATCATGTATTTTAGATTACCCCGGGGGTAATTTAAAACATATGTAATTAATAAATAAATAGATAATAATAATAATAAGCCTTTATTTAACAATCCTTAATAGGTACATTTTACTTAATCTATATTTATAAATGAATTATGTGTTCGACACCGGTACGCGAAGATTGTTTTGCTTTCCAGCATAGGCCTCCCCTAGAGCTTTCCATAATGAGCGATCGCGAAATAAATAGATATATATGATTAAATAATCAAATATATGAATAAATATATTATTATTAACTAAACTAACTTGATCGTAAAAATTGTAGATTTTGGGAAGATTAAATCTTAATTAAATTAAAAACTGCTTTAAAAAAGTTGATTCTATCATTAAAATTAAAACAAAACTCCTTCCAAAAATTTTCTAAAAAAAACTAATATTTGTGTTTTAATAATAATATATACAATGCTTCATGGGACAGGCAAATTTCTACCGCGGGCCGCCTTATACCCAGACCTGCATTAGGGCTTTACTAAAAAGAGCAAATCTAGCATAATCTCGCGTTTGTCTCAAAAAATATTTTATTAAGTCTTTAAGTAATTTCGATAAAACATTCGCTATGTCATA
This sequence comes from Elymnias hypermnestra, assembly GCA_015832385.1. Taxonomy (NCBI): domain Eukaryota; kingdom Metazoa; phylum Arthropoda; class Insecta; order Lepidoptera; family Nymphalidae; genus Elymnias; species Elymnias hypermnestra. Next base: position 7,634,260 of record JACTOM010000929.1, read on the forward strand.
AGATGTCAAATATTTTCATCATCTAAATTACTTACAAGAGCAATCATTTCTATTTTTGAAGATATGAGTCATTTTGACTAATCGCAACGTAGGTATAGTAAGTCAAGCAATTTAACAAAATTAATGATATTTGCTAGATAGTTTAAGATTGATTTACATTTAGCGTATACCAGCATGCGTTGCAATGACATATATTGTTTGAACAACATGCGCTGCATACTTATTGTACTAAGCCTGTCATTACGTAAGTATAAACAAGTTGACATAGTTATTGTTATCGGATAATATATATTATATGTGGACAAGGATAACTGATAAATATTTAAGAATAGTTCTCAAGCTATTTGATTTTCTCAATGTGATATTTTTTAATGAGACAGAAATCCACGTTCCATTAACGAAGAGACAGATTGTTAAATAAAATTAATATTGGTTTTTTTGGTAAACTTTATAATTTTGCATACATTGCACCCTTTAAACTTTCATATACATTCAATACAAATGCTTATTTTAGTATTATAATTAATATGTTATTCCTATTAGGTTTTTGTGATTGTATTTTAAAATAAAGGTTGATTTTTAAAGTCTGCGTTACCGCTTAGTTTCTTACAGTTCAGTTATTTTAATTCGAGCAAATATTGGAAGCGTTTTATTGCCTAATTTGCAAAGCAGGTAGACGATCTTTTAGATTTAAAGCAAATAGGTAGTAATAGTAACAGCTATCACTATATTCATGAAATAACTGTAAACAAATATTAAATAGTCAAAATCAGCAAAAACTGTTTCTGCTGCTATTCCTTAATGAGTTTTATATTATTTAGTGACCTAGATCGAAACTAGACCTATCTAAATAGACAATGAATCTAAAGGATCTAGGTCAATCAATGGCGCCAGACCTATTAATAATAAATACAAACACTAACCGTATTACATTTACTCTGTCAAGGTATATTAGAACTTATTCTACAGTAATATGCTGTAAGCTTATATCTTAATTTTCCTACTTTGGAAACGAAAAACATGCTTTGTTTTTAAAGCCATTTAAATATAGACACTCAAAATATATGTTTTATGCACCCCTAGCTGACCCGGTAAACTTCGTACCACTTAAAAACCAATTTACAAAAAATGAATGACAATTGCAAAAAACTTGACCTTTACGCCCAGATTTCCGCTAACGTCCGTATAATATTATATTATAGTTGCGATCAAAAATTGCTGGTTGTCAATGTCATATGTCAAAAACAAATGAAAATATACATTTAGTTTTAAGTATTTTTTTATTTATGAACAAAATTAAAAATTAAATGATTTCTAATAGGACGACAATCAAATGTATGTCAGGTAGGAATAGTTTCTTAGCAAATTTTTTACTATATCCAAAGGTATTTTATATATTTATTCACCTTTCAACCTTCCCTGGACTTCCAAAAATAATTCCAAACTTAATTTAGCCAAATAAGTCGAGCTGTTCTCGAGTTTTAGCAGGACTAATGAACGTCAACTGTTTTTTTTTAATATATATGTAGAGTATAAGGCAAATAAATAATTAAATATTATAATTCTTAAGTTAATGAAATGGAGCTTAGGGAACACAAAACAAAAAAAATCGCCCTAATACCTATGTTTCTATACATAATTTTCGTCAAATGCAAGATTTATTTACGAACACTATCCCCACGTTAATCCGTTAGATTTCATCAGAAAATTTGGAACCGAAATGTTTGGCCGAACCAACCGATTCCTAATGAAAATTTGCAATATCATAGCGTAATATAGATTAAATACATAATATATTAAAATTATGATTTTGTGGAACAAATTTTAAAAGTATCTGAAATCTGTTTATATAGACAAATGTGCGATAATGAAGTCCGAATTACAGCATCAGAAGTGCTTTTCCAAAGCAACGGTACTAATTCTGTTCCAACCTTTTGACGTCACGAGCATTCGTCAGCAAATCAAAACATATGTTTGCAACGATCTTTAAATTGGTGATTAATAAAACGAGAATATGACATTTCAACTTGTTTTTCCTGGCATTTAATATTTTTTGTATCCTCATTATAGTTGAAACACGTGCGGTATTTTGAGCGATACAAACGAGTTGTTTCGCCACACCCGGCCAGGCCTCCTAAGCCGACCAATCAGAAGCTTCCACAGCAAACTGTAATCAGTACTTTCAATGCATTAGACTTCGGTCAACCTTGGATGGAATAAATCATTGTGTCATTGCAATGTTACACACAATTTTGTATAATGACGAATTTTGCAAATACCATTACGTAATCTACGAAAATATTTCGATAATTAAGAGATGTAATCAACAAAGAATTTTCTGTTTCTGAATGATCACGTTGAGAAGGTTTTTACTGTTCGTTAGTCTCGATAAACGTCGAGGTCGGCTGGACTGATTTGATTTTGATTTTCGATTATATGTGGAAGTGCAGGGAAGATTTACAAGTTGACTAAATAAGAAAAAAATCGAAGAATTTTTTCTTATTTAAACATTTTTTCATATAGTAAAAACAACAATTTCCCTATCCCTTAGGAACTATTCCTACTTGTCCAAAATTTGATTTTCGTCCCATCGTTTAGAAATCAATTAAATTCAAAAGTTATTCCGAAATAATTTTCCATTTAAAAGTGAAGTATATTTTTCTTTTCTTTTTTTTTTGTTTTGAATGGCAAACGTTTGATGTTTGTCCCGATATTCAGGAATCAAATTAAATTAAAATGAATACAGTTTTTTTCAATTATATTGATATTAACAATTTCTGATCGCAACTATAATATTTTACGGACTTTTGCGGGGATCTTGGCGTAAAGGTCGTGTTTTTATAACGATTTTTTTTTAGTTCTGTTAACTTTTCACCACATTTTTTACTAAAGTTGAGAAAATCTGAAATTATCATTCAGCTTTTTTATTCATTGATTATTGATTTTGAAGCGGTGCAAAGTTTGCCTATCAGCTAGTATTATATTAAATTTTAATTTGTAATTAACTTTAATATGACAATTTCAGGCAAGCATAATTAAAAATTATAAAGAATTGAAACAGTACTTGAAATATTTTTATCTTATTGTTCACAAATAAACGTTTGATAGCAATCTCACTTGATGGTAAGTGACACAGTCTAAGATGGCAGCGCTACAAGCGGTAAATAACCTTTTATCGTCTTTGGTGAAAGATAATTTACTTCTAATGGTTTTTACACAGTATAGTACCAGGACGATTTGTTTTTCCGCGGCACATTCTTGTCGTTAATAGTAATTGAAATAATCAGAAGAATTAATTAATTACTCATAATATATTACTCATTTAGGAAGTATCTTTACAGGTAATTAGTTAGCCATTTAAGAAGTACGTAGGTGTACTAAAATACCCTTTACCTTCATGGTTTATTATTTCAAAGAAATATTTTCATAATTAGTGAACGGTTAAGGCCGTTCTCTGATTATGACAACTTAAGATCCGTCTTGCAGTTTGCGTTTCCGATTAAAAAAATATACGACATTGGATGTTATAATTGAATATATTCGTACATATATTAAGATACTAGTAATATGTATTATATAAACTGCATATATATGCATTTTCATCCCGAAATATCCTCGGGAGCGGAAACGTGTCTGTTCCAGTTAAAGTCCGAAAAGGCTGGACGAAATTTTGACGTGGCTTTTACTGACAGATAACAGATTTGACATATAATAACAAAGACTTCTTATCCCCACTGGAATGGCAGATATAAGTATTATCGGACTAGGCCACGGCGCAGCGTGTTGGGATTTGTTAGTACTAAAATTAATAAAATAATACTCATATAATGTTTATGATATAATACCCAGGTAATCAGGTTTAATGTAGCGTAAATCTTCCTGGAGTAATTACGTTAAAAGTAAAACTTATTAATGATAAACCCAAAGGTAAATGACTATTAATTCTTGCTGAAATTATTCTTAAAGATTTTTCTTAATAGACCCAGAGAGAATCAAAAATTTTATTTATACAAAAAGCCTTTAAATTTGTAGTCATAGTAATAGCAAAATGGAACACTGTTTGTTCTAAAAAGAGACAAGAAAAGCATTTCAATTTGAAATCAAAGATTTGGTGAACTCCAACACAATTAATTCTAAAAAGAAGTTATAGTTAAATAAAAATTCTAATATGTCTTTTATGCTTTAATTCGTCGTCGTCGTCGTCGTCGCTTCAACCGATGGACGTCCACTGCTGGACATAGGTCTCACGAAATGATACCCACAAGGCCAGATCTTGCGCCGCCTGGTTCCAGCGGCTACCGGCGACCCTCTTTATGTCATCGGTCCACCATGTGGGGGGTCTACCTACACTGCGCCGCCCGGTGCGGGGTCGATGCTTAATGGGGGTTAATGCTGGTAATTGATATAAAATGAAATCATTTGAATCTAGTTATGACATAATAACTAACATATTTATGAGAGTTACGTTAATAAATGCATTGGACTTCTCATCAAAAAATTTCCACCCGTCGCATTAGTGGTTCATGTTTATGAAACCATACGCTAAACTACTTGGAATTCTTACGCGATGAATGCATGCAATGCGAGATGCTCTCGAATATTCACTGTGGAAATGCAACCCGATATCGATGTTTATAAGTATGCAGGATTTGGCGGTGGAAAGTTTTCCTTTCGTCAAGTTATCATTGTTTTTTGTGAACTATCAACAATATTTGCTTATAAATAAGCAAACGTTTAATTCGCTAGGCAATAAAATCATCGTATGATATTAAAAATCAATATCTTAAATACCGTATCGAGGTTTCTGAAAACATTTTATTAATTAAAAAAAATATCACTGTTATATAAGCATATTAAGCGTTGTAATTATTTTAACATTTAATTTTAGTATCACATTGCACGAGTTAACTACATTTGCTTAATCAAATAAATCAATAGAAAAAGTTAGAGAGAGGAGGTCAAAATTACACAGATAACTTACATAATTATGGAGTATAGACTAACTACAATAGACAATAAAGTTATGCTATATTTTATATAAAATGTTATGCTTTTCAACAACAGATGATAAATGGAAGTGACGTTTTCGTACGGATTGTCCTTTGCTGTTAATGGGCTTTTACAGCATTTCCACGCTGTTATATAGTCTTTTTTCATATAAATTTAAAATTAGAGACCATTTCCATCTATAATTGTTAGATTTTTGACTACTAGGCTTAGTAGTTTATTCGGAAATTCATGAAATGGTTTCGGCTTTTGTATTCGTGTTTGTATTCCAGAGTTTACGAAGAGAAAAAGTTTAAATACTAATTGCACAACAATTAATTCAACCGCTGCATATTATGATACTATCAGTTATTGATAATGTTACTAATTAGCAGCTTTATCTGAAATCTATCATTGCAGAACAATCCTTGCTTTATTCACGTCGGAAACAACATACAAAAAAAACACCACGTCAGGTCTATGAAGGCTCCAATTTGTTCCACTTTGAAAACAAACGGAAAGTTCCGCTTGAAATTGAATGCAATTAAACCAATCTAGTAAAAGACTGGCGTTTGATTTATAGCAGCCAATCTTTTACAACATGGCCAATGATAGTTTCAATTGACAAGTAACATTGTATTCAATAATTTTGCATATTTTTTGTCTTTGTTAAGCTCATGTACTTTCTAAAAAATTACATATGATTGCAACCTTAACGTTCCTTTGTTTAATTTCTGTGAAAATAAATACCGGTGTTTTTTACATATCTTTTATGGTGATTTTTTAATAACTTTGAAGATCTGCACTCATTAACTCTTACCTGATTAATTTTTCTTTATTTTGTCAAAATTTTATACTTCTTTTAGTTAATTTAGTTTCAGTTTAAAGTCGTTTGCCTTCGCATACCCTACCAGTGTTTACATAATAATTTAATTAAAACTCTACATGGTATTTGATAAATAATCTATCTTGCTCTATAGCGTCGCACTAGCTTCTTCATATAACTATCTTGTAATTTAAAACAAACAGGTTTTTTATGACATTAAATATAAAACAAGCAAAATTGCTTTATACAATTAATGTGATTTATGGATAACGTAATAAGTGGGTACTGATAATGAAAACGAGTGCATAAAAGCATTTCCGTTATAACTTATTTAAACTATATGATAACGACATAGGATTGTTGCGTTGTTCAATTTACTGTCTTACTCCGTCAGTATAAGAGGGAAGACTTTACTAAGATGAGCGGTAGATAGCCGAGCATGACGGCTCAGTCACATTCAATACCCAAAAAATAAAGTGCACAGCTCACCTAGTGAAGTTACCACGTGTAAAATCTGTCCAACATTATACACGAGAGGAATTCGAAATTATCGCCACACCCACATTTTTAGCATTCAATGGAAATGACATGACGTAGACCATGTAAACACTGCCAACAATTTGTCTTATCTGAAACAACCCGATTAATTATTTCTACGAAATCATATACTCATGTGACATTGTCGTATTTGCTGATATAAAATGTTCATGAAATTGCCTTAACATTAATTGATAACTTTAGATGGTGTTCAGCTGACAACACGAAATACTTTATATTGAAAATAGCGTTACCCATTGGTTCCTAAACCTTGCTACACGAGGTTAGTATAATTAATCGTTTTTTATTAAATCATTCCAATTATTCAAGCGGTTTCGAAATAAGTATTCTATATATACTTTATGACGAAATGCAATATTTTGATAGCCTCATCTTTCAATCAAGTGGAAGATGTGAAGGAATTTGTATCAAAATTTATGAAAGATGGAACATGTATAAGTGATATTGAAATGAGAGTGAATGCAGGGAATATGGTAAATGGTACTGTGCTCGCCTTTATTAACAACCAGATGGTGTCTCAAAGGGCCAGACTGTCTGTGGATGGAGGAGTTTTGGTGCCAACACTTATGTATGGTAGTTAAAGTTGGGAACGGCAGAAGAAGCATGAAAGTAAAATAAATGCGGTAGAGATGAGAGCGTTGAGAAGCATGAGTGGATTGAAATTGAGTGACAAAGTAAGAAATAGTGTGATAAGGGAACATTGTGGTATAAAAGAAGTAGTGACTAAAATTGAGAAGGGTATGCTTAGATAGTTTGGGCACGTAGATAAAATGAATGAAAAGAGACTGACAAAACGTATTTAAAGGTCAAGAGTGAATGAGAAATTTGGAAGGGGAAGACCAAAGCGAACGTTTCTGGATCATATCCAGGACATTTTAAATAAGAGCCAGGTCGAGAATACTCTAAACCGACGAACTTGTATGAAAAGTTTAATGAGAAAGGAAAAAGCGAAGGAGATATGCAAGAATCGTGGCAAGTGGAAGGACGTGGTCTCTGTTTACCCCTATGGGAATGAGGCGTGATGCCATGTATGTATAAGATATATTATATTATAGTTTTAGTAAGTCCAGTGACTACTTTATACGCTTTTTTTATCGCTGGGAAATTCTTTTACGATCCCCATGTCGGGAGTATATGGCATTATGTCTCACCCCCTTCGGTGCCTACTTTATACGATCCTAGGACTCCCATGAATCTTAAGCTTTCATCGTTTCTGAATCACAAAGCTACAGAGATTTATAATTAAACATAAAAATTGAACGTGATTAACGGTGTGTAAGTAATAATTTGTTTCTCTCTTTCTTTTATATATACGTCACGTATATATATATATATATACAGGCCGTGTGATGTATATATATATATATATATACACTTCACACGGCCTGAAGAAACTTTGCAACATTTGGCAAATTTATGGTATTATACCAACGCGTCTTTAAGATCTAGTAGATCTGTGACTGATGTTTCCCTCGTTTCATTTCATTGTATGTAAAAATTTGATAATTATGTATTTGAATGTGTACATGGCTTTGTCAAATTTCCATAATCAGTACAAGTTTTGTTCATATGGTTATATAAGTACAAATATAGATCAAATTTCCTAATGTGGAGGTGGTTATAATACCTATGATTTGTTATCGCTTATCTAGGTTTTTTATTAAAGGGTTATTTTAGACACATTTTAATTTATAATTAACTAGATAGTTGTACCAACTATTCAGGTACCATTTCCGCGCCTGTCGCCATCTGCAGACATAGTATGTTAGACCGAAAAAAACATGTTAACCTTTCAAAACTTGTCACGGAATTAATAAAGTTTCTGTTCGTTTAAAAGTATGAATTACAAAGGAAAGAAATATTTGTGACTAGAATTCTAGGTAAGGAAAATGTCAATGTGGTTAGCAGATGTGCCGAGGTCAATGACGTCAATGTTTAGAAAGTGTTTTGCTATAGATGTGGTGCGGCACAGGCTTGGAGGTGTGGCAGCGCACGTACACATTCGCTATCGACGGCTGGCTATAATCAGATAGCTGTTGAATACACACACAAAAGAGTCATAGTCATTAACGCCAAACATTGCATCAGAAACTGCGGGAACTGTGGAATGCAGCATTTTTTGCACAACACTTGTTTTACCTATATCAATTTTACTGAAAACAACTTATTAGATTTAAAGTAAGACATTAAGAAATATGCTGCTTCGTCTCAAGAATCCTACAAATTAATTTATAATTTATGTTTCAACACATGAGCTGAGATTCCAAGCGTTATTGGGACAGACTAATTTCAAAATAACTCAGATTTGGGTCATTTATCGTGAGTAGAATCCGCTTTACTTGTGAAGCATATAACCAAGTAGTGTAGTGTAGTAGTAGTAGTGTAGTGTAGTGTTTTGTTTGTCTAAAACTCGTAAAATATGAATCTTTCAATTAACTCATACTACGCTATTACCATATAATATTTCATTTCTTGTTCTCAAATTGTTACAAAGCGTTAACAATTGCTCTAGCTATTTGAGGTTATAGATGTCATATGTCAATTATTATTTGTGTAAGACGTACGTGAATATATTGTCCCATTTGTCAAAACCACAATCCACGTGTCTTGTTTTGTTCTGGCATTCCCAATTGTAATGATAATTCTGTTATTTGACACATTATTTGTTGTGTATAAATTACTCTATTTTCCGATTATGACGCACAATGTCTTGGCAGTAGCCGATTGGTTCACTCTACCAAGCCCCCCGACGTCATGCCATATCACGTAACCACAATGCCTCGTGACTGTGCGGTGCTAAACCTTTTATTTCACATTAACATGGTTATAATTTCAAAGATAATAAGGAGTGCAAATTTTAATTACGAGTACAAAGAAAAGAACTCGTTTTATTATCCGGCATCAGTAGACCTTGAAAAGTAGTTAGGAATTTAAACTGAATGCGCATATAACGCTAATGACTTCAAATAATGAAAAAAAGATAACTATATTTATTAATTATAAACAAAACTATAATTATTAATTATCGCGAAAATAAACATTATCAATCCGCCATTTATGTTGATGATAAAGGTAATATTGTTTCAGATTGGAGTATTTTAAATTAATAAAAAATGTTAATAATGTAAATAAGAGTAAAGCATTTTTTTTTATTAATTAGGAAATAAAGATTTAAGTTAGTAAATAAAACGTAGTTATAGAAACCCGTTGTCAGCTAGACCCATCTGTGATTCCTTCTGTAATAAAATAGAGTTATGAAAATTTCTGAAATTGAAACTACGTATATAATTATTCTTATCAAGAATTTGCACAGTGAGCGTAACGCAAAATATTGTAAGACCTTGCAAATGTTCTTCAGCTAGTTTCCGGTTAAATTTAAGTAAAACAAAAGTTCCGACAAGTAACGTATAATCATTATAAAGAGAGATAAACCATGCGTTTTAGCGATCCCAATGAAGGAAAACTTTGATTAATTAAAGTAATGGAAGAAATATGTGTAAATAATTCTAAGTCTGCACACGTGAGCGAGTAGCCTTGAAGCCAATCCGCCACCCACCGTGTGTGGGTGTGTCCCGTTTAAGAGACAAAAACAAAATATCGCTATCAATTTAACAACTTGCGTTTTTGCTCTTGTTTACTATCAAAGTGTTAAAAGTGAATTGCCTTTACAGATATATGAAACGTAAAAGTATATATTATAAAGGATATTATAAAGGATAAACAGTTATTCTTTGTCAATTTATATTATAAATATGTTTCTAAAATATTTATAACCCAAGGTTGTCTGAACGATGGAAGAGGACAACCACGAACATTCGATGATGTATTGGTGTCAGTACTCTTTTTGGTAAGAAAAGGTCCAAATTCGATTACCAGCAAAGAAAATTAAGGAAATTGTACTTTTAAATGTGCCTAGTTCTGCACTGGCTTCGGCTGTGATTAGTAACAGGTGGTGTTATCAGCAAAAACGTCTCGCCAAGAATAAAGTTTGCACTCCTGTACGATGCTGTATACAAATTTTTAAGAGTAATTACTTCCAGGCTAACATGGTAACATTTTAGAGTATATCATCACTGGTGAAAGTGCGGCTAAATTAAGCTGTCTCGAATATCCATTTATTTTGACACACGTTTATCGTAATCTTTTCATAAACACTGCGCTGTTAGATTTGCTTACGTCTACGTTTTCTCTTTCCTTGTGGAGTCCATTGCAATGCTTGTTTAGTTATTTGTATAAGCCTTCTTGGAATAATGCGACCCGTTCACTTTCCATATGTGTAGTAAACTGTTAATTTAGGGTTAATTTAAGTGAATATGATATTTTGGTGTAAATCACGATAGGAAGTTGTCAAATTGAAATGGTCTATCAGAATGAGATTCCCTTTACGATGTATAGACACCGCACTCTGAGTATATACACTGCTAGTAGGTTTTTTTCTAAGAATGCAGTGTTTATCTGGAAAAATTCTGCATTGTAATTAAATACCTTGCATATCTATAAGTATTACCCTTTATTATATACTAAATGAGCACGTTAAGCCGTCAGTCCTGCGCCCGATCTCTCTCCGGTCGTGTCGGATTACTGTCACGTCGGACTACGAGAGTGAAGGAATAGAGCGTGCACTTGTGTACTATGCCTGCCAATTCGCAGTGAAGCAGCGTGGTGGGTCTATGCTCTAAAAACCCTCTCTCATATGCGTGAGGAAGACTGTGCCCAGCAGTGGGACGTTAATGGGCTGCTACTTACCTTATCTTATATACTAAATAATTATTAAATTAAATCTTTGTACCAACAACAGTTGGTAAACCTAGTACATGAATGATGCCAATAAATGATTCGAGTCAAATTTTCTGTCTAAGACTTCCATTCATCCATAGTTTAGGTTATGAAGTGTAAATAAATACTTTTTTATCAGATATTGCTAATCATTTTGACAGTATAACTACTAAAAGAATGTAGTCTTCTGTCCAATTAACGGCGTTTTGTTTCTTCTTTAAAATCATTGATTTTGTATTATTAAATATTTTGAACAAAAATGCTTCATCTTCATCGTGTATAGATTTTAAGAAAGAAGACATACTGTTGTACGATGGTTTTCATTTATCATTAATTAAACTGTAGTAATAGGTATTTCGTTAACAAAGAAATGAAAACTACTGGAACGTGCTCGTACTGAAGAAATGTGGCTCTACCTTATCGAAATTATATTTAAATCACTATTATGTCGACTATATTCAATGTAAATATGGATGTATTGTTTATAGGTTAATATATTCGTGCTATTTACATATGTATATTTAAGTAGTTTTCATTTATTATCATAAAAAATTACGTCATCTATAAGGTTTGTACATCATTCCACTATAAATGTATAAATAAACTCAAATACCATTTTCATAGAAAAAAATGTCTAACAAAAAACCACAATGGCTAAAAACTGTGAGCCTTATTAACAACACCCGATTGTAAAAATAGCAGTTTGGAAGAGTTTGAGGATAAATAGGTTTTGCCTGTTTTTATCACTGGGAGATATATTATGCACCCGGCCAAATAGCCAGGTGTGAGGGATTTACTGAAGCGACAAAATACGCACTAAAATCCAAGGTCCCACATCATACTTAAGTGGGACAGCAGCAGCTCGCTTACGCAATCTAGAATGGTGACCCAAATGAGGCAGAATCAAGGTTCGATACTGTCGATCGAGGCGTGCAACTCCGTGCCTTAAACTGCCCATCCTTCAGGACAGCAGGAGCGTCAGGAGCAACCTCCCGCTCCCTCTCAAGTGCCTTTAGGGCGACAACGCTCTCTCAAAAGGAGGCTCTCCACCCTGATTTGCCGTCATTATTCTTCATAGCTCTTTAATAATATATACAATGACTATACAGCCAGTGTTACATTTTAACCGACAACCAGTAAACAGGCTGACGTCTTTTCAACTAATATCATGTGGATCAGGATTGGTATTCCGACAAATTTGGACTCCATCGCCCACAGGTTCTTCGATCTATATACCGCGCCTATTGCCTTTTCCCGCTTTAAATTCTTTAAGCTATACCAGCTTGTGTGGATCTCGGCATTCCGATTTGATCACGAAGAGAAACTCCTAACATAGCGTTTATCATCGCCTGCTACGTGACATATTTCTATGAAGTATTACTGCATAATATTATGCTATAAACTGCACGGTCAGCAAAAAGAAACTTAGAAATGATTATTTGTAGAAACAGCGGATCTGACCTGATAGATCATTTATCCATTCGCATGTCATTTAATTTTAACATTAATTTTGATTTAAGTAGAAACTAGCGGAGAGCCTAATGCTATAACAATTGTCTATAGAGTATAAGATACAACGGCTCAGCCTTCTTATTATATAAAATACACTTAATAATAGAATAGCATTATAATAGAATTATGTGCATACTGAAAACTTAGATAATAATATTAAACATCAAATCACACCTTTAACGGTGACATAGCACGAATGATATGCGTGCTCAAACGCTATCGAGTTTCATCTACACAAGCAAAACTAATATTAGCCAAGTGCTTAGTAAGTACTTGATTTTTGTATTGACGTCATCTAGTATCAGGTACTTAGTCTGCATTAATATGAAGATATATGCATATGTATAATAGTTTCTTTAAGTAACAAAACGTGCATTAGCTGTTTTCCATTTGTTTTGAATCTACCCATTTCTTAGATTGTGTAAAAGCATTTCCCAGCGAAAAAAAAACGATTGTGGGTTAGATCACAACAGGAATATAGAAATAAATAAAAAAATTAACAATAAAAGAACCGCTTTCTAAGCAAACTGTTACAAATATATAAATAAGCTCTAAAAAGTAAAAATAATTGCGTATACTTTATTAGAGTTCTTCGTATTCCTATATTTGGAGTCGGCGTCAGCCAAGGTAGGTGGTTCCCGCAGGTACACTTGGCAGCTCCCGCGCCGCTCACACCAATATGTAGTTACTACTATATAATACCTAATAATTATTATTAAATTGGACATATTATAAAAATTAAAATCTTAAAATTGACATATAATTTAAAATAATATTGAGATTCATACAAATATTTGCACGCTGTAATTACAGTAGGATATGATGGATGAACTATTAATTATTCCACCTATGTATATGACCCATATTCGCAAATAAAGATCATTTCATTTCTACCTATAGCTATATATGTATGAAGAACTAAAAAATTATGCGAAATTATTCTTTACTTTTTAGAGCATATTTATATATTACAACAGTCTGAAGGCAGTTATTTTTTTATTTTTAGTGAATCTTAAATAAGCTAACAAATTTGTCTGAATATGGGTACCCCTAAAAACCTGTTTCACATATGAGACAGCACCGTTTAAATAAAACAACTTTATAAAGTGAAATTTACATTGGTACCGTCACACCCGCGATCGAACCCGCAACCTTATACGTTACAGGTCGGTTGATTTGCCAGCCCGTTACCACCGCTTCACACATAATAGACCTTATAAATATTGAAATGCAGCAACATACGTAAGGTCGTTGCCATTTGATTACAGACAGTTATATATTCTGCCATAAATCGCACCCTTACTGTAAGCCGTTGAGGAGTTCCATTGATCTTCATATTTAACTACAACAATCACTTGACCATACCGACGTTACAGTAGGTGACTCAAATATCCGGATAGCCTATTAAAGATTCTGCCGAGTATCGTTAATTTGCTCCAAAAGATTGAAGAGTTCTGTTACTTTGTGAGGGATCCCATGATCTCATGATCCTAACCTAACCAAACTATCATTCAACAACCCTTGAAGTATGTCCTTTCCAATGAAAAAGAATCCTCGAAATCGGGTGACGCGACCATGAGTTAATCGTCAATTTGTCGCGCACGTGCTTAATGCAAATTTAAGACTTATTCGGTTTTCTCATAGATGCCATCATCAGAACTGGACTAAAAAAATGGGACCCTACGACAAGTACCACCTTTCATATAAATAAATCATCAAGATTCCTCATATGGGTGGAACAATCTTAATCATGGGGTCCCATTTTTTAAATCCAGTTCTGATGATGGCATCTATGAGAAAACCGGATAAGCATGTGCGCGAATTTGACGAATAACTCAAGATCACGCCAACCGATTTCAATGATTCTTTTTTTATTGGAAAGGATAACTTCAAGCATTGTTTTATGATAGTTTGGTTAGGTTCTGATCAAGAAATCCAGGACAAAGTGACGGAACTCTTCTAATCTTAGGCGGCTCTTTTTTTGTTAAAACTTTTATTTATTAATAGAAGTTAACAAATAATCTGCGGAAAAATAAAGTATAAAAGTAATTTCTCAACATGCTTTTTTTGTTTATTGTAGAAAATGACACCAGATAAAAGAATACATCATATAAACATAGTTTAGTTACGACGTTTTTTCGATTTAAAGACAAGAAAGTGCATCATTCTATAACAATACTTCAGTGTCGTTGATTTCATATTCACAATAGCCAGTAAAATGGCAGCGTTTAAAATTGTTTTTACAATATTATATTGAAAAGATTTATATACACAGCTAGTCTGTCTAACAAAAGATTTTTTACCGCGGCTTTTGTTTCTGATTTCTCTATATTGTTCGTATTACAATATACCGTGGCAAGATTTTAATATGTTAACTTGGTAAGTGCTAAATTGTCATTTAATGTTTTTTACATACCATTGTACAGTGTACCATTGAATTTGATGAATACATATATGTATATAAATACGAAAAGATACTATACATTTATTATACATATAATTTAAATTTGAGCGTGATATATTGCAAACAGAACAAAAATTTTGGAAGTTACAAAAACCCATGGACATCCCAATGCTGGTCACAGGCGTCATTAATAGGAGAGAAGGCTATATAGGCTACATCTATTCCAGAAGGAATTTCCACAATATTAACGAAAAAGAACAATAGTGAACTTTCGAACACCCCAACAGGCATACAAGTTTTCTATAAAGATAATTTAGGGGTGTCAGTCCTGCTTTAAAACCAATGACTCTTAGTGAGTATCCACGTAGACCATCACGTGTCTCTATCAGTATTAATTTTTAACATTTGAGTGGGCGACTAAAAATGACGCAATATACGTTTCTCAGTTCATATTTTGTTATTAATTTAATTATCTAACCAAATAATTATTATATTATCACAATAATTCAAACTTTTGATTGTTATGTACTTAATACCCACATTAAATTATACTACATTGTATTTTGTTTTTTTCTTTCTATACTTCCGTTGGAGATACATAAATATATAATCACTGCAAATAATATAGAATTGTTATGTTTGTTGTTACCATGTTGGGGCGTGACTCTACTCACGCGCGCCAGTCGGAATGAGGGTCAATTGGTCCGAAAAGTTCACAAAATCTTAATTGACAATAATAAAGAAATATTGTTGGACATTAGACAGTCTGCGTCAACAGTTTTGACGTCATTGATTTAGCATTGATTGATGCAGTATGAGTTACCAAGGTTAGAGACGATAAATTTTCTATTTACCATAGGTTCTAATATATCAATGCCTATCTGTCACATTGACACTGCCTAGCTACTAAGCTTTTTATTATTTTAAAAGTTACATCGTCTTTACGATTAATGAAATAGAAGAAGCAAGGGGGGTCGCGATGAATTTCAATTTTAATACAAACATTTCTTTGTAACACTATACAATGCAAGAAAGAAAGAAAAGCTTTAACAGAACGACAATTTTTCTTAAATTTCAAAGGTATGTATTTTCAATACGTATAATTCAAAATATCACCAATTATGCGGCTCGCCTATCATTTAACACTGCAGCAAGTTGCAGTGCTGGTTTCTAAGAAAAACACGAATGTATTTATAACTTACATTGCATGATCATCTTACATTATTTCTTTATGATTTGTTTATGTTCATGTAAAGTACCTAATAATAACTAATAATGGTCATTCGTTTAACTACGAAAATGTGCATTTAGATATTGTCTCATTAAAATATTCCACTCAAGTTCGACGATCTCGGGTAAATTTGATTACTGAGAACCACAAGCAGAAATGACCTAATCGCTGAAAATAAAACGGTGATAAACAATCGTATGAAAATTCCAAAATCATTTCAGCTAAGTGATAAATAAACGACCGTGTATAGTCGGAACAGTAAAAAAACGTTTTTTATTCGTTTACGATCACTGATGACCTCCAGAGTGAACACAAACAAGGTTTTAAACCCACACGAACACATTTGGAAGGCGTGTTCGTATACGTACACGCGATTGCTTGTAATGACAGAGTAGAGCACACAGACGCCTTTGCATGTAAGCTGTTTGAAGAATGCGATTCGTTTGCAAAGGCGCCAGCAGCCACGTATGCCGGTCACCTGACTGTCTCGGTTATGAAGTTCTAAGAATTAAAACGTCATTACTGAAAGACACTACAATCAAAAATCATCTTTATGCCCAATAACTAACGAGGATAGTTCAACTGGACAAAACTTTCTCACAGTAGTCTACTGTATCTTGGTTAGGAATGATGATTTTCCAGTTAAGATTTGTAATGCAGTACCACGCTCACAACATTATTATAAAACGTCTTAGCTGTTCTATAAAAAAGTAGAGGAACGTGTTTTAAAATAGATAAAAATAAAAATTGCTGCATAAGGTTACTATTTTTAACTTTACAGCAAATTAGAACGAGACACATTCAAGTTAGGTTTATTTAAAGTTTATTATCCATTACAGTATTAATATCTTCTTTTCTGTACTCAATTGAACTTTTTACAATGAAACTATCATCTGACGATAGTTTTACTGTCATCTGAATGCCTGCCAATCCGCAGTCGAGTGGTGGATCTATGCTCTGAAAACCCTCTGTCCTATGAGGGAAGAGGCCTGTGCCCAACAGTGGGATATTATTCAATTGCTACTTACCGTACTTTCTTTATCATCTGACAAACTATATCTAGATGTTATGGCGAAAATAAAGACTTTGATTTGGGAAGTATAAATATGTGCATGTAAATATAATACACGGATAGCATTACATTAATTTTTTTAAATAAGACATGTTTAAATAACAAGAAGACTTTACGAAATATTGACGACACATTTCCACTGCTACACGTGTATTGTATCACGTATGGAATTTAGTCAGTCATAAAGATTACTTTCAGTAAGGAAATAATAATAGCCCAAAATCAAATTAAAGTTCTTTTAGGTAATTTGTAGCCTCTTATATAAACTATAAAAATTTAGAGTTGCCAAGAGGTTTTCTATTACCTTTCCATTTTCTTCTTATAACAATGGAATTATAAATTAATAGGTTACCATAATCCAAACCCTGATGTTCATCAGACGTCCTAAGTGTTTGCTTTCTATTTAATTGAATAAAACCCAAATGTGGTATCTGTTTAATTTGAGATTACTTTTTTTGTTTTATGATTTGTAAGTGTCCAGGTGAAATCAAGAATGGATTTAAGTGACAATTCGATTCGATAAATAGTAGATTTAATTTATTTTCCCTCTGAATCGGGAAAAACGTGGGTAAAAAAAAATAAGTAGCAGCACATTAACGTCCCACTGCTGGACACAGGCCTCCTCACTAATATGGGAGAGGGTGTCTAGAGCATAGACCCACCCACCATCCCTAGTACACAAGTGCACAGTCTATTCTTTCCCTGTCATAGTCCGATGTGATGGAAATCCGACTCGACCAGAAGGAGATCAAGCGCAGGACCGACGGCTTAACGTGCTCTCCGAGGCACGTGGGTGGAGCACACCGCCAACTTCCCAACTTTGGGAAAATATTGAGAATATCTTAATAGAAACCTCAATATCGATCGAATTGGCCCGATCCGATATTCGAACCCAGGACCTCATGTCCTACGTGGGTAAAACCGCCGTAAATAGCTACTAAATATATAAAATGTAAGTCTATACATATGATTGGTATTTCACACATGATTATTGTACATGTGTTTGAGGTTCGTTGCAAAATTGTAGAGTCACGTAGTCTTCCACGTGCCCAACGTATTTTGTTGCAATTTAATTCTTAATAAAATTATCTACATAACTAAAATTTACTTTAAAAGGAAATATTTACAGGAACAGAACTGCTTTTTTGATCTTATTGTTCAATTTATAATATTGGCTCATACTCTCCCTACAAGTAATCTTGTTCAATCGAATTTTAAATCGTTAAAAAGTACACTTTATATTATTCTACTCAAGTTGCCTCATTGGTCTAGTGTTCAGCATGTTCGGCTGCAGATATGATGTCCTGGGTTTGTTTCCAGGGATAAACGAAAACAAAAATACTGAGTGATAAGAAAGTGTGGTAAGAAATTTTCAGTATTTGCCCAAAGTTGGAAAATTATTGAATAGGTTAAGGTATCGGTCCTACGCCTTATCTCTCTCCGGTCGTGTCGGATTGCCGTCACGTCGGACTATGAGAGTAAAGGAATAGAGAGTGCACTTGGGTTAACGCCAAGCAAAGAGATTTGTGTTCCGGTTCAGGCTTCGTGTAGAAATCAAAAGAGGTATAATCGCCTCTTACCAGATTAGCGCGCTTCCATCTTAGACTGTATCATCACTTACTATCAGGTGAGACCACAGTCAAGCGCTAAACTCTCAACAATAGAAAAAAAATACATTTGTGTACTATACCTCCCAACCCGAAATGAAGCAGCGTGGTCATGTATAAAGTCCATTGAAGTAATAAAATAGTATTCTTTTATGTCGATGTATTTTTGGTCTTCAATATTATCCTACGTATATTCTAATCCTGCAGCAACTATTACCATTTAGCATCTATGTAATATTTTCTCCTGATGAGAACAAAAAACTGTTTGTTAATGTTTATTACATCTTAGTAAGTTATAATATTATTTCTTTATTTATATTCAAATCTTATGAAAGCTTTCCCATCCAGAAATTTCTACTTACCACTTTAAATATTAAAACTTTTTATTACATTAATAAAACTGATAATGTTAGAACATAAATTACATTGTAGTTCTATGAGTTTCTTGATATCATAAAGCCTTCACAGCTTCCAGGACCACCTTCATGTTACTGGATATATAATTAAATTCAAAAATTCTCAAATCAAGTAGGCCTTTACAGCACTTTTGCATTGTCAAATACAGGTTCATTTATATTTAATATATTAATGAACCTGTATTACAATTACGAGAGTTCCTACACGCCCTATCCTGAGAAAATGTCACAACAAACGTAGTCGGGGATCCTTTTACCATAATCAGGTAGGTAAAGGTAAGTAGCAGCCAATTAATATTCCACTGCTGAGCACATCAGGCCTCCTCACTCATTAGAGAGAGGGTTTTTAGAGCTTAAGTCCACCACGCTGCTCCACTGCGGGTTGGTTTTATTACCATCATTATTACAATATAATATTAAGTCATTTAACGTTGATTAGAGCAATTCGTTCGATCCAATCCTTCAGATAATAATACGAGTTTTCAAGTAATATTAATAATTTATACTTTATTGTACAAAGTAATTATACATTAGAAAGGAGACAAATGATGTAAATTAGTGACAGACAAAAGGCGGTCTTAACGATTTAATCTTTAAAGCAATTTCCAGACAACCTTAATGAAGGAGACTTAGTTAAGAGTATGTGGTAAGTGGTAAGAATAAACGATATTAATTTACTAAGTGATATCTCTAGAGCGTCTTCTGGGAGTTTACCATAGAAACTTGGTAATTTAATGCTAGAAAATTGCTTATTTACAGTTTTATTATTATTTCTTATATCATCTGTATATTGATGTAAGTACTTATTTTCTTGAAAGTATCAATATTTTTAGTTACGTAAAATAATTGTCACATATGTATTCATATAAATAAACCATTATGTAATGAGAATCTCCTTAGGAGTGTTGTGCTCTTGATTTAGCGAGTATTGAATGATACTGAGACGTCACTCTCGTTTATGTAGCGTTCTAGCATCTACTAAGGGAGAGAAAGAGTTATAGTCACCGGGTTTTCGATATATATTTTGATTGAGTGAACTAATAATAGGAATTAAATAATGCACGTATAAATTTTGGAGTGTTCATAAATAAGGAATAAGCCGTCAAGGAAACTGTTTTTGCATAGGGAAAATACACATAAAATAACAAATAAACCCTTATCACACACACTCATGTTCTTATTATACTGCGTAAAGTCATTGTGTAAAATAATTAATCTGCTTGGTTACTGGAATCCAATTAAAGAAAGCAAAGACGTCGTCAAGAATCAAAAATGAGCTAAAAATCAATTTTGACACAATTCTTGGATAAGTATTAAACAGAAAAGTTGTAGCGATCATTTTGTCATCAAAATACAAATATAAAATATTCGTTGATTTGCTCCTAAGAATTTAAGAGTTCTGTCACTTTGTCATGATGCGAACCTAACCAAACTATCAAAAACAACCCTTGATGTATATCCTTTCTAATAAAAAAGAATCTTCGAAATCGGTTGGCGTGATCTTGAGTTATTCGTCCATTTGTCGCGCTAGCAAATGCATGCTTATGCAAATTTAAGACATCCGGTTTTCTCATGGATTCTATCATCAGAAATAGTTAAAAAAAAATGGGACCTTATGACGAGCACCACCTTTCATATAAAACAAAAATTATCAAGATCAGTCCACCCAGTCGGAAGATATAAGGTAACAAAGTTAATAAAAAAAAGTACAGACAAATTGATAACCTCCTCCTTTTTTTGGCAACGGTTAAAAATTGGGATTTTGGAGTAGGAGAGTGAAAAATACTTATACTTACCAAATATACAAAAAAAAGTCAATAAGATCGGTCGAAATTTGGGTCAAAAGTTTGGGAGAGGTGCTACCACATATAGTGCCCCGAGATATTTATATATTTGATTCATATCTTGCTTTTCATATATAACCTTAACATTCGACGATCCAACTCTAACATATTGAAGTTATTGTAGTCCGAGATAAAGTTGCAAAACTTGCTCATAACAAAGTTCACTAGAAGATATTGCAACTATTTAACTTCAATTTCCGGGTTTTGATGCGGAAGGAGGTTGAAGTAAGGAAATATTTATTAATTATATCAATAAATAATTGTCTGCAAGATTGACGTACATACGTATGGCTTAAGAAACCATAGTAACGTGTAATGTGTGATTACTGACTGCTTTGTGTTATATATTGTCATTTTCGGAATGTAAGACGTACTTGGTATATAATCGTAAAAGTTCATTTTTGGAAGTTTTCTATAGTCCGAAGATAACATAACACCACAACATAAATAAAATGTTTCTAAATATGGAGAAAGTAAAAAATGAAGTGAATATTGCTAAAAAGGAATGCTAACAATTCAAATTTATATCCGAAAATAACGTTTAACAGTACTCCAAAAAGAGACAGTATGTGCATTCTGGAACGTCTGTTTAATATGTTACAAAGTAACTTTTCTTTGCACGACTGATTTAAATTAGCAGTTTTCTTAAATAATACGCATAAAAGTTATTTTAAAAACTTTTCAAAAAAAACTTTTGATATGCAAATGAAATTATAAAAAAAAACCAATTTTGCGTGACCCCGACGTGATTTGAACACGCAACCTTCTGATCTGGAGTCAGACGCGCTACCGTTGCGCCACGGAGTCGTTGCTATTGGTAAGGAAATATTATTACAATATCAAAAAATCAAAAGTAAATTTAATTATTAAATCTGATAGAAATATACTAACCAAATTATTAACATATTAAAATATGTGTACTTATAAAATAAACGCAGTTCGAACGTCGTATAAATTAACCTATTCGTATAAGTAATCAAGAACAGCGCACTCTATTGGCAATGTGTGTAACGTCATATAAGAACTTTTTATATCTCAGCGTCTTGAAGCAAGAGGGCAGTGTAAATCTTGCTACATCAGTGGTTCAAAATAATCATAGCACATATAAAATTAACCAATGCTTTCTCCGATTGCCTTCTTTTATAAAATACTTTTTAATTTGGAAACCATATCAGGTATTTCTACGAATATGGTATATATTTATTCTATAATCAATTTGTCTTTCCACAATTTTGTACCTACAAAAAGGCAAATATTCTAATACTTGCCTTTTTGTTAAGATCAAAGTTATTTTCATTAAAAACAATTTAAAATTTAAGCGAAAGTGAAACCTTCACTAAACACTGTTCAGCTCAACCGTACGTTAAAAGTTATTATTTCAAACGACTCAATTTAATAATGACATTTACAGCAAGTTATACGAAAGCAAAGATGGCGGACACAGTCCGACTCATAGCAGAAATACCACAGATAATGTAAAACCTTGACAATATATTAAGTACTTAATTTAATAAAAATAAAATATAATAAAACAATATAAATTGTATCAGATTTAACTGTCTGAAAAATTACACAGTCTCAGCATCAGCCCCTGTGGCCTAATGGATAAGGCATCGGCCTCCTAAGCCGGGGATTGTGGGTTCGAGTCCCACCAGGGGTACGAATACACATATTTTTATGCTTTATATGACTATAACTAAATTACAACTCTTCTTTCAATTAATTAATAATTACAATTGTGACTGGTTAACAATTCAGTGAACATTAATTAGTTTTAATAAATAATAATTATTGTAAGCTAACTGTAGTAACCAGAGAAGTCAAACAAAAACTGATTAAGTAAAACGCAGTAATATTTTTTATATTTTCTTTATTAAATGTCATACAGTAACGAGACCATAAGAGAAAGTGCGACATGTACTTTCCAAAAAGGCGACAGTGTGGCCGCGGAACCCAATAGTGGCAGACAACGCAAACCAGAATGACTTATGTAGTACCCTACTTGATGAGGTAGACGACACTCGTTATCTGGAATTCAAATTCAAAGAGTTATTACATATACATGTATTCATAGTCCACGAAAAATAAAGCTTAACGCCGCACATGTTTGCAATATGTCTATACTATAAAGAGCAAATGTTATTTAATAAATATTAATAAGAGAACCTATTTTGTGTATAAATGAATTTTTAAATTTACGAGTCGTTATATAATGCTATCCGTTTTTCAGTTAAACCGATTTAACTTCGGGTTCTACTTTGTAAGAATAGTGAATTAAGATAAAATTTTATTATAAGGTATCTCTTATTTAATAAAAACTAACTGGCTCGACTTTGTCCTATCTTAACTATGAATATTGAAATCGAATTGGTACAATTATTAAAATGAGATTATTTAAAAACATAAAAATAATAAAGAACTGGCTGAACGTGCACGGTCACAGGAATATGAAATGATGTGAACTTCAGTGAATATAATTTTAATTAAATATAATAATTTCTTTTCGTATAACAGGGCAATTTAATTTAATATTATGTTATATCTGATTTATATTGTATTAATTACAATATACATTGGACGAGAAAAAAAAATGTTTCAATAAAGGAATATTAATTATTATTATATATAGTGTTTAGTCTGTTATTCTAATCTTATCACAACGAACACAATCGACACGGGAGGCCAAGTGTCCACAATTAACGTCTGTCGTTGCTATTTATTTATTTGCAACACGCATTCTATAAATCGATAACAACTATTTCAAACGCCATAAGGTTATATTAAAAAAGTTTATATTTTTAAAAGTACGGAGAAGGTTAAATTTATATAGTTACAATTTCTAAATCTTTTCTTTCATCAACCATCTCTTGACTATAACAAACATTAAAAATATCCTATATATATAAATTTATTTACTGTATATAATTTTTTTTACTGTATTTGAACTGTAGATAAGTTCTTCATATAAATTACAAATATTATAGATTTCTTGTTTATAGAGTGCAGGTT
This sequence comes from Elymnias hypermnestra, assembly GCA_015832385.1. Taxonomy (NCBI): domain Eukaryota; kingdom Metazoa; phylum Arthropoda; class Insecta; order Lepidoptera; family Nymphalidae; genus Elymnias; species Elymnias hypermnestra. The sequence goes on from JACTOM010000929.1 coordinate 7,658,501, forward strand.
GTAGTTACATTTTAAATTTAACATCATTTTCGATCACATGGATAGCGGCGCCGTGGCTTAGTTGGTTAAAGCGCCTGTCTAGTAAACAGGAGATCGGGGGTTCGAATCCCCCCGGGGCCTGCAATGTTGTTTACGTTTTTGAAATTACCATAAAATTAATACTTTTTTGTTGTTACTTTGAAATTATAATAATATTTAAATATCTTACGAGCACATAGATTTGATGTTGTAATCGCCGTGACTACCAAATGCGCTGGTGGGCAAAACTCGGGTGAAGGACATGGATCAGTTAAATTGAAGGTATAACTTTCGCGTTCAACGATTGTTTGGCAGCTGCGAGACACTTCCGCCCCACGCCACATACAAACTAATATTTGCCCTTGACCATCGTTGTGAAACTAAAAAAAAACCATATCTAGATACATAATATAATTTTTTTAATAGCTTATGTGTATGACGTAAAATAATAAAAAAAAAATTACAAAATAGCTCATTAATAAGCATTTTAACTTTTTGAAATTTATTTTCTTGGACTAATTGTAATAAATACTTCATTATATAAATATTATAATCACGAGATAATTTTATTGTGACTAGAATATATTTCATTTACCAAATTAATTAGTATACGGGGTATACCAGTTAATAATTTATGACTATTAAATATTTTTTAAACAGCGACATCTAGGAGTACATTGTATAAAAACAAACAGAAATTGTGACGCTATCTATCAAAGTAAAATAAAAGCTGACATTATGACATAGTTTAATAGATGGCAAAATAATAATAAAATAACAAAACAGCAAAATAATAATACCGCTGTAATTCATTTTTAAATTGGGTTTTATTGAAGTGAAACTTCTTTAGGCACAAGAGGGTAAATTTTTTACGAATGAAACGCGTGATTAGCGTCACGAAAATGTGCAGCGTCTTTAATGCTAATTCGTTTGAAGGTTTGGTACCTAGATTTAATAATTAAAAATAACAGGTGACTATTTAATTTGCCACTCGTTATTTAATACTATTTTTCATAAAATATAAAATAAAAATATTACATGAATTCTCATTTTTTAATTTAAAATTCAGAAACAAAATTTTAATATCGACAAAAAACACGTGGCATTTTTAGTTACAATTCCTCATTTGAGATTTCAATAAATTATTTGTATTAATTTTCGACACTTGTAATATTTGAATGACAATTAAAATCTTATCATATCTTCCTTTTCCCCTCCATTTAAGTTTCGGAAATCTAAAGTTTAGATTATAATCACTTTATGTTGTCTTGGACAATTTGTTTTAAACATTATTATGGATTGGATTCTTATGACACGAGCATAACAAAGTTACAAAGATGTAGTAAATTTAAATCTTTCATTAAAAGAAAGATAATAGAGAAATCATTCTATAATTTTAAGGAATATTTAGAAGACAAAAAAGCGTGGGAGTGAATGAATTAGTAAGTAGCCCATTAACGTCCCACTCCTGGGCACAGGCCTCCTCACTCCGAGGAGCGAGGGTTTTTAGAGCATAGACCCACCACGCTGCTCCACTGCGGATTGGCAGGCATAGTACACAAGTGCACTCTCTATTCCTTCACTCTCATAGTCCGATGTGACGGGAATCCGACACGACCGGAGAGAGATCAGGCGCAGGACCGACGGCTTAACGTGCTCTCCGAGGCACGGGGGTGGATCACACCGCCAACTTCCCAACTTCGGGCAAATATTGAGAAAATCTTAATAGAAAACTCAATATTGATTTTTGAATTGGCCCGACCCGGGACTCGAACCCAGGACCTCATGTCTGTAGTCGAACATGCTAACCACTAGACCAATGAGGCAGTTAATGAATTGCTCTATATATATTTTTAAATAAAATAAATTTAAAATATATACATATATTAATGATGGTAACAAAAAAACGTACACCCGACTGAGTTTGTTGTGGGCTCTTCTCAGATCTGGGCGCGAAGGAACCCTCGTAACTTTTGATTGTAAGTCGTTCTTTAATGTTACGTTATTTGACGATTCCAAAGTGCTGTAATATGTAAAGATATTTTGACTTCGACTTCGACGAGCATTTTTATGATACTACGAGAATGTTACTAGATGATTCCACAATACCATGGAAAAGCATAATAAAATCATTGACATCAAGAATGAACGATTTTTCAATTCTTGTTTCATATATAGCTATAAAAACATAATTACATAAATAAATTTGCTTATATTCAATTATGTTACCTGTACACGAATGATAGGTTGTAATCTCAAATAAAATGGATGAATTCGATATGTTTGCTTACGGCCAGGTAATACGAAATCCTCGTATTGTGTTTGCGGAAACTCAGTGTTATTAACCTGACATTGGGCACCAAATATTCTTGATGGGAGATCAGTTTTAACCAAATTTGTGTTAATTGCTTCGATAACGTCACTGATACTATTTGAATTGACCTTAGAACAAGTGGAAATGAAGTTTAGAACAATGGGGAATAAACGGAGAGCTAATATCAAGACAGAGTATGGTACAAAAAGCATGCAATGTACAAGTGTTTGGAAACGTATGAAGTGAAACATCACATTGATTATAAGGTGATTTTTATCTCACTACAATAATATTTCATTTATTTAACAATCATAGAAAATAAAAATGGATTTGTAGTTGAGAGATATCGAATTAAACTTGCAATTTAATATTTTTTCTCCTTATTGTATGTTTTTATAGAAAAATCATATTATAAGTTGCAAGAGTACTTAGACGATAGAAACGCGTGGGAGTGAACGAACTGCTCTACTTTGAATTGAAATATATTAAACTAATATGATATTGTAATGATGATGATAACAAAAAAACAAAACACCCGACTGAGTTTGTTGTGGGCTCTTCTCGGATCAGGGCGCAAAGAAACCCTCGTAACTTTAGATTTTAAGTCGTTCTGGAGTATCATCATCAGACGTACATTAGAATTAGAGTGTGGAAAAAAAAGAAAAAAAAAAACATTTGACGATTCAAAAGTGCTGTAATTAGTAGAAATTTTGATTTGATTCGGTTTGTTTTGATTTGATTTACTATTAAATCATTCTATTATAAAAGTTGCTTATGTCATTTTAAGTTATATACTCGGTTTAAATATTAATGTACAAGTTCAATGAGGAATTTGGACTACCTTAAACTTCTTTACATTAATTAATAGTAAAGTAAGTAGCAGCCCATTAACGTCCCACTGCTGGGCACAGGCCTCCTCACTCCGAGGAGCGAGGGTTTTTAGAGCACAGACCCACCACGCTGCTACACAGCGGATTGGCAGGCATAGTACACAAGTGCACTCTCTATTCCTTCACTCTCATAGTCCGACGTGAAGGAATCTGACACGACCGGAGAGAGATCAGGCGTAATATAATAGTCAATTTAATAGTAAAGTTTATTAAAAAAACTGATGAATTATGGCGATTTATTATATTTTTTTATAAGTTTTTAATCTGTATACTTCAACACAGGCGAATATGATTATAAAGCCTTTAATACTTTAATATTTAGACATCAAAAAAGTAAAAATCTTAACAGACAGATGTGGTGTTCAAATTTACTATACTCCTTTATAAAAGGATTTTGTTGATACTTACATTTATGAACAACTCCGAATAATCGAGATACTCGTTATTGACGTTTTTAAACGCACTAGTATCCTCAGCTGCATACGCGAAATATGTATCAAGGAAACTCGATCGTAATGATTGCATTAAAGCGCCTGATCTCTCCAACTCCTCATTAGAAAGGCGGTCCGTGGGACTGATGATAAGTACAACTGTACTATGCCCTGCACTCGCCATAGATTCAATCTCATCAAGAGTAATATTGCGAGTGTGTTGAATAATCCGTGATATCACGTTCGGGAGGTTGAGTCGGTTCGGCCCTGAATAATACATTAATATTATAACCTTTTCTTTTTTCTTAAAATATATATTCATAAATAAGGTTTATTAAAGTTAAATGTAAATCGTCTATGCAAGTAAAAAGCATGGCATAATCAATCATAATCGAAGCATCTTTAAGACCATAATCTTAAACACTGTTCACTTATTAATTTAGTTTTATCTGTGTAAAGATAAGGTATGTAGCAACCTATTAATGTCCTACGGCTGGGCACAGGTGTCCTTACTCATAGGAAAGAGGATTTTTAGAGCATAGAACCACCACGCTGCTCCACTGCGGGTTGGCATAGCACACTCTCATAGTCTAATGTGACGGCAATCTGATACAACTGGCGAGAGATAAGGCGCTGAATGACTACTTAACGCTTTCTTCGAGGCACCGGGATGGAGTACACTGCTAACTTACCAACTTCGGGAAATGAAAATTTCTTAACAGAAATTTTAATATCGATTTTTGAATTCGCCCGACCCAGGACTCAAAACCAGGACCGTATGTATCCGAATAAGCTGACATTTGAGCACTGAATTTTATATGTAATCCTGGATTATTGCAATGTAATCATAAATTATTATAAACGTTGTTACACAAAAACTACTGGACCGATTTCAAAAATTTTTTCACCATTAGAATGCTGCATTTTCACTTAGCGACATAGGCTATATTACTTTCTCAAGAAAAAAAGTGATCCCTAATAAAAATGCATTTACATTAATGCATTTTTATTATACCCAAGGTGTGAAAAAATTTGTCACAAAAATCTGTCATCACGTGCCCAGCGGAAATTAATGATGATAGAAGAAATAAATGTTCTACAATATTATAGAACGTATTAATATCTACTGTTTTTAAAGTTAATAAAAGTGCCGACATAATCATACCATATTATTCACACCTCTGTATTAATCCTTATCCTATTAAACTATATTTTATTAAAGATTGTTTCAAAACCTATAATATACTTTTTAAATTATTAAAATTGAAAATTCCATTCAAATGATTTAACGAATTTTAAAATGTATTATTTAGATATTTGTATATTCATGGTAAAGAAAAATCTGTATATTGATTAGATTATGAATGTAAGTGTGTATCTAATAAGCTAAGCTGAAAGGAAGTAATGGAAAACTAAGTGAAATACTACTTTTACTTTAACGAAAATAAATCTATAGTCCGACTTAGTAGAATTTCCACTGCCAAGAGGTTGATAGTCACGTGGGTGTTTCGCTTTTTTTCTTGTATAAGTAAGTATTATTACCAATATATAAAATGTTATTCAATATATAATGCTATATTTCATATACTATGTAGGCAATATATGAAAGAAAAAAAATACAAATCAACTTTTATATCAAAGGACTATGTGGAATCAATGATACTTACATTCAATAGTCGAGTTATTTATGGTTGAAAAAAAGGAAGTTATGTTAGTGGATGGTGGAACAATCCACTGGCCGTTATTACCGTGAAGTAAAGCGATAGTACTTCTATGAGCTTCCATTTCCAAAGCATATGATATCCATCTAGAGCAACGAAAATAATTTTTGTCGTACATAAAACTTAACTTTGACGTTGCTAGCAGAGGACTCGGGTTTGTCCCCGGTGGGGCTAATTTAATTTCTAATTCTTCTATATCTGGACTGGTGGGGCTAGTTTCTAGCAAAGATGTACCGAAAAGCAAGAGATTCTTGTTCCCAAACAATGCTTTGTAGAAACCGTAAGAGGTAAATTGTCTCTTAACAGTTTAGCGCGTTTCAACCTTAGACAATATCGTCACTTACCACTTTTTTAATCTGAGATAGCTACAAAAACATAGATAAGATCGAGATATACTTTATCAATTAAAAAATTAGAAGTGCGTGCGTACAAAGTACACATGTCAGAAGTGAAACTTCCCTGGCAAACTAATTTTTTAGTCTTGTTTATGTTTATACAAATCTAAAACTTTAGATTAACGAAACTTGGGGGGATGGAGAAAGGAAGATATTTAATTGTATATAATATTAAAAATCTCGAAAATGAAAACAAATAATTTATTGAAATCGCAAATGACGATTTGTAAATAAAAATGCCACGTGTTTTTTGTCAATATTAGAAATTATTAATAAAATTTTGTTTTGTATTTAAAATTTTGAAAAGAGAATGTATGAAATATTATTATTTTATATTTTTAAAAAAAAGTATATTGAATTAATAAATGACGAGTGGCAAATTAAAATGCCACATAATATTTGTAAATATTAAAACTACATAACCTTCAAACGAATTAGCATAAAAAACGTTGCATATCTTCGTAACGCTAATCACGCGTTTCACCCGTAAAATTTTTACCCTAATGCGTGTAACGAAGTTTCACTTCAAAAACTTTTTTCTGAAGGGAAGTGATTAATTTTAAAAACTTACGACATAAACTGTTCAACTTCATAACCTTTCCAAGAGCTGTCAGTGGCCACTATCAAGTCCATGGTGGGAACATCTGAGAATTTCAGACGACACTCCTGGTGATTGTTTCTAAGAACGGTTTCTGAAAGTATTATAGATTAAATGAACATATCTATTACCAAATGCCTGCCTGCCTCATTGATCTAGTGGTTAGCATGTTCGACTACATAAACGAGGTCCTGGGATCGAATCCCTGGTCGGACTAATTCCAAATTCAATATTGAGTTTTCTTTTAAGATTTTTTCAACATTTGACCGAAGTTGGGAATTTGTCGGTGTTCTTCAACCCCGTGCCCTTCAAAGCACGTTAAGCCGTTGGTCCTGCGCCTTATCTCTCTCCAGTTTTGTCAGATTGCCGTCGCATTAGACTATGAGAGTGTATTATGCCAAACCGCAGTGGAACAGCATGGTGGGTCTATGATCTAACAACCCTCTTTCCTGTGAGTGAGGAGGCCTGTGCTCAGCAGTGGGAAATTAACCGGCTGCTACTTAACTTACAACCAAATATCGTGGAGTTATTGGTAGGTAAGTATTGTTTAAAAATAATTTCCATAAGCATATAATTGTAGATAAATCTTATGAAACATTAGACCAAGGTCTATTTAAACTAAACATGCACGTGAAATCGTATGAAATTAATTTAATTCTTAATTCTTAAAGAAATCACCCACGATTAGTGAAAATCGAACTGCTAGATATAGTTTTATGTTGTTATTATATTTTATTCTATACTTCTGATAAATTTTTAACATAAAACCGTGTATTTAAAAAAGAAGAATGCTAGATATCTATTGGTTAAGTATTCATAATTCTGTTAAATCCTATTAACTGTTACTTACGAATATAATTCATAAATGCTGCAGCTGCTGCTTCGCTCATCCTTTCCATTTCTTCTCTAGGAATATATACAGTTATCTGTTGTAAAGACAACATATGAGCAAATCTAGATGTTTCCCTTATCAACTGAGATCCATTTACAATATTTGAATACAAAGCTTGTCTGTTACATGCACGAACTGTTGTCTCGAATGAAACCCCTTCATTTGAGTAGTACATCTCAACTATTTGCGATAAGCGTAAAGATCTCCGTTGTTCTACCCATCTAGGTAAATAATTTGCTAATATTAAACCTGTAAAGTATACGTATATTTCTATTAATAACACTTCACGTGATTCTAGATTGTTTCTGTTGACGACGAATGAAAAGAACCGGAAGCGTTTGTTAATAATATTAAAATAATAACCTATTCCTTGCACAGAGGTTTTTGTAATCTTCAAAATAGTGACATACATTTTTACAGAACCGTTTGTATTTTGCAGAGTTGGGTCAATCATCTAACCAATGTAGTTTAAATTAATTTTATATATACGTGACAATATTAATTTATACAGCAAAAGGAGCGAAACACAATTTTCAAACAAGAAATAAAATGCCATATTTTACAGTGAAGGAAGTCTAGAAATAATTTGGCGGGTTGAGCTTGATTTTAATAACTCGAACCACTGTTGGGTTTGCCTCCATATAATTTTAAAAAATATGTATAAAACGTACTATTACTAAAAGCATATTAGTATGTTAAAGGTTGTATAAGCGACAAAGATGTTTGGACTTGACTCCAGTGCCACATGAAAGCTAAACACATTGTAACCTACTAAAACTATGTTAAAAGGATAAAACCTTTGAGTTTCTTACCGGTTTCGTCTCAGCGGGATCAACTTTCCGAACCGGTGGTAGATTTGTAACCAACGGATAGATTACTGACGATTGAAGTGTGCTTTTTAAGCCTACTTGAATAAGTATATTTTGATTTTGATTTAGACTCGCTTAGATTAGTAAGTCTCTTGTGCATAAAACTTTCATAGGTTTCAAAAATTAAAGACATAATGTGATAGTTGTTCATACGATAGGTGGCGCGATTATAATGGCGTTGGCGATCAATACTAACACTCTCCGCTTCAAAATAATAGAAAACATTCGTAGTTTTAACAAAGCATATTTACCATCTATACCAGCTAATATTTCTGCATCAGTGAAATGCCAATTACGCAAAGTAGCATTGGTTGGAAACATGTAATAGTCTCTAGGTAAAAGTGTGTCATTCCATCTATTGTTGCTGCCTACTAGCATACGGTGTTCAGAGGCGCCCACTCTTGGTCCCTGGTTTACCACAACTTCTGCTAAATCACCTTAAATTTTTAAATACACTTAAGTTGCTAAGGAACTGAAAAATAAACTACTTATAAAAAATTAAAAGATAGAATGTGCTTGCGTACCCAGTACACATGTTAGAAATGAAACTTTCTTTGGCAAATTAATATTTATGTCTTATTTATATTTATACAAATTTGAAACTTTGAATTTCCGAGATTTAAGTGGAGAGAAAAAGTAAGATATGTTAGGAATTTAATTGTTATTAAAATATTACAAATCTCGAAAATTAATAAAAATAATTTATTGAAATCTCAAATGACGAATTGTAAATATTAGAAATGATAAATTAAATTTTGTGTTTGAATATAAAATTTAGAAAAGATTTATGTAATATTTTAAATATTATTATTCTAAAAATAGTAAAGTGACGAGTGGCTAATTCAAATGCCACATGTTAATAGATATTAAAACTACCTAACCTTCAAACGAATTAGCAAAAAAAACGCTGCACATATTCGTGACGCTAAACAATTTATCCTCATGCGGCTAAAGAAGTTTCTCTTCAAAAATTCCACTTATACGACCTTTTAAATTCTAGATAATACTCTTACTTATCTATCACTTATGCAAATAACATTTAACCTGACCTAACCTAAACTTTATCGATTTAATTCTTATGTACGTGTCATTGAATTCCTCCTAAACGGCTGGATAGATTTTGTTGAGATTTTTTGTGTCTTCGATTGCATTTACCCATATCTCCGCAAGATCATGAACTACACGGGTGACGCCGCAGGAAAGATTAATAGTATATATGTGATAAGTAAATAAAAAGATTCACAAATACGTAAATGTATTACAAATTCCTCAACACATGTATCAGCATCGGTGGTTCAGTGGTAGAATGCTCGCCTGCCACGCGGGCGGCCCGGGTTCGATTCCCGGCCGATGCATCAATAGTTTTAAGTTTTTTTTTATATTTTGTAAATACAATAAAATTTGTATTTAAAATAATCTACCAAATTAAATGTATTTTTTAAATTATTATTATAAATGTAAACTTACGCGATAATTTGACGTGGATGTACATTGCACTTCGCGTTGATAACATTTTCTTCACATTATACAACGTTTATTTCATTTATAAAAAATAGATAATAATCAAATTTCTACATCCTTCCACTTCGGGAGTGGAAAAATAAAGGGAAAATTGTCTCTATAAGTACTATAATACCAGCATCACATTGGACCTGTTCTATTAACCTGAGATCAGGCATTTAACTGCCTCATTGGTCTAATGGTTAGAATGTTCGCCTACAGACATGAGGCCCTGGGTTCGAGTCCCGGGTCGGACCAATTCGAAAATCAATATTGAGTCTTCTATTAAGATTTTCTCAATATTTGCCCGAAGTTGGTATGCTGGCGGTTTGATCCACCCCCGTGCCTCGGAGAGCACGTTAAGCCGTCGGTCCTGCGCCTTATTTCTCTCCGGTCGTGTCGGATTTCCGTCACATGGGAGTATGAGAGTGAAGGAATAGAGAGTGCACTTGTGTTCTATGCCTGCCATCCGCAGTGGAGCAGCGTAGTGGGTCTATGCTCTAAAACCCCCTCTCTGTCCTATGAATGAGGAGGCCTTTGCCCAGCAGTGGGACGATAATGGGCTACTATTTACGAGGCATTTAAAAAGAATCTGTATAAAATGACTCTTTGAATTTCATACGTATGATAATATTGTAATATTATTACATATTATTCAACTATATTTGTTAAAAAAGCAAAAAGAAGTACAAAATTATGCTACTGAATTATCTATTTACTTACACAGCAATACGTGAGTATATGTTTCATATATGTATGTATATCTATCATAAGTATAAAAGTTGCGTAGTATTTGTTATACTTTATTTTATTTGTGCAATACCTTTATTTTTAATTTCGACAAGGGTTGCCTGACAGAGGTTGCTTTAAGCAATAAGGCCACCCTTGCACATAGAGTCATAGTTTCATTTTATAGGGTTTAGGATAAGTTTCTGCGTGTTTTTAATTTTATGTGCAATAAAATATTTCTATTTGTCTTATATTTATTTTATAGCTGCACAAATATAGTTTTTTTTTAACTAATTGTATTTTTATGAGATATTATATTTTTTAATTTTACCATTTATCTATTCACGCTTATTATTATACGCTTCATTATTTTGAAATGTTATTGTTAGTTAAGTCTTATTTTAATTTTTCCATTTTTATACCGACGGCAAAATTGGTATATATTTCATTAGAACTGGATTTTGTATTTTGATGTACCGCGGTCATGCCTGCGTGGTTTTCAATTCGGTGGAAATATAGGAAAATCGAATTTGATGTCAATTGTGTGAATAGTTTTGGAGATCTCGAGATGAGTGAGTAAGTTATCGTCTTACGATTATTTTTAGGTATAAATAATTCTTTCCTAAATGCGTAAGTGACTAAATTCATAAGCAATTGGGCCTGCTTTGATGAAATATGTGTATATCAAGAATAACTAGTACACATCGAAGCTGGAAACCAAACACGTAGTAACCTAAAACACATTATTTTAAACAAAACTTGAGAATAATACCGCTAAAATCAATCTATTTAGCGACAAAATTGAAAGCTAGTGTCGAAAAATGAAAACTTTAATCAATTATAATTTTTTTTTTGTGAAAAGTTTTTCTATTCCAATAAACTATTTTGAATTTGCTGATTACTACGCGTCTGCTTTCTAGCGTCGATATATGTATATGTATACAGTACATTTTGATAAAGAACCATAATATATTTCAGTTTTTTTTTTATTACAGTACCTGCTAATATTATATGATTATACTTTATTACAGTACCTGCTAATATTATATGATTATACTTTAGTACAGTACCTGCTAATGTCGCAACCCACAGGTTATTAATGTTATTGCTTTCGTCACTATTTTGAATGTCAATATCAAATTCTTCTGTATTATTGTACCACTCGTCCATAGCAGAATCAACAAGAGCTTGGGATATTTCATCCCTAAAAACATCAGCTTGTAGAATATCACTTATTGTAACTTGTTGAGGTTCTAATGAGGCAGTGAGAGCCGCTACTAGGGTCCCTGGGGATATAGAGCCCCAATCTGTCTTGATAACACCGTCTTCTATTGGACATCTGCTTACAATTCTGAAAGATTTTATAGGTTATAGGTTGAACATTTAGGTACAATCATAATACATAGGTTAAATACATGCAGGAGTGTTGGTGCCAACACTTATGTATGGTAGTGAAAGTTGGGTATGGCAGAAGAATCGCATAAGTAAAATAAATGCGGTAGAGATGAGAGCGTTGAGAAGTATGTGTGGATTAAAACTGAGTGACAGAGTAAGAAATAGTGTGATAAGAGAACGTTGTGGTATAAAAGATGTAGTGACTAAAGTTGAGAAAGGTATGCTTAGATGGTTTGGGCATGTAGAGAGAATGAGTGAAAGGAGACTTACAAAAAGAATTTATGAGTCAAGAGTAAATGCGAAAGTTAAAGGGGAAGACCAAAGCGAACGTTCATGGACCTAATCCAGGACATTTTAAATAAGGGCCAGGTGTAGAGTACTCTAAACCGACGAACTTGTATGAAAGGTTTAATGACAATGAAAGAAGCGAAGGAGATATGCAAGGATCGTGGCAAGTAGAAGGACGTGGTCTCTGCCTACCCTATGGGAATGAGTCGTGATACTATGTATGTATGTAAATGCATTACTTTACAATTATGATGACTATAATGTGCATGCAGCTTAAAAATGGAGTTGTATGTCTATACAAATATTTCCTCTTGTTTGTAACGTTTTCACACAAAAACTACTGGACCGATTTCAATCATTTTTTCACCATTAGAAAGCTGCATTTTCACTGAGTGGCAAAGGCTATATTACTTTCTTTAAAAAAATAGGGATCCCTAACAAAAACGCACTAATGTAACCCAAAAGGTGAAAAAATTAGTTACGTAAAATCTGACCTCGCGTGCACTGCAGATACTATTGATAAAAGAACAAATAAAAATTCACAATATAATAGAACGTATTAGATCTACAAAAAAGTCCAGGATACCTTATGTCCAACTACTGTAGTTATGCTATAATAACTACTTTTTTGAATTTTAAAAGTTAATAAAAGTGCCGACATTTATCAAACTATTTTATACGTATCTTTACATTAATCCTTATTCTATCCTGTTTTGTTAAAAACCGATTCAATACCTGTAAAATACTTTTTAAATTATTATAAGATATAGCGATAGTAAAAATTTCAATCTAAAGAAAATAATGTATCCCGAGTCAAACTCAAATTACTCAACTCCCGAGTGTCAAATGTTGTTTATTGGCAATAAATCTTTTCGCTCAAGAAGTTTAGCATTTTGAATTTTTGTTTTTATTTTTAACATTTTATAATAATCAAGCTAAAAATTACTGCACCCGTTTACAAAATTTTTTCAATAACTTTAGAGTATTTTTTAATTTACTAAATGATGTTAGGAGTTTGAAAATGTATGTATTAGTTATTGTAAATATAAAGTCTGGATATTTATTAGTTTATGAATGCAAGTGTGTATCTAATAATCTGAAAGAAAATAATTAAAAACTAAGTGAAATAAAACTTTCATGTTAACGAAAATAAATCTATAGTACAACTTAGTAGACCTTCCACTACCACGAGATCGGTATTTACGCGGGTGAAACCGCGGGTTATTGCTAGTTATTTATAAATTTAAGACAACAGTAAATACAGTGAAACAAAAATATGAAACTCTGTAAGGCGTGCTGTATTAAATACTATATGAAATTCCATTTTATTGGTTAATCACTCCATATTCCATTCTACATTTTTTTTTAAATCCTTCCATAACATAAAACATTTGTTCTCAATAAATTCAAAGTACTAATAGGGTTTTAATGTGCCTTCCACCATTAAATAAGAGTAATTCTCGTGGAAGGTACATGTTTATAAACAGTGTAGGTGTTGAGTAACTATTACTTATGCATGAATGCTTTATAATAAGAATAATAAGCAAATAGTTGTGTTTTATTTTTTCGTATATTTTGCTGTTGTAGAAAGTTTTTTGGATGAATTATTGCTGACTTTAATCTCGCCTGATAGGAGTAACCTAACATATAATTAAATAGTAAAATAGAATCATATTGCAATTTTTTGCCTCTGCAATTAAGTTGGAAGCTTAGCCAGTAAGTTGGAAGCCCACCAATAAATATGGATAAAATATAACACCTTCGTTATTTTCCTATCGCTTTTGATAAATTTGCTGTTTTAAAAAATAGGTTACCTGTCGGTGCCTTGTCTAGTCATACTCTGCCGCTGTTGGACAGATAAAGGGCATACGATACTTTCATCACCTCTCTCCCATGGCTGTACTGTCGAACTCAGCATTTTATGAAGCAAACATTTTTCATACAACAAAAAGGTTTCGTCGACGTCTAATAAATCGAGCTGACTCGGCAAAAATAATTCCATTAGGAGTTTGTACTTGTGAAATTGGAATGCAGAAGCTCTATATGGTAGTACGTACTCAGTTTCTCTTGTATTAGGGGATTGCTCTATGCCGTCGAGCCGGAGACTGTAAATATTTAGTATTTATTAATCTCCGAGCGCATAAAATTTACGTATTAACGCCGTTCTACAACGCAATAAATATTCACTAATTGCAATGATTCAAATTCACCTTCAGATGATTGAAATAAGTAAAATAACTAGAACACTCACATTTATTTATAAATAAATAGAAGCGTTTGAAGTATTCGCATATACCAATAATTGGACTTAATAAGTAAATATATACATATTTCGTCCAATTATTGGTCAGTAAAATATAAATTGAGGTCATATTTATGGATAAATTTATTGTCGTGAAAAGTAAGAAACACGCTCTTATGTATTGAATTTTACGGTGGTACTCTTTGGAAGATTAAACTAAAATGTTTAGTAGATCCCGCTCCCGGGAATAAGGAATATTGCGTTCTTAGTGAGCGTTTACATTACGTGATGAGTCCATGCGTGAATTAGAAATCGCTCTCCGCATAAATGTAATCTAAATAATAGGTAAATAATCTAAATTTTTTCAATAAACTTTATACCTTTTAGTTCTGATATGAAAACTCACTTCTATTACATTTGATTATTGATATACAATGGCTAAATAATGAACAATATTACCTCCTTAACAACGAAGTACCAAATAGCCTTATGTCAAGCCTAGAATTAAGCTCCAGTTTACGTAGTAATGATAAAAAGACGTCAAGTCTACGTGGAGCTCCAAGTACTGGTCCCCCATTGCGATAACAGTCGAAAAGATGCGAAGGCACACTCGCTAATATTGTTTCATTTGTAGCTATATAAAAGAAAAATGTTAATATCTTCTTAATTAAATCAAGTTAGTCGTAGCTAAACTCTGACATGGTCATATTGGTCTACCCTCATTCAACTCATGGTCATTATTCTAATAAGAAATCATAATATTTCCCTTTCGAGTGCTATTGAAAGCTTACGTAAAAGGTTTAAAGGATTTTTTTGTGTCTAATGAGTTTAAAATGTTCGTGCTAGATAGGATAGGTATTGACTTTATTTATTAATTGTTAGATCGCTAATCAATCAATCTATCTTTATCATGTTTCTTTTAACGGTAAATAGTCGTTTAGGATAAAGAATTGAAATTAGACTAATTCTTGCCCAAAATGTTTTTTTATTGCTCACTGATTAGCGCTTGTCTGCAATCTCACCAATTGATGGTACAGTCTAAGATGGAAGTGTGCTGACCTGGTAAAAGGTAATTTATCTACCTCTTATTGTTTATAAACATTATTGTACAAAAAGCATTTGTTTAGCAGCTCGTCTTTGCTATTAGGGTGTTAACAAGCCATGGCCTAAGCCTCCCACAAATTCAGACTAAGACTAATTAGAAAAAAACCATTTCATAAATTTGTCCTGCCAGGAACTGAACCCAGGACTACTCAGGAGTACTCGCACCATTATGTCAGTAATGCCGTCAATTTCAATCATTATGACCACAATAAAACTAAGTTCCTTTATCGTTACCGAGTTTTACATCAAAAACAATTTTTTTTAACTACATATAATATAACTGGATAAGTGTCCATCCTGTGTATCCGACTGAATGAATAATGTGTCAATAAACACCAAGTTGAAAATCATACCCTTCGCCCTAACATTTTAACGGAATATCCATCCATAAGCCTAACAATACTGTGCACTTTAATTCAATAAATCCATAAGTGGAAACTCACAATTAATTAATGCACTAACTAATATATAAAACAACAGTTTATCCATATTAAAGTAAAATTCATCACAGTAACATAATGTATACTACTTGTTTTGCGGTGAGGTGTGTGCTACATACACAGATTGGTTGTGATAAGATAATGAATTATAGTGTAAGTGGGGCGATTCTTTAGCCAGAAATGACTCAATGATCGATAAAAATAGCAATTACAAGTCAAAAAAACATAGGCTAAATTACTGTTGTTATATAAAATCTAACATCATCTTACTGGTTGAAGATTTAGTTGAAGGTTAGAAGTCAAGCTTTCCTATTTTTCTGATCGTTGTGGCTATATGGGCTCCATATAAAGATCCCGCTGCAAAATTGTTACGTTCATATTGTAGTGAAATGTGTTGTCACTGTATGAAATTCATTGCGCCGCACATCGCTTACAGATATTCTCAACTAATCATACAGTTTCATTTATGATCAACTAACTAGCTGACCTGTGAACTTTGTTCTGCCTTAGAAAAATGAGCAGTTTTTTTCTTTGCTGGGAAATGCATTATGAACCCTGACAGTAGAGTCAGGAGTGTGGGACACACCCCCCCCCCCCGGGGGGGGGGGGTGGAGAACGCGCAATACCCACTAAAACCGGGACCGTAATCAACCGTAAACCAGAAGTTCGTTGAGGTATTCTTCTCTGTTGCTCTGTTGCCCCTCGGTTGCAACCGGCTTACAGATATCCTACAAGGAGCGGACATCATAATGAGTCGCTGAGGTCCCCAGGAGGTACATTGTCTACACCGTGTGTTAGGATGTGTCCAACAATTTGGTACAGGTATTTCCCGAAGCAACCATGACTGGTAACTGTAGGAGAGCGATCCGTGTTTTCTGTCCAACCATTTTTCCAGATGAGGATAGATCGCCTCTACAATGGACCCGCCCGCTATCAAGGGCCCTCCTTCCATCTTTGGTTCAGGACTCAGAAACATGAGCAGTGATTTGTTAATTTGATCTGAAATTGAAGTCGTTTAAACTTAAACATTATATTGGTTAGGATCATCGGGATCCTAGGTATGAGATCTTCCCCATTTTCGAATTTTTCTTCGAGTATAGTTGCGTAAATTACGTTATACATCAATTTCTTCACCACCAAACGCTTTCCGTTGCACGGTTTTGGTTATTCTATTACGTACGTACAATGTGTTAAAAAAAAATTGTATGCCCGTCTCCTGCGTCTAAGGCACATCCCCATTAATTTTCAGCTAAGTGGTTTCAGCCGTACTTGAAATATAAATAGGGTAACGAACACGACTTTATATATATAGATTGTTTTGTTTGGAGCATATGTAATACAATCTCCAAAAAAGAAATAAGTTAAAATAAAATAGGGTATTAAGAAGACGTATTTGTTTTATCTACGAGTATGTCAACCTGCCTTACCTATGAGCAAAATATTTGCGTTACGGTACGATACTGGGCCTCTAGACAAGTTACTTTCGCAGATTGCTAACGCTCAAAAAATGTATGGGAATGACATTTCTTATCGAAACTAATTGAAAAATTAAACGTCATTCCCATACATTTTTTGAGCGTTAGCAATCTTCGAAAGTAACTTGTCTACGGGCTCTGTTTAAAACGCTGATGGGGAAATTATCTCTTACAAGGTTAGCGCACTTCCATCCTAGATATAATCATCACTTACTATCGGGTGAGTTCACTTTCAATTACAATTAAAAGTGCGTGCATACAAAGTACATATGTCCGAAGTGAAACTTCACTGGCAAATTAATTTTTAAGCCTTGTTTATATTTATACAAATCTAAAACTTTAGATTAACGAGATTTAGTGGAAGGGGGAAAGGAAAAAATGTTAGGAATTCGATGTACTTAATTGTCAGTAAAATATTAAGTGCCAAAAATTAATACAAATAATTTATTGAAATCTCAAAGGACGAATTGTAATTTAAAATGTCACGTGGTTTTTGTTAATATTAGAAATGATTTATTAAATATTGTTTTTGAATTTAAAATGTAGTTTATATTTTATGAAAAATAGTATATTAAATTATTAAATGACGAGTGGCAAATTAAAATTCCAGGTGTTATTTGTAAATATTAAAACTAACCTTCAAGCCATAAAAAACGCAGCACATCTTCGTGACGCGAATCACACGTTTCATCCTTAAATAAAAGAAAATGTCATAGTAACAAAAACATTCAAAAATTGATAATGGCAATATTTTAATTTCCGGCATTTTAAGCTTAATAATTAAAGACAGAAGTCGTGGTCATTTTTAACTGTAGAGGCTTTCATATTAGAGACGCGAAATTCGCATTATATAATACAAACCTGTTTTTTTATGTATTGAGATAGTAATAAAAAAATCCAATTTAAAAATAAAATATTTTATTGACATTAATAAATGAATATGTTTATTAGCAATTAAGTGGTCACTGCACCGACGCTAGAACTAAGTAAAATATAACAATCTTTCATATTTTAAATGGAATATTCTGTAATAATAAATTTTGGTATATGTAAAACATAGTGTTAGAGATCCGAGTCATTTAATATAAATAGAGATGCAAAGAGTAGAGTAGATGCATATAGATAAAACTTGTATTGTGCTATAACAGTTTTTGCTCTTCTGTAAAGGGGAAAAAATGTTTTGAAGTGAAACTTCTTAAGGCGCAAAAGGCTAAATTTTTTACGGATGAAGCGCGTGATTAGGACTACGAAGACGTGCAGATTTTTATGCTATACCGTTTGAAGGTTAGGTAGTCTTGATTTTTACAAATAACATGTGGCATTTTAATTTACCACTCATCTTTTTATAATTTAATATCATATTTTTCATAAAATATGAAATAGAAATATTTCTTTATGAAATATTTTCTCTTTTAAATTCAAAAACAAAATTTAATTAACAATTTCTAATATTAACAAAAAAAAAACACGTGACGTTTTTATTTACAATTCTACATTTGAGATTTTAATAAATTATTTGTATTAATTTTAGACAATTCTTCCTTTTTCTCTCCCTCTCGGAAGCCTGGGAAACTTAAAGTTTTAGATTTGTATAAATACATACATGACCTAAAAATTAGTTTGCCAAAGAAATTTCACTTCTGAAAGGTGTACTTTGTACGCACGACCTTTTAATTCATATAGGAAATTTTTCAAACATTGTACACAAAAGATCACCAAAAAATGAACAGTGAATCATTAAAATGCATTTGATATTCATTTTACAAATATGTAAGTGAATAAGTCCCTCCCAAGCGCCTCTACCGATTTTGATAATTTTTTTTGTTAATGTTCAGATGGATTCAAGAATAATTTTAACTAACAATTACTTCACAAAATTCCCATCTTTTTGACGTTAAAATAATGTATAAATCCTAATAAATAAAATCCATTAAACAATCAAATAAATCCCTATTCGCTGCACCTCTATTGCTTAGTAATTATAAACTTAGTTAACTATTTTTGGCTAATTGTGATGTAGTTAAAAGAAGTATCATTAAATAATACTAATAAATATTAATGTTAAATAGAAAACAAAAAAACCAGCATATTTATAACATATTTCTGTGACTCAACATTTACATCTGTTATATTTTTTTTCCAAGACAAAACAATGTATTACACCAGGAATATAGCTTGCTTTAATATGTTTTTACTATATATTAGTTACTAATTAATTTATAAAAAATATTTATTAATGATATAAAAATGCCAAAAAAGGCTGGCCCCTATTAAAAAATCGGATCTACACCAACACAAACATTCATTAGAGTGGTTTGAAGTTAGTTTCATTGTTAACTGTAAAATATAATGTCAAGTGTGAGACCTCATCTCGTAACATACATGGATTAAGTTTTAGATATCAGATTTTAAAATTTTTATCAATTAATCTAACTATAAGCCACTCGCCTGTAAATTTTTGTTAAAATAGATCAGACTTTCTTATTTGTGACCAGCGAATAAATCTAAGAAGGTCTACAAAAATTAGGAAATCAAATACTCTCTTAGGCACTTGGGATGGAATAAGTTCTAGTTTTCCATTCCAATTTAAATAATTGTATAAGAAAGACAATGGCTTTATAAATTTAATCTAATATAAGGAGACTAGAAAAGACATCAAATGTATTATATTATCTCTTTTTGGTGATTAATATGTGTAGCTGTATATATTTACATAAAACTTTTAAAGAATCTCAAACAGGTTCTCTAAAAGTACTTCACTATCTAGAGATAAAGCTGTCCCTTGCAGACATTTTTTTAATCGATGTTTCTCTATTATAACATTTTGGCTGGCACCAACACGCGACTCCTATTTTAAGATATTTAATCTGATTAAAGAATTGCTAATCTATATATCGACACTAGAAAACACAAACGTAAACCGCAAATCCAATTTGTTCACCAGAATAGAAAAACTTGTCATAAAAACATTATGACATCCCAGATTTTATTAATTTTTCGACAATACCTCTTCATATTTTATATTTTGATGCTAAACAGACTTTTAGCGGCATTAACATAAAGTTTTTTAAATAATATCATGCGGGTTACGACGTTAACGCTTTCTAGCATTGATATGCAAGTTATAGTATAACACCTGAAAAGAATTATTCACAAGATAAGATTGGTGGGACTCCATTGATTTTTTTATATTGCATCATTCAACTAATTCATGTGAAATATCTAATCTGTGTCAGAATAACATTTTACGTTTTGAGCTATTTCAGCCACATCACAGATCCACGATGCGGTACAAAATTAACTACTGAGTTAAAAAAAATGTGCTTATTTTAAAGTAATTTAGAAGAGAGAATATAGTAATAGAAAAAAGACGAACAATTTCATTCATGTAAACATGTTAACTAGTATTATAGAAAATAAATCACCTTAAAGTGAATAAAATACATATTGAATTATAATAATAAATTAGCAGAATACTGTCTTCTCAGTTCCCAGCCTTATGTTATACATAGTTACTTTTTTATGGAAAAAATATTTTAGTAAAATATCATTTTCAATTCATTGGAAAATATTTAACAATACAACAATAAGATTTTCTATATGCCAGTAATAATTAATCTATTTTTAAAATGGAGTTTACTATCACACAAACTAATAAAATCTCTTTAACCACAACAAAAGTACATTAAATAAAAAGTTTGTTCACATGTTTAAAAGCTATAAAATTTTGTATTGTAATTAATATTAATCAATTATCGTAGAACCAATTTAGCAGGTTTTCCATCAACTTGCCTAGAGGATCCATTTTTGAGTGTAAATTCTCTCTTGATATGTGCAAATAGTAAGTCAGTTATAAGAAATATTTGTGCAGTCGCAAATGACAGTGTTACTCCAAAGAAAAAATTGGCATTCGCTGATCCTGAGTAAATCCATAGATGCCAAACAGTTGGTCCAAGTGCTGATGTTATTAGGAAGGCACATCCAACAATGAACTTTTGTTGCATAACTGAAAAAAAATGTTTAATGATATTACTGATAATATCAATACCTGTAAAGTTTAAAATTAATGATAACACCATTGCTCCAAAAATCTATACAAGTAAAACACCTCATAAAACTTTTATGCAAGTAGAAAGCATTCAATTGATCTGCCTCAAAGCAATTTTATTGAAAAGGAAATATATAATGCCAAGAAAGTTTGTTATACACTTATAAATTCACTATTTCACACATAAGACCACCAACTAGTAGTTGACTTTAAATTTTGCCAAAGTAGCCTCCTTTCTGGTGATTCTTAGTGAATTCCTATGTGGTCATAGGAATTCACCAAGAATGGCTATCCCCACATTAACACAGGATCTTGAATTACACAGTTGATAAATGTTACTAAGTTACATGTTAAAAATTTTAGTTTTAGGAAAATCTAGGAAATAATCATATAAATTTGTTAAAATAGTAATACTTAAGGAGTTAAAATAGCATAATAATGATATTGTCCTTAGAACCTAATCTGGTAAGCTAGTGTAAGTATTGCTATGCAGTCAGTAGCTCTCTGAACTTTGCCTGTACTAATTGTAATCAAATATATAAAGAAACTGTGCATTTTACTCTTAATCATCACTGAACACACACACTGGCGGAAATATTTTTTAAACGTACATTAAAAGTTTGAACTATTGATAATTGCTGTGGCTTTTAATGTGTTAATCATGTTTTGAATTGCTTTAAATCAAACCTTAAATACTTACAGGTGAACAGATGTTTCCACAATGGTAGCAGAGCCATGTAGAATCCAACATCACCAACACATGGATATGATCTGAATATTGTTGATAATGCAATAAGTACTGTAGCCAGTAGAATTGGCTCTCTATTAAACCTCAGTGTAAGGGGCACTACATATAAAGCCAATGCATTGATTTGAAATGCACACACAAAGAGCAGCCTAAAGTGTTCAAACATTTCAGTGAAAAAATACCAAAACAGACCAATGTTTGGTTTCAGATCAGGTACTGTCAATCTGAAAAAGAATAAAAGTAAAATTTAGTTAATAAATAACCTTATATATATGTGAACACCATAGAAAATTAGGATATTATTTTAAAAATGCTATGAGAACCGAAAAAATTAAGGAATGAAAAAAAAACCTTAGAGTAAGCAAATTGACAACATGTTTCATTTATTTATTACATTCACAAAGTATAGATCTCTCCCTAAGTTCCATAGAATCTGGACCTAGGTAAATAGCACAGAAGGGAACAACTAGTTTAAAACATATGTATAGTAGATAATATAACAAAAAACATAGTTATTTAGAATAGTACAAATATACTTACATAAATCCATAAGTATTATAAAAGTAATCATATGAGCCATCCATTATAAAGGCAGATATAAATACACAAAAGCCCCAGCACAGTACAAACACTAATAGTGTCCTAATGTAAGAACACTTATTACATCCTTTGTTTACATTTGCTAATAAAATAGAGATTGGCACAACTAACAAAATAGGATAGAGAGCCTGATGTGTGGCTAGAGCAATAAACAGGCAGGCTGTTATACATCTACCACTTGATGCACCCCATAGAGATACAGCCAGCAGTAAATTCTGTATGACAGTTGTAGTCATACCCACACAGTTTAACACTGAATATGGATTGAATAAGTATACAGAAAGAACATAATTAGGGACTTCATTCAACTGTGATTCACTCAAAACCATTGTCTTTGACTCCTCTGCTACTTCATCTTTTTCTTTCTCTTGACATTCCTTAAATATTTGTATGAATGCTCTTGATGTCATGTATAGAATGTGTGCAGTGATCATATCCAATATAGTAAAAATTATTGGTAATAAAAAAGGTACTTTCTTTAATAGAAAATGGAATAGAAGAAGCATTATTGGAGACTCGTGGAAAGAATCCCCCTCGTAAGGGTTTATGCCATGGTCATACAAGTAGACACCTTCAATTAACCTTTTCCAGGAGTTTAGCGGCGTCGCAATTTCAACTCTATTTGATATTGTTTGCCAATAGTCCGTGTGTATCAGCCAATATCTTACAACACCAGCCACTAAATATTTTCTTAACAAAGCCATTGAACTTGAATAACTTCGAAATTCACGTTTTAATAACAAATTTGTGAATCGTGAAATTTATAACGTTAAGGTTTTAACAAAACCATGAAATCTTCATTCAAAAGTAAGGATTTAAATAATATTAATTAAATTCTTTCATAATACACTCAAAGTTAATTTGAAAAAGCTTTTCTTCCTATTTCTTTTACTTTTGTATTGAATAAGGTACATCAAAATTCTAGACCAAACGAACATTAAACTTTTTAGTTCTTGCTCTTTGTCAATTGCAACCGTCAACTGTCATAAGTTATTTTTTAAATGTTTATATACATGTAATATATTTGGATACGAGGCATTGTATTTATTCATTCTAAACAACATTAGTACTTCATGGAATAATTATGAAATTTAAATTCAACGCACAAAAACATAGATATTTGCGAATAATCAACCAAATAATCTTATTACATAAATAGAATCTCGATATCTTGCAATGTAATTAAAATATTTACAATGAATTGTTAAAGTCCTGTTCTACTTCGGACGTGGGTACATGGAATTTTATCAAAATTTAGTCTGAGTCGTCCCTAAATATTATAGATGCTTTCTGCTGAGTTATATAATTTTATTACGAGCCCACTTAAAGAATTCAAATCTTCGCCCTTGAATTCTAAACGCTTGGTAAATAAAAAAATCAAATTAACTTATGAAATAGTTTTATTACACAAACTAGCTTATATTATAATATCACATAACAAATATAAAAACAAAAGCTTGAGTTCAGATTTATACATTTCAGCAACACAATAAAATGGTATTTCTTTCATTGTTTGTTAGAACGTAATAAATATATAATAATGCTCTTATAAGTCTTTAATAGATTAATATAAATTAGCACAAATCATCAATTGGGAAATAAACGATTATAAGGGACTTTAAGGAATATTTTGTTGGCAACTTTTGTGCCAATTTTATCCCAATTGTGCATTAAGTACGGCAGTAGCTCTTTGTACATTATCCTCCAGTTTTCATTTACTAGTTTCACACCAAGTTGCGCTGAAAACAATAATACAAGTTTTGAGATTCGAAGAAAATATTGCCTCAATGTTTGAATAGACCTATTATATACAGTAGCTAAAACACTACCGCGATTCATTTTCACTTAACGTGTGGGTATTTATACTAAATTCTGAATTAAAATAGCACAATATGTTAAACTATATAGCGTTGGTTATATACAAAGGAAAGTACCGTCAACATTTTGGAGATTAACGGGTTCAATTGCATATTAAAACTGCCTCATTGGTCTAGTGGTTAGCATGTTCGACTACAGACATGAGGTCCTGGGTTCGAGTCCCAGGTCGGGCCAATTCAAAAACCAATATTGAGTTTTCTATTAAGATTTTCTCAATATTTGCCCGAAGTTGGGAAGTTGGCGGTGTGATCCACCCCCGTGCCTCGGAGAGCACGTTAAGCCGTTGGTCCTGCGCCTGATCTCTCTCCAGTCGTGTTGGATTCCCGTCACATCGGACTATGAGAGTGAAGGAATAGAGAGTACACTTGTTGTGTACTATGTGGGTCTATGCTCTAAAAACCCTCGTTACTTGGAGTGAGGAGGCCTGTGCCCAGCAGTGGGACGTTAAAAGGCTGCTACTTACTTACTTACTTTATTGCATATTAAACTGTGCTGAAAAGTTATTATTCCGATCTTATAAACAGATAGACCCTTCACTTTTGCTCACAATGATCATATAGACTAAGCGTTTGGCACTTGTCCTGTGCCGAAAGGCATAATAACATGTAAAAAACTAAAACAGGTTTACAATCCTTATTCATAATGAATTGGAGTAAGGTTATTTAAAAATGTAATTAACATTTTAGGTCAAAAATGAATTACAAGGTTTTCATTCTTCACGTATTTATAATCATTTTTTTTTTATTAAAGTAAATAAAGGTCGGCCTTAATATAATTTATTAAATTTAAAAAAGGTTTTTTCATGTTCAAGGAAGAACTTCTAATGCTTACATTTAGAGTCGGGACTTAACTTAAATCAGCGCTAACAAATCATTACATTCTTTGTTTTATTTATGTCAAGATACATACATTGATGTTATTGCAAAATTATACCAATCAATGTAAGTTTTATAAAAAAAATCTGATAACTAAAGATTAAATTTCGTAGGAGTTTTCCGGTGGGTACTCTTTCGGTTCTATTACGTCGCTAAAAGTTAAGGTCATAATATGAAATGTGGCACCTTGACCTCTCTCAGTAACTATAAATCATATTATGTAACAAAGTCTTTAAGGTCGCAGACACAGTCTTTATAATCGCGTATTTTTTACTGATTGTTTTTGTATATGTATATAATAGCTTTTCTGCCAAATTAAGAAATAATGTGTGTAAAATCTGTGGTGTGTTGAACCCATTCCCTAGTTTGCTTTAACCTACCCCGAATAAAAGACAGTATCGAAAAATAGTTTTCAAATAAACTTAAAATTTTATACCCAACACTATTTCAGGCGACGATGTAAAGCAGACTTTTGTGAAAACGTGTACCGACGGAAATACCAGTAAAACGAAGCCGACCTAAAGATACCAACAACATTAAATGCACTAGGGAAGACATATTTTTTTTTTCAGAACGACCCGTTTTTATAAAGCATTATCCGATATAATTAACGAATTCCATAAGCATGTAAATAGAGAAAAACAGATAATACATACGCATTTTTTAAAATTGTGTAACATGTGAATTATATAATGCAACTTATTATACACTATACCAATTATTAAGACCATTATGAGTAAGAATGGACATCTCTGTACCTCTTCAAGGAAGAAACTCGGTAATGAGATGGGATTTCGTATATACCTACATCTGTCTGTTGTGAGTAATTCTATGTACTAAACGTTAAAGTTCAACTAAAATTTTACATGTTAAAGTTTGAGAAAAAAATTGTCATTATTAACAGGTCAATAACACAGCAATTGGTTTTTATACCTCAGGTTATATAACTTACTCAATTCTCTGCTGTCGGGAGAGTCATTAGTTATAAGGACCTGCAAACTACTGACATCAGGCCGCATATAGAAAGACTTGATTCGTATGTAAACTTCATTATCAATAGTCTCAGGTTTGCCATCCAATTTCCATGTATACACAAGATCAGCTGAAATTACAATAATGAAATTAAAATTTGAATGTAAATGTTTAATAGTTTTTGCATTCATGTTACATATTACCTCATGGTATGTGATGATACATTTTAAACATGGGTGGGCAACTTTTCTTATTGAAGGGACAAAAAGGCATTGATGATTCCACAAATGTTATGACCATATTGCAGACAGATATTATTAATATATTTGTGCGGGCCACAAATGTTGTGAGCATATTGGTGCGGGTCACAAATTTTATGACGATAATGTTGGGGTTGCAAATGTAATAATGGTGCGAGCCACATTTTTTTTACATAATACCAAAGTTTTTGTATTTTTTTTTGTTTTCCAGTAATCGAATCTGTGTTACCGAATCACACAAGCAAGGTCGTTAAAAGTATGTTAATAATTATGCTTTGCTGTAAATTTTCATGGTAACATGGTCATTAAACGAAGGTACACTATCCAATGTTTTCTGCATGGCTTCTTACTAAATTGCTTATAGAGTACAATGAAATATAACATACTCATATTAGTAACAGAAGTTCCATGTGCGGAGACATTCAAGGCGTTGTAGCTTCCACTTCCTTCATAGCCGCCGGTTATAGAAACGAACGGAGTGTACATGTCCAATTCTAGGTGAAAACTATCTTCATCCGCACGCAACCTTCAACCGTTTAAAAGATTATCAATTGTAATTGCTAGAATTCTTTAAAGGTTTTGTAAAACGGTTATATCTAATTTACCTAGCATCGCGAACTGTTGATCCTTTTAACCCTTTCACATAAACATCTTTACCAACCATTTTTACGTGAACCTGCAATATATACAATGTGTCAATTTTTGAACATTAATATACGTAGTAGTTATTTATATAATTATAAACAAACAAAACTTAGGAAATATTGTTCGTTGATAAGTGCATAAATTGATAGACAAGAGAGAAGAATTTTAGGAAAATCATTAGAGAGACCGTTCAAAAAGTTATTTACGCCACTTTTTTATGTTATATGTATATTTCAATCGACCAATAAATTGAAACTAAAGTCAAATAACGTCTTCCATACAGATTAGAAATAATAGCCCAAAGCTACGGTTGTCAGTCCGTTTGTTAGTGACAAACTCAAAACTGCGGTTTACAGCAATGGATAGAATTGTAACAAAGTTCGTGTTTTCAATGTGGAATGGCAGGCTTTACTTATCCAAGAATTGCTCTCGGAATATATGTATTTTTCTACGTTGTTTTCCTTCACCGAAAATGACAATGACTGAATGAAAATTTCAATTTAACTTTAATTATTGAAGCATAAGGATATATTCTGCAAATAACACGTTGTAATATAGTATTACCTCTAACATAATTACACAAAGAAGCAAAAATACGCCGTATACGAAAAGGAATCACTTCGCATGTAAACAACAATTACAATTTACGACAATTAGCACTCCTGTTACGATGGAAAGACTTGCAATTATTCAATGCAGAACTTTGGTTATGTAAGTATTCAGAGTACAAAGTTTATGTAAATTAATCATCATAAAGTCAAAGACTCAAGACTTCTTAAAATTATATTATGTCTGGTGATGATACGTCAAGTGTAGGCACCATTTCGTTCTTAAGTATATAGAATTACACGTAATAAAGATAAGTAGCAGCCCATTATCGTCCCACTGCTGGGCACAGGCCGACTCACTCATAGGAGAGAGGGTTTTTAGAGCATAGACCCACCACGCTGCTCCAATGCGGGATGGCAGGCAGGGTTACACGTAATACTTACGTAAATTGTATATTTAAAAAAATGCAACAACAATAAAACATAATACTGTTTTGTTTATACGTGTGCGGTTAGTTTTTGTTCTTGTTTTTTAGAGTACACCATGGAATTATTGTGTTTTAATAACGTGTTATCGCTGGCTTTTAGAAGCCACGGTTATTATTAGCGATAATTGTTACAAAAAAATATTCTAATTTATGTGTTCAACTTCACAATATCAGTTTTTCAAACGCAAACTTATTAAAATAAACTATTTAGTCTATTGTTTACATAGTCTCAATTTCAATGATCATTAAAAAGTAATTGCTATCTAGTGTAATTCCATTCTAAATAGAGGCATTTTTGACACATATTTAGATCAATGGCAAAATAAATTAAATAGCAGTTAAAGTGTTCATCTTCATTACCTGGTTGTTGTTATGGTTAATGCGCAATTGTTTTTGAAGGAAAGGATCCAGAGCAGGAACATCCAATTCCTTTATCCCATCGGCCAAAGCATTTAGTCCATTTTGAACTGCTTCAACTAGGCAATCATTAACATCGGGAGAGTTTCTAGGACATATCTTTAAATATTTTTCTGTAAATAAAAAAATGTTTATCTTAATGTAAATTAAATTTGACGACCTCTGTGGCGCATTTACCTTCGGTAGCAAAGGTTTACCGGCTGATTAAAAAAAATTAGGAAAAACTTCTTTCCTTGTGGTCTAGACCTGGCAGAAGCCTTCAGTCATGGCTAGAGAACGTCCTTATAGCAAAAATGTTTAGAAATGAGCTTGTATAACCATTCTTAAATAATAGCCTATCAGAAATTTGACATATATAAATAAAACCTGTCAATGTATTGTTAATTTTATATACCTTATTAGAGTGCTTAATTTGTACTTATAATGTTACATTGATACGATATTGCAATAGAAAAATTGAATATGTTTTATAGAAGCCATGAACTTTTGTGACCTATCATCATAAATTGTACAACTATTAAATCCAAGTCGCAGCAAACTATCAATTAGTTACAAGATATACAAACGGAGAAGATATTATAAACTAAAATGATTGAATTTTATGTTACTAGCTATTGCTTTATGGGACTTCGGGATAAAAAAAAGTTTTTTAAGCCCTATACAATGTTAATATTTAAAGGCCTTTGTTAATTTAACTTTAGAAACAGACTTGAATTATACTAACTAGTATATGACTGCTCCCTGCGGTATCACCTGCGTATTTCACGATCTCGTAGAATTATGGAGAGATACATTCTTAGCGTTTACGTCGAACTAAGCGAAACTACGCGATAGGAGAATGTATAGCAAATTTCTTTACAATAGAAGAATAGTTCATTGGTCTAGCGGTTAGCATGTTCGAATGCAGATATGACGTCCTAGGCTGGAAAAACCTTCTATCATATGAGTGAGGAGGCCTGTACGTAGCAGTGGGACGTTAACGGGCTGCTACATACCTTTGGAGAATAATTTAGGATATATACTGATTGACTTATCATTTTTCATATCTGAATAGTATATACAGTAGCTGTTTCTCGTGGTGGCCCTCGAGAATTCCCAATCTCGTGGGAATATGGAGTTGAGTTATTTAGCGTTACATCGCGAACAGAGTCACATTATAAACCAGTCAACGCATACATATCTATATTTAAGTGACTTAAAATACATCCTATCATTAATGTAATTAGAAACTGTACATATATATTTATAACTGTGAGCTATAAAGCAATTCCATCTATTCTTCATATATCGGCTTACTTACGTCCACAGAACCTTGACATGGTCCTAGAATTTCAACCGCGCTTTATTCAATCAATATCAATAAGCAATGGTTGTGGTTTGCTTTTAGGTTTTGTTGTCCTCCTGTCGTAGACGAGTGGTATTTGATGCGAGCGAATGCCCGACATGATTTTCAATGCCACATTATATGTACAGGTTACCCATTATAAGTAAATTTTATTGTCTTATAACCTATGTGCAAGCGCAAGAAACTATGACACATAAAATACGAACAAATTGATATTGATTTTTATATATAACATATCTACTAGGTGTTCCCCTGTATTTACATTTATTAAGAGTCTAACTACTGTGTTAACTTTTACTTAGAGATCAATATTAGACCATTTAGCATAAAGCCAAATGACAAAAATTGCAAAGCCGTAAGATGTGGTAACACTTTTTTGAATAAATGTTTTTACTACAGTTATTTTTTTTAAAGATCTTTTTCGCTTCGATTTCAGTTAGTAGATACCAAATTAAAATATTTTTCTCGAGATTAGGTTCTGCTCTTCACCTTACTATCTATAGAGTCATCTGTAGCTTTGATTTAACAGTATAAAGGAAAGAATGACCTAAGGACGCCCTCTGGAAGAATGATTTTCGTTTTAGAAGGTGGTTTCGATAAATTCTCACGGAATTAAGTTCTTTCGCGGTTCCTATAACCATGTATGAAGTCCAGAACTAACTGACATCAAAACGTGTGAATGCTCATTAACCCGACGTTAAATCCCAGATTCGTATGAATCTTGTTTAGATTTTAGTAAAGCAGATTAAAAAGAAACAGCGGTTTAGGGATATGTTTAATCGGTCAACTCACAAAGGAGCAGCGTAGTCAGTTTATGTAACCCTTTCTTTTGTAAAAATAAACGCAAATAACTTATTCAATAATTAATTAGGAATTTTGCTGCATACAATAAAATTAACATATAACTTTAGTATTACGGTTGTGACGCTTAGATGTTACTTTAAATTATTTAAAGTTAAAATAGCGATTGCCTTCGTCTTTGCGCGACTTAATGCAAATTACAAGGTTCATTACCGTATGTATTGCAAAAAAATTGAGAATTTCAACACTGGTATAGATATTTGATATAGTTTAACCTTCAACTGTTAAAGATATACACATTATACAACTAATTTAGCATATATTGCTTCTACGTAGGTCATTATAAAGTTTACCTAATATTGTATCTGAACCTGTCTGTAGATATCATTTTGAAACCAATGCAGCGTTTTCTGGCATAAGACCAAACAACCCTTCAATTACTAAAAAAACGCGAGTTTAGGATTTCTTTATTTTAAAATATGAGATTTTGATTGAGTTTTTAGTTCGAAATTAAAAATAGGCAATTCAAATTTATTCAGAACTAAAACAAGAAACGTAAATAAGCAGCCCATCAACGTCCCATTGCTGAGGACAGGCTTCCTCAATTGGGAAAGGGGGTTTTCAGAGCATAGACTCTTAGGAGAGAAGGTTTCTGGAGTATGCACAACTATTTTTATTAAAATTGTTCCCGAAAGGACTTACTATTAATGATGAAATAGATTTTACCTACGCGTCATGTCCAAAAATAAGTTTTTGTTAAATGCAAGCAAATGTTTACAGGGTAAAGAGGTAAGGTAAGTAGCAGCCCAATAACGTCTTTTGAAACAGGTGTACGGATTTTAATGAGGCTTTTATACACAGCCAATGTAACGTCTATCTCTTAAATTTGTATCGGTCTCTAGTTATCTATAAAGTATAAATGATTTTGTTTTCATTAACAACTCAGCTCTAACATGTAAATCTATATCATATCTAGCTGACCCAGTAAACGTTGTTTTGTCATATAATTACTTTTATCGCTATTAGAAAATAGGGGTTGGTGATAGAAAGGTGAAAATTTGGGGTTGTATGTATTTTTGTGTGGTGTATCACAAAAAAATAAAAAAAAACAATTTAGTCCAAAAATTAAAAAAAAATTTAAGGGTGAACAACTCTTATCACTTAGGGCTATGAAAAATAGATAATAGTCCATTCTCAGACCTACTGAATACGCATATAAAATTTGGTACAAATCGGTAAAGCCGTTTCGGAGGTACGAAAACTGTGACATGAGAATTTTATATATAAGATTAACGTAAAATTATGTGTTAATATATTAATATTATATTAAGTGTGTATTACCACACTAATAAAACTTCAATACATTGTAACTTACCTATATCAACAGCGCAATTACAAGAGTAAAATAGAAATAAAAGCAAAATAAACGATCGCGAGAACATTTTAATTTAGGTCACACAAATATTATTAAATCTGACCAGTTTATAATACGGGTTATGCTNTAGATAGTAGTCGATTCTTAGACCTACTGAATACGCATATAAAATTTGGTACAAATCGGTATAGCCGTTTCGGAGGAGTATAGGTACGAAAACTGTGACATGAACATTTTATATATAAGATTAACGTAAAATTATGTGTTAATATATTAATATTATATTAAGTGTGTATTACCACACTAATAAAGCTTCAATACATTGTAACTTACCTATATCAACAGCGCAATTACAAGAGTAAAATAGAAATAAAAGCAAAATAAACGATCGCGAGAACATTTTAATTTAGGTCACACAAATATTATTAAATCTGACCAGTTTATAATACGGGTTATGCTCGAGACGGTTAAGCACGCTTTGATACGAAATAACTTCGCTCTTCGCTGTTAAGATTGCATCAATATAACCCGCTCTCAATGTCATACAATGATGGCATATTATAAAAAACTTTGAAGCATAAGAGGTAGTGTAACTTTGTTTTATTACAAAAACAAAAAAGAATTATAAAATTATACACCTTGACAGAAACTTGTTTGAAACTGGAGATGTAAAGAAAATCACTCAAACGTATCATACATTATGCCTTCCGTGTTTATCCATTAAAACAATGAAAACTCTTTGTAATAATATAATTCTTTTTTAATTTTTATACCAATTAAAACATTGTGAGCATGTTTTTCAATTTTAAAACTGGCATTGAAATAAATTATACGTTGGTTCTACATTAATGTAAATACGTTATAGCTCTTCTTATATCCTTATGGGACGCTGTAATAGATTGACATAACAAAATGGTACGAAGCTCGTTGTGCGCTTAGAGATGTCCCGGACGTGCCTGCTAGATGCTCCAGGCACGACGCTCTCGAAGAGAAGTCGGATGACAGCCGACACCGAGTTGGTCCCAATGCCCGTTGCGGGCATCCATGAGGATTTCCTGACGTAAAAAAAAAATCAAATGATTAGAGAGTCAGGACAGGCTTTACGTCATTTCTTAGTCAAGATTGTCTAAATCCTTAACAGTAAGTAGCAGCCCATTAACGTCCTACTGTTGGGAACAGGCCTCCTCACACATAAGAGAATGGTTTTTAGAGCACCACTGTGCTCCACTGCGGATTGGCAGGCATAGTGTTTTGTATCTGTGAACTCTGTAGTTAGTCTATGATTAGATCTGCAATAGACCCTATCCCTGCCCAATCGCAGCTTCGGCGCGGGGGGGGGGGAGGGGATAGACGCTACAATGGGTAGGAAATAAACCACGTGAATAAAAATATTGGATATAAGATAATTAATTAAATTACCGAAATAATAACAACTCTATACTCTATATAGACGGGAAACGACATTACACATAGTACACTAGTGCACTCTCTATTCCTTGACCTTCAGAGTCCAACACGGTCAGAGAGAGATCAGGCGTAACACCGATGACTTAACGTGCTCTACGAGTGAGCTCTATCACTGCCAACTTCGAGCAAATATTAAGAAAATCTTAATAGAAAACTCAGTATCGATTTTTGAAATTCGCCTTACCTTGATCTCCAACCCAGACCCTCATGTCTGTAGCCAAACAAGCTGATCACTAGACCAATGAGGCAGTCCAATCCTTAACAATGGTAAAGCTTAAATATAGTCAGTCAGTCCCTGAATGCAGCGCGAAATCGGCTCTTTCGACAATGAAAGTGCCACGTTCTCACAGAAAGCAATCTTGAAGTAGCAAGATCAGCACCATAAGGTTTCGTTTCGTTGCATGAATGAAACCCAGGAGATAAAACAATCCTGGAAAAACACAATAGATCTTTTTACATCCAATGAATCATCAATCCAACTGGTTTGGCAAATGTGTATGGGCAACAAGTATAATATAGTTGTGTTTCCTTACACGCAGAGAACATAACGACCCATCGCGTTTCAAAACATAGATTATTGTGATATTTATCAGACTTAACCACTTACGAATCATTGAATTTTAAACCTGAAACTATTCTTACTTTTACCCAGTGGGACCCTTTTCGTTTGTTCTACTTATGTAAAAAAGGTAAAAAAAATTATCAGTTCTTCGCACTGATAGGTGAAGTTATATTGGTATAATTGTATCTAAGGTTATAGTTATAGCTAATTGAAGTCATTTCCTAATCCACACTAATACCTCAGAAACTCAGAAACATTTTTCATTTCTCAGCAAACAAATAGTATTTCCCCAAATGTGAGACATTAATGGTCTCCCGTATAAAATTTTAGTCCCTATTTCATTGCTTTAGATATTAATTTCGCAATTAAAGTAGCCAATAAGGACGTCAAAGGGTTCATCTATGTACTCAAAATCATTAATATTTGCTTTATTATGTTTTTATAAATGGGTTACGCAATAACAACTGTCGTGGTAATCATTAACTTGCATAAAGAAACTGTCGAGCTACTTACTGTCGAAATACTTGTTACTAAGAGTTAGTAAAAAAGGTAATTTATTGTGTTGGAGTTGAAGATGAGAAAAATTCACACATCATTATATTTATTTGAAACAATTTCAATAGTTGCAATATAATATAAAAATTCCTTGTTATTTAAATTATTGTTTCTTTGTACTTCATTATTCTATTCTCTGTGTTGTCATTGGTATCTTATCTGCAAATAAAGTATAAAACAGATGCGTGCTTTCCATTTTTATGCCAGATTCAGTATTCCCTTATGCATCACATATTTAAACGCTTTTCTTATAGAAACAATAACTTTAATTGGCTTCTAAATATACTTAAGGGACACATAAAGCTTAGGGTAGGGAGGGTACTAAATATAATTTATTCAAGTAGGTACAAAAAGCACTTTTTAATCGTCAGTAGTATGTTTGTTGGTAACAAATCTACCACGGGTTCCGAAAGTTGATTCCACTGATAAGAAACTCAGCTGTTACACTTTTAGATAATGATATCTAATATCGTGGGTTACAAATAATATATTACACTTATTTTCATAGAACATTATTCCATAATACGCTATAATTGGTGTATAGTTAATTAGATAACACTAAGCGGCAAATAATTATTGAATTTCAAAATACTATAGATATTGATTGTTTACTTGTGCTATTTGAAAAAGAAAAATAATTTATTTTAATTTAAGATAGTGCAAAATACATTCAGGAATATGAATCTGAACACCTTTAAATATTTTTTTTTATATATTGTACAATATATTCAATTATTACATAAAGTTTTTGCTACAAACATAAATTATGTAACAAATGTACAGAGTATAATTTTCATGATTAATGATAAGTTATATAACCGATGATCATAAAGTGACTTCTATTTTTGTATTCTTAAAACTCAATTATTGTATTGTTATTGCATTTACAAATACTGCTTTTTATATATTTTTAAAATATCATTTATTGTGCAAAAATACAATACATTTAAAGTAGGTATTCTTAAAAATATTCTTTATATTTCCGAAGGCATTTTTTGGAGTTGATACCCGTGATTATTATCATAACTTTAATAGTTCTGCTAACGCCTTCTAAGATCGTAAAAAATAAATTTGTTTCGTGTATATTACTTGTCTATTTAAAATTATACCTAACAATACAATAAAGACAGATAACATTATGAATTGTGTACATAAGGTAAAATTCAAAACCAGTAACAAAGTTGCAGTCAAAGTCTTGGTTTCTCGTTTTGTAAGAACAGTTCATGGGTAGGTTATATAACTATTTTTACAAACTAAGAACACAGTATAATTATCCATATACGTTTATTTATCCATAACATATCAAAATGGCGGCACTGACAATGACAAAAGAAATCTCGAAGAGTAACTGACGCGCGGGCGAGGGCCCCGCGGCTACTCCAGTATGACCAGCTTACAACCAATGTGGTCAGCTATAAACTGGCGTGGGCCTCTACAAATTAGTGTAGTCATTCTAACACTATCAAACCTCAAAAAATTATTAAGCTGCAGGAATGCCTTGTAATAAAGCTGAAAAAACCTGTAGAATGAATTGCTATTAATTTCTCACTATCATTTTATTTATTTATAGTAGCAAAAACGTTTTATAACTTTGTTGCCCAAAATATTACAGCAGGCGTTTCAGGAAAACTTTCATACAGACTTACCTTTGCCAACGTATTTACATAAGAGTGGTGCCCAAAAAAAATGGTTTAGAAAATGTAGTCATTTAACAACCTGATTAATATGATTGTCGCTTTCGTTTGAAATTGTGGGTTGCAATGTGTGCTCATCATTGTTACCTGCATTTCGTAATCAGTTTATGAACCCGAGTTTACAAAATGAGAGTAAATCCTCATTTCGTCTAATTTTGTCAACTCGCGTTCATACATTGCTACCTCTAGCAATGTTGCCAGCCTTTTTTGGTACTTCTCTCAATGTCCGTCTATTTCTATTATTTTTTGCTTTCTTTAAGATGGTATTATGAAATCTTCCAATTAAAACACTATTAAAATCTTCCATAACTAGTATATAATTGAAATCAAATTGGATACAAACGTCGCGATTTACTGATAATGTTGATAGCTATAAATAATCGTTTCCAAAACACATCTTATATTAAAAATGCACACAGTCAATTCCGGGTTTTCATTACATTATTTATAAAGATTTTTTTCATTTGACCGTACCGTTCAATATTCCGTATCGCTCAGTTATTATCGAATTTGTGAAGGCGAATTCGGTTAAATGGTAATGAATTCTGCACAAATCAGTAAAACATGCAATTCGTGAGTTTTTCTTTACAAAACATGGGTTTGTTTTATCACAGAGAACAGTACCACAACAATTTAGTTTGATTTTCAGATAATGACATTTTACCCGTAAATGGACCAATTTTTTTTTTGATAACTGAAGTTATTTTATGTATTAGTTTTATAAGAATGCTTTCAATTTAACATTTAAGGTCTTATTGAACAACGTATTAATTTGTAGTGGTATCTATTTATTTGTTTTTCTTTTTTTACACTCTGCTCTCTCAAAGTCTTTAATAAATCTTGTGAGATTTTAATGGGAAAACATAATATGATTTTATAACCTGTGTTGATACTGGTCTAGTATAATATTACATCGAGTACAGATTGTCGTATGTGACAGATTCAATATTCTTTAACCTTATCTACTCTCTTTGAAATAACTAACGGCACAGCTTGTCCCCGAGACAAAAACTAGTGCAAATAAATATTAACAAATTAAATATTGACCTCAAACACAATTCATGTGATAAATGTTTGCCGATTTATGAGTATCAATCACATGTCAGGCAAGTACTGAGAAATTAATGAGCGTCTTTATTTTCAACAGGTCATCGACATCGAATTGGTTGTCTTTTGTGGTTCGCCAACACATTTTAAGAGTAACATACGGTACTTTATCCATTTATTTTAAATAGTGCAAAAATTATCTAGAAATTATCATATTATGTAGATAAAAAAAAGATATTTAGCAAATATTTTAGGTTCTTCTAAAAACGGAATGTTTCTTTGAAAGGTCTTGAAGCAAATTCCATTTAATCTTAAATAGAAAATCTATTGCATTGAATTAATGTGGTGTAACAATAAAAAGCCAAAAAACTGCAACATTTAGTAGAGGAGTTACATATCTCCGTCACGAAGATAAAGTGAGCGATGGATTCGAGAGGCGAAGAAAGACATTTCATTAAATATATAGGTATTTATGCCTATGTGCGTTGTATACTTTGAACCATGCCCCATGAGGGTTTTACACACCTAAACACATTCTCTTAAAACTATTCGCCAATTACTTAAGATTTTGCAAAATGACTACTTTGGAGATTTAAATGGTCCCCGACTACGTATTTCCCCATATTCCTACGGAAGCGTAAACCACGTCAGTAACACTGTGGGAATCAGCAAGTTTGCTATATACACCTTGTGTAGTGTAATAAGAAGGCTTTGGATTTTTTTGATATAATATTATAAATTATAACAGTCAATTTTCAAAATTAATTTACAATTAATTATAAATTCTTAAGGCAATCCTGCTTTCCTTTGAAATTCTAATCACTACTACAGAGTCTTTAAAAAAATCCCAATGTGGATATTCTAAACTAAAATCCGCTAATTATTTTATACTCACAGATTCCGAACCCTAATTACGGGAGACAAATTTGTCATAAAGCGCAATTTGAATGTATATTTGTTACTTATGGAATTTTATTAGATTAATTTTAGTAGTATGCCAGAATCGTCAAAGACAGCCTCATTGGTCTATTGAATGCCTCATTGGTCCAGTAGTTAGCAAGTTCGACTACAGACATGAGGTCCAGGGTTAGACTCCCGGGTCTGGTGAATTAAAAAATCGATATTGAGTTTTCTATTATGACTTTCTCAAAGTTAAAAAGATGGCGGGGTACTCCACCCCTGAGCCTGTGCCCAGCAGAGGGATGTCAATCGACTGCTACTTACCTTTATGTGAGAATCGACACCGATGTCTACTTTTTATTGGTTTGCATTTAGGTACTCACTAAAAACGATCACAATA
Source organism: Elymnias hypermnestra (assembly GCA_015832385.1). Taxonomy (NCBI): domain Eukaryota; kingdom Metazoa; phylum Arthropoda; class Insecta; order Lepidoptera; family Nymphalidae; genus Elymnias; species Elymnias hypermnestra. The sequence continues at coordinate 7,697,427 of JACTOM010000929.1, forward strand.
TCAAATGATAATAATATTAAAGGGAAACCTTTTAGCGCTGAATTTGCATTCATCGGACCATTAAACTGATACAACCTTATTCAATCGATTTAAGCTTGATTGATATTGCAGTATAAATGCGGTTTTAAGACAATTCTGCGAAGCCATTAAACATAAAGGAAAATAAGTTTTAGAATTCCCTTAAATACGTAAAAAATCCTTTTTTAGTTCCAGATAGTTTACATTTAATTAAGTCCATATACGAGTTACAATAGAGAAATTTTACTTCTGCTTTCGAATTGCTATGACACACCCATGAACTAAAAAAATATATCACTAACTCCCCTAAGGAAAATCTCTTTCTAATGTGAATAGTTTTAACTGAAATTCTCTAAATTAAGGATAATTATCAATAATTCAATATATGTTTGAAAAGTAATGCCATCATGAGAAGACAGCAGCTTGATATCTGCTGCACTATTTAAGAGTAGATAAACTTATGCTAGGAATAACGCGCCTAACAGCTTTTGCGTAAAATAGCCTGGGGCGCTTTCCCTAGAAGGTCCTGGAGCTAATTATAGACACATAAGAAAGATTTTTTAACGCTGGTAATTATTTCTACCCCATTCTACGCCCAATTAACAGAACCTATCACGTACTTGAATGTGTTCCTTTTAGTTTACTGTCTTTCTTTGCACTTAAGGTTGTCTGTAAGAGATCGCTTTAAAGCGATAAGACCGCCTTTTGTCAAGGAACTTCTTAGTTTAAATTTTTACTCTACTTAGTATGTTAAGTGGTGTACAATAAAGTAAAAAATAAATGTGATCACCAGAGGGTCGCTTTTGCGTTCCACTCTGGTGATCAGCATGAAATAGGTAAAGCCGAGCGCAAATATGTGCCATTCGCCACCCCACATTCTCTGGAGAGGGAATCTGGCTTCAAGCCTTCGAGATGGAAATTGTAGGTGCAATGCCTCATATTCCCAAATCCCTCATAACATGTTACAACCATTCCGCATTCAAGGAATCTAAAAGTACAATACTATCCATTACAGTACGACTGTTTCATACAGCAAAATCGACTGATTTAAGTACGTACTTTCAATATTAATTTAAATATTCATAAACTATTTACTTAAAATAATTAATAAAGTAGTCTTTTAAAAATAGAATACATGATAATTTATTAACTCTACATTTTCTCAACATTTACAATCTGCAGGGCCATCCAATTAGTAGTATTTTATTGAAGTATCGCTGTTTATTGTAATTTTGGCTCTAGTAAAACGCCACTTCTCTACGGCGTACTCTGACGTGTAAGCTACTATATTGCGAAAGTGCACTAAACTCTTTTCAGTACTCTCTGCACAATTCATTAAAAAACAACATACAGCCATAGTCACAAACTACTAGACAAAATAAAACTGTTTTATAGTAAAACATATATTTGTCTTGAATTTGGCTTTTTATTACCAATTTCATACGTCTGTCCTAAGGATTGATTTAAACGGCTTGATCACATGATATTTTTAAAATAGAATTGTAAAACAAAAATAACTTTGAATATTGAAAAAATTCTGATGATAATTTTTAATAAATTAACAAGTTATTCATGTCTTTTATTTCTTGTTGGGAAATCCTCATGTATAACTCCACAACGCCACGAGGGAAAGGCGTTGCGGGTTATCCCGGACTTTTACCGGCTAGAACCCGACGGTGCTCTTCCTTACGTTCTTAGGCGAGAGCACGGGACCGGAATACATCCGTGCTCTCGTCAACGATATCTCCCGGAATCCTTCTAAAGGGGAAACAGGTCCCGCACCCATTGCCTAGAGGCTAACCCTAGGGGGGCACACGATGGTCATGCACTATCCGTCTGCGCCCAACCCTCCGTCGTCGTATGGCTGAAGCATCTTCGTCTGTCTCCGACATTACTTCACTCACAAAAGGAGACAGTTATTCATGCCTGAACCAAGTTGTAGACATACACTTATTGACGTGAACTCTTTATAGCTCTAATGGAGGACATCGGATTGGTATGCGCAAATTAATTCCTGAATTAAAAATGTTCCGCTGGGTAGTACGCTTCTTCTCTCTTAAGTCCCGACTCAAGTTTGCGTAAATTGCGTATTTTAGAGCAAAAACATAGTCTTATGAACAGTAGAGGATTTTCCTCATTTAAAGCGATAAAGAAAATTCTGAAGAAAACACCAATCTCAATGTTGTAAAATATGAATGTGAGGCAATGCATCTAATAATTTCAAGTTCACAAAAGCGTGTACAGTACAGGAAGTCACTAGAGATTGTAACAACATATCAAAGAGGCAGATAGTTAGATTTATAAGTATCAAGAGACCTTTATATGTCAAAAAAAACTTGGCTACCTTGTTATGTAAATCCTCTTAAATTATTATATAATTTTTTTGTTATGATAATAATTATGATTAGATTATTATGATTATAAAGATGTTAGAAGCATTATGTTATAATTAATAACTGCTTACTTCTGAATACATTTTTCTAACGCCATGAGAATTGTTTGTGTTAAATATATTTCGTTATTTCCATTTGATTTATTGTAGTTCAAGCACATAAGGAGTTATAAAAAGAAATTAATTTAGTTACTAATACAATACAAATTAAATTTACGGAATGATAAACTAAAAATATATTTTACTACACCTATTCTTTATCTATTCAGTACAAGAAGAACTCTTATTTTATATTTTTGTAATAAAATATATCTAACACACCAAATTTCATTTGACAAATTCTATTTGCACTTCTCGAAAAAGCATGCTGTTTAAAAATCATGTTGAAATTATACATGCACTGAACGCAAATTTTTTAATATATATGTATATCGTACGTAATTACCGGTACAAATCTTATGTAGTTATTGATTAGTCAAATTATTTGAGAAATATTATCATTGTTAAATAAGACGAGACACGTTATTGAAATTTTAATGGTTAAATGCCTTCACGAAATTAATTATCTCAAAAGCGATCGAGTGTGGGTTGCAACGTTTTTTGCCGAACAACTTCAAACTAATCCGATGATATTAGCTTTGGTATGACAAATAGTAAGTATGAAGTCAGGGTGGGAACGAAACACACTTTATATTTTACTGAAGTCACAACCACGTGAAGGTAACAGTGAGATGACCTTGAAAAGATAAAGAGAAGACTTTCAACTTTTATTTTTGTGTACAGTTGTATCTACATATATAATTTTACATATATAAATTAAATATTGGAACATATACCAACTCTCAATATATATTTCACCTCCTTCAAGTTATACATTTTCGAGTCAATTGGTCAATTTAATGTAGCGCACAAACTGACAGAAACAATAGTATTGAGATATTAAAAAAATATCTTTTCAAACCTTTGTACACTCAACACTGAATTAATGTTCAAATAAAAACCTCCTAAATTTTACAAATCAATGATTTAAATTTGAAATACGGATGCTACATTTACTGGAAACGTTGTTTATATTATATTACGCATTTAATCTTCGGACCCTAATTTTATTATTCTGAGTAGCAATTTTACAAAAATTATGATCTGAGTCGTATGATACAATGACGGTTCAATGCTCTCTAAAAAATGTGACGCAAATATTGTTGTTCACTAATCTGCAGGTATCAAAGATAGCCATTTAGATATTGTAAACCGCAAGTTCGTCATGTTTTAAAAGCTCTTTTTAAAAGCAGCAAATGTCATGCTAAAACAAAAGAAGAAAAAGCTCTGTTACTTATCGAGCTTAATGTTGTGCGACAGTGAAAAAAATATTATAAAGGCCTGCAACCAAATGGGTTCAGCATTTTGCGAAGTGCCTCCTTGCGGATCGCACCACAACCTCGCGACGCGCAAGCCTTTACACACTGAGCTTTCCCATACATAAATAGTGAATGAATACCTTTTCTTATTTAAGATGTCGTTAAAATTTCAAAATTATATATTAGTTTTGAGTCTCCTAGTCGTCGTATCTAGTAATGACTCGAACAATATAGATGAAAATGGATTTTCCGAGAAAGACGGTGCATTTTACACGGACGATGCAGTAATTTTAAACGGTGAGGACACTTAAATTATTTACCTCAATATTATAATTTATAATTCCAAGTAATATATGAAATACTTTTGCTGTTTGATAGTTTCTTCTATCCACCACACTACTCCTATTTTTATAGAAAAATCTTGTTTAAACTTTCAAATGTTAATAAATATTCTTTTAATTCATTCACTCAAGTTCATTACATTTTTTGAAACATATAGTAGATTTCACTTGATGTTAATGCAGTTTCTACAAAAATTTTATTAATTAATAATCTTATTTCCAAAAATTGTACAGTGCTATATAATGAAAGCTCATGTAAAAGGTTTCTATGTAATAACTTTAAGACGTTCATTCTTAGTGGCATAGGAATTGATTTTAATTTTCTTTTATATTATTTATTCTATTTAAAAAAAATTTCATACTCTCTAATTTTCTTTAAATCGTAAATTGTGAATAGCTTATTTTTTTCGGAAATACATCTTGTTTACATATTATATTTATTGTAATTTAGCTAGCATAGAGTATTCTGATAGCGATGTATAAAAACAATAGACGACATACTCGCAGTATGAGGTTTCGAGGCTAGAGAAAGTAAAAATTTGCACTTAAGTCCGGCAGAAGACACTGTAAGACAATATCGCACCAATTTCCTATACGATTATAAATAAAACAAATATCATATTACAATTGTTATAGATACACCACTAATTACATAGTGAGAAAATTTTATATCAGTATTTATTTACAGAGTTCTGTTCTTCTGAAAAGTCAATTTCTTTTCTAAAAGAAATTTCTAGTATTCGTATTCATTGTGCAATATGACCAGGAACAGAGTGCAATAAGTTACTAAGCCTTATGAAGCATCCTTTTGAAGGTGTGTTTTAATAACTAGCTGTTCCAGTGTCAACCGCGTATTGCCGAACTCTTGGGAATGTGAGGAAGTCCACACTTAGTGATTATATTGGTAAATAAATCGTTTTGGTAAATTTCAAGTATAGCACGAATAATTTGAAGTGAGTGCGTTAGTTGCCGTAAAACAATCTCCGTATTACATTTCTAACGAAACCGACGTGGGGCACGTCGATCCGGTTGTTTTAAAATCTCTCTCCAAACTTACACAGTACAAATATTTTGTGTGTTTCATGATATATGTCATAACTGAACATTTTCTTTCTATCAAATTGTTAAGTTTTAAACAAATGCACATGTCAAAATATTTTGATTAGCAAATATATTTTTATATTAATAGCATAATTTTTACTTTTCTATTTAACTTGAGCAACAGTGGCGGAAATTCTTTGAAATCTTAGGCGGAAAAGCCAAACTCAGAAACTGGCCCTAAATTAGAATTAACAAGTCATTACATAACTTTTAAATTGAGCGTATATGTATGTCAGTATTTGTATTATTGTAAATACCTTTATGTATGTAGATATTATATGTATGTCTATTTCTTTAGTAACACCGCCTACCTTCTCTCTCTTTTCGTGGACTTTCCTCGTAACCGCAAGGGTTGTCTGGAAAAGATCGCTATTTAGCGATAAGACCGCCCAATTGCACACTAAATTTAGTTCAATAAAGTATACATCATCTTTGTAACTCCTATTGATTTTTTCTTAAAAGAGCGATTTCATTGTTATTTAATTCAAGATAATGAGACATTGGTCTGTGTAACAATAAATTATTTTTATCAATAAAGTTACTACTAAGGAACTCTATAAGTAATTTTAGCATCTCTGACTACAGTTGTAATATTTGCTTTACACATCTAGTTCAAATTATTTACAATTGCACAATAAGATGAAATCTTTGCAGTTGCTAACAGATAATAATATAATGGACCCTTATAGCTTTGACATTTGAATCCAATACCTACAATTAAGATATCTGTTACTTTTAATGCACTTGGAGCTGGTTTATAGTTCTAGGCACAACTTCTGCCGCACTAAAACCAGTTAGAAGTTTTAATGTGGCCTGCTTTATCGATTTTTAGGTTACTAGACTAACAGTTAATTGGAACCTCAAGTCAAAATATAGTCATCCCGATAGTGTCACCGACTAAAGTATCGAAACACGTGGGTCATTATTCTGACGATGCCACGATAGCGATTCAATGCAAATTCTTACTCGCCCACGCCTTCTTAGATCAATCACTCATTGTCCATAACCCGTTGGTTCTAATCGCGCCTGCTTGTAACTTTTTTGTTGGCTTACATTCAGGGTAATAATTAGAGCTGTCTAAGTACTTTGCTACGTCATTGACATTTTCTATCATTGGTCCGCTGAACCCGGAATCCCGACATTACAAAATTAATGTACCGTCGATTGAAAGTGATTGCTGGCGACATTTTTAAATACTAACTCGTACGATAATGATTGTCAAATGCATTACTATGGCATTTAAGTCTTAAATGTATCATAAAAGGCCAATTGCAGTAGTCATTATAGTGAGCTATGATTATTTCGATCACATTAGCATAACAGGGTATGATTAAAGTCAAATGCACGAAACACAAAATGATTTCTGAACATAATCACTACTAATAAGTATATTTCATGATGTTACAACTAAGTTTTTAACGTTGCTTATTTATATAAGACAATAAAATTATGGACGTAACTTTGCCACCGATATTTTTCTTTTCGATTCTATTGTCAAACAGTCAGCAGTTACAAACAGACGTAAGACGTAAGATGTCCTTAGGCGAGTTATCACTATGATTGAATATGAATAAATTTCATGAAAAGCAAATGTCGATATAAAAGAATGATTTTATGATGAATAAAGTTAATTTATAAATATTATGATGGACACGTTTCTTTCTTTAAATATTCGCTAATGTTTAATATACATTTTGATAAATTATTGCTATGTTCTGTATTAAATTGTTAAAATAATATTGGTTTATACATTTAAGGCACTGTTATTTCCAGAAATGTTATGTAGATTTTTTCAAAGAAATTTAATACTTTAGAGAAAATAAAACTTTGAAAGCAACGGGAGGGGCTGTCGCGATAATGTGATACTTGAGTTAAAAAAATAACGCAATGCAATATAACAATAATATGCGTACCTCTTGTGTGATCTTGTTCAGGCACAAACCTGTTGACAATAAAAAATGTATAGTTTATTTCGTAATTATCCTGTACTTCGCTATTTAAATGCTGAACGGAGTAATAATTTAGGCTTGTATAAGCCCATTAGTGTCGTAGGAAATCAAGCTTAATCACCGAGATGTTTTGGTTCCAACTTGTGCCTATTATAGGCCTACTGGCTTCTTCAAGGGCGGTTATTTACTCGTTGTTTTCTTTGAGCAACTTTTTTTATGCACAGTATAGGAATGTGAACCAATTTTTTGCTTGTTTAATTTAGATACTCTTTTATATAATTTTTTAATTAAAATGAATGGAATCTTTTGTGTCGCTTAAGTGCCTTGGTTTTCTATGTTATTATATGTATATGTGTACGGCAAAAAACATATAGAGCTTATTTATGTTGTACATCTACGCTAATAGGAAAGAGTCCCACAATATTGTTCTAATGCGTATTGGTAAGCTACATATACCACAAAATTGTTTCCTGGAAATACAATTTCCTTCAAGAACTTTTTTCCGATCTGTTTTTTTTATTTAAAAAAAATATAAAAGTGCCTACCCACAATTCACTTTTTTCACAAGAATCCACTAGGCAATAAAATTAACAATAATTAGAGACATATATCCGATGTTGTCATGTATATGATCACTGACTGATTCACCACGAGATCAGAACCTTTTTGTGATGTAAAGGCTCACTAGCACTAGTTTTCAGCATATTCCCGCGAGAGACTTAGTCTTTACTAATATTATAAATGCGAAAGTAACTCTTTCTGTCTCCGTTTGATACACAGATAATCTAGAACCTCATGAAGGATAATAAGCTCTTTGCAGTAAAACACTCGAAATAGCTCATAGAAGTATTTGTCTTATTTGTAAAATGATAAGCCTGAATTGACAATGTGTAGTATGTAATAAATATGAGCCATTTAAAATTGAAGAACAGGGAAATATAAAATAAATTAACGAGGAATATACGAACTTTACTTCAAGTATATTCTTGCATTCGTTTTTTAAGAACATTAAATCATTCGCGTGAAAAAATACAATAGCGATAAAGACACATTTAACAAACATAAATAAAGTCATTGGGCGGCTGCAGATTTATATTGCTTTTCGCCTACGCATTTTTCATTTTATTAATACTGCTTTAACAATACTGATATACATATATAGACTTGAATAAACAAAATGTTCAATTTAATAAGCACAAGACTTCTACATTAGTGCTCACTCATTATTTATAACCACTTTCCTTAACTTAAATGAACTCTCATTTTCTAACTTAAATCAAGCAAATTTATAAAAATTAGTTCACTCTTAAATTATGTTGTATTCTAACATAGTTAATTGCAAATTTTGTCATAAATCTACGATTAGAACGGATGTCTTTGTAAACGTCGTTCCTATACAAATCTTAGCTAACACAGCCGAATTCCGAAAGATGGAAATATTAGATTTATTTTAAATTCCAATTTTGACGACAATGCAATAACTTGTTAAGAAAATCATTGATATCAAAAGCTTCCACAAAGCATTGGATCTACCAATCCTGAAGTACGATTTGCAGCTAGGCTGGATACCAAATTAACAGACGCATTGGTAGAACACGCATTTTTTTATTGCCAAACAAATTTACAAGATTTCCTCATTAAGGCCGATACGAAAACATAGTTGATCTGAGAAAGATTTTCATATTTTTATATTAAACACTTTTCCATGAAAAATCATGATGGCCTAGAGGATTCGTGGATTATCTTTTAGAGAAATCGCAGGTACGAATCCTGGACAGGCAACGTTAAGTTTCTGTTCATTGGCGTAGTGGGTCTATGTTCTAAAACCCTCTCTCCTGTTAGTAAGGATGCCTATACCCAGCAGTGGGACGTGAATAACCTTACCTTTATTATTCATATGTCTGCCATTTAAAAGAGATGTCATTAAAATAAAATCAAATTCCATTACGTGGGTTACAAATCGAACACCGTTATGAATTGAAACAAAATAACATGTTTGCACGTTGGGTGTGTTCGATCAATGCTTTTTGAACGTTACCAGAATAATAAATTACTAACAGCTTATTACTCACTATACCTAAACTAAAATAAGCTTCAATAAATTGTATAAAGACATAATCTGCATTTATATCGGGTGTATTAAACATGTGAAAAAGTTATCCTGACTGGACTGTTTCATTTATCTTATATTAGTTATCGAAGGAGCTAGAAATTATTAGTTTATCTTCTGTAAAAATAGAATTCAACATTTTGAATGTAACTATATAATAATATAAATATTTCAAAATATTTTAAAGCACGGGAATGGCCCGATTTTTAAAACTTTGTTTTCTTTTCTGTATTAATTTTACCTTCACAACATTGTACTTACACCTTTTAAATATGATAAATTGTAGTTAAATAATATTTTAAAATTAATTACTTAATCCAACTTATCATCACAGTGTGAAACCGGTAGGAAGTACTACTCCTATAAAATCAAAATATCCAGTAAGAAAGCTCTTGCGTTACATGTTTTTTGTCAATCTGAATTAATATTTAACATACTTTGTCTTGCTTAAGTATATAATGGTAATTTATTATAAAGCTAACCTTTACTGTTTTTTTTTGTTTCAAGAATAATGTCTTTTAATATCACTTAATCGCGATTATTAACGAGTGTATTGCGTTTTGATTTTATTCATGTAGATGAAACATATATATACTCGTACTTACGTAATAATATGATATGAAATTTAAGACGGTAACTCTTCATTAATCTAAATATAATATTGTAACTAGGAAACATTTGTGTTTTTGTATGTTACGTTTTCACTCAAAAAACTAACATCATTAAGAAGCTACATTTTTACTGAGCGACATAGGCTTTATCACTTTCTCGAAAAAAAGTAGGGGTCCCTAAGAAAAATGCATTAATATAACCCAAGTGTGAAACAAAAAATCTGTTATCACGTGCACTGCGAAAACTATTGGAGATAGAACAAAATAATGTTCTACAATATTATAGAACGAATTAATGTCTACAAAAAAATTGGCGATACCATATGTCTAACTACTGTAGTAATGCCACTGTAACTACTTTAGCATTTTAAAAGTTAATAAAAGTGCCGATAATAATCAAACCATATTGTTAATAGCTCTGGTTAAATGCCTATCTTATTAAATGATATTTAATTAAAGACCGTTTCAATACCTGTAAAATACTTTCAAAATGATTAAAATCGGACATTCATTCAAAAGATATAACGAATTTAAAAATCTCACTCTAAATGAAATAATGCATCCCGAGCCGAACTCCAATGTCAAATGTTTTGTATAGGGAAGTTAAACAATGAAGTACATAAATAAATTTCTTCTCTAATATTAAAGAAGAAAGTTTTGTATTTTGAATTTTTGTTTTTATTTTTAACAACTTATTATAATCAAACTAAAAATTAGTTGACCGATTTAAAAAATTCTTTTAATACTTGTAGAGAATTTTTAAGTTGACTAATGTCGGACATTCTACTTAAATGATGTTACGAATTTATAAATGTATTAGTTAGATGTATATTCGTTGTAAAGTAAAATCTGTATATTAATTAGATAATGAATGTAAGTGCATATCTAATAATCTGAAAGGAAGTAAAAAAGTCAAAACTAAGTGAAATTAAACTTTTATGTTAACGAAAATACATCTATAGTCCGACTTAGTAGACTTTCCAATGCCACAAGGTCGGTATCTATGCGGGTGAAACCGCGGGGCATCGCTAGTGAAATAATATAGATGTTTAAATAGTTATAGGTAAACCGACGAGCTGAATAATTGACTATAGAATTGTGTTTAAGTTTTTGGGCGACTTAACTCTCTCAAACAAGCCATATAGAAGTAGAAAACGCTAAATTTCTTCAGAAACTTGCTGAAAATAGAGTAATAAAGCGTTTACAGTATACTAGTTTTATTGTTGTAAATAACTTTGTAGAAAACAAAGTTTATATTATCGCACCTTTACATATTCTGATTTTATATAGCTTTTAAATAGTAATAAAACTAAAGTTTTTTAGGTGTAATTAATTGGTCTGTTTAATTAAAAATGTTGCTTTGCCCTTTTAAGTTACTGAGGCTAACATTTAAATATATACGATTTTAAATGACTTCCGATTTATTTCTTTTTCTATGTGTAATTTATACATATTATGTTGAATGATTATGCGATTCAAAGCGGAAGCTTGAGTTTTACATTTTTTATGAGATTGTTACGGAGTTTTGAGCGAATCGAGAGCTATATTCCTAGTTGACAGTTGATGGGTATGCAGTTAAAGGCAGAGATCGAGTCTACCTGCTAGTAAATTACAAAATGCCACTTGATTTGATGTAAATAAATGAAAATAAAGAAAACTTATAATTTGCTGTAACGACCTTGATGTCAAGTGCAATTTAGCAATCATGAATAATGACTAACGTATGTAAATAAACGCCATATGACGATGAACATTTATAGCGAGACTTGTTGAATATAGTTTGCTCTATTTATGTTTATTAGTCATATTTTTTTTAATTGTAGGATGAAATAGCCGCAATTGTATATCAATAACATTGAAGTATTTGTATTTGAATACGCTATTATCAGTTTAACTGTTATTATTTAAGGATATCCTCGCTATTAATAAGTATTGGCTTTAACTCAAATAAATTTTATGATAAGAGCACATAAAGGTATAATAAAACGTATGCAAATAGCCTCTGGTGTCTATCGTTTAATCTGTAGAGCGACATAACAGTGTAACAGGTAATAAGAAAGTGTATAAATTCACTTCGTACTTAACTTGCACCATTTAGTACGAACTTTTTAAACTCATTACAAGAAAACACCTTTAAACCTTTTATAATAAACTTTAGATAAATGGCTGAATTTAGATAGATGGCTAAATTAAATTTTCCTAATGAATAAGTTTTAAAGAAAATCTAAAATAATATATTTTATATAGATATTTATAAATATTTAGAATAAAGGACAAGCAAAATGCAGAACATGTTTACAAATTGCGCAATAAATGCAAATGAGTTTAGGGAATAAATCTTTTGTCTGGTAGACTTTATCAGATTGTAAATGAACTTCTATTTTTGTAGTTTAAAAAACAGAGCCAGTGAACTGTGCTGAGTAAAACACAGACGTTCACTTGATTAATATACAAAACATTTTTTCGAAACACACAATCTATACTATGAAGTATGGACTGTGAAGAAGTAAAAGTATAAAAAAATAGTCAAAATAGAACTACAGACAATTACTATACAACTGATTAAAAATCATTTAAACATTTATGTTGAATACAGATAAAGATTTTTTTTAAATATAGTAGTTAATTTATAGATCAAAAAAATATCTGAAATTTTAACGATTTTTTAAATGGCTGTATCTTTTATAAAAATTTTCGCATCGGTAAATTAAAAAGACATTTAACGCTTCGTGTTTCTAATTTTATGACCTTGCAAAAAACTTTTCCGTGTAACACGTATCTCGCAAACTTATTGAAAATGATGAGAAAAAAATCGTAATGTTTTTGGTGAATAGACTCGAAATTTTTTTTTCTCCAAGTTAACCACTATAGACATTGGAAAGACAATTTCAGCTAATCAGCTTCATGTTTTTTTTATTATCAAGCTACGTACCGTTTCTCGCTGAGCTATCGGACTTTGAATAAAAATAGATCATTGCCTCTTTGTACAAGCATATCTCCGAAATTAATGCTCGTACAAAAAATCAACGAGGGGTTTCTTAAAGCTTATTAAATTCTTTACAAGTTCCTAGGATGGCTTTCAGAAAAAAAATCTTTCTATCCTTAACATGTTAACATGATAGTTCAGCGAGAAATGGTCATATCGAGACAAAAATAACAAAAAAATGAAATAGACAGTCTTTCTAATCGAGATAGTGGGTATATGAAAAAATATATTATTCCTTTAGATTGCGTGTTTTTCGCAAAAAAAAATTCGAGATGCTAAAATTAGAAACTTCAAGCTTCAACTTTCTTTTTATTGTACTCTGATGCAACCATTTTATAAAAGATAACAGCCATTTAAATAATCGTTAAAATTTTAAATATTTTGTTTGATCCTTTCATTTTTTCCGCTAGTGTATTTCCAAAACTTGTGAAATTTTTTTAAGTCAACAATTCAAATTTTTAATATATGTACATTATGTATTTAACTTTTTAATTATGTTTCAATTGAACGCATCCTTAGTCGATCATTATCACGTCAAACCAAAATTATAAGTACCAAGCAATTTATTTTTGACCCAGAGGGTGCTTAGTCAGATAATCTTTCTGGTTACTAACTAAGCATGCGGGTAAGCGACCCCGGGTGCCTCGATCGATTACTACCGCACTTCAATCCCCTATCCGCGGCAGTAATGTCCTATACCTTACCCCAATGCTTCCCAAAACTCTCCTAATCCCATATACCAAGCTCTCCTATCTAACTCCCATACCGATAAATGGCGGTATATCCATTCTCCGCTGACCTAAATGTCACAGACCGATAACGGGCAGCAGCGTTATCGGTGCGAGAGGGTCAGCACTGCGATCACCAACCCGCCTGCCAAGCGTGGTGATTACTGGCAAAACCACATATGATGACGACAAGGCAGCAACGGCCCCCAGTCCCCGGCAGCCCCGCTATTCCAAGCTCTGGCAGCGGTTTCGGTAACGGCGGGGCAGGGGGTGCTAAGAATCTCCGGAAGAGATTCCGCTGCCAACCCCGACGACTTGACCTGGCAACATACAACGCACGCACTTTGAGGACCGACGAAAAGATCTTCGAACTGGAAGAAGCAGTAAACAAGTTACACTGGGATATTATAGGATTGTCGGAAGTCCGTAGAGAGGGGGAGGACACGATAATCCTCAAATCCGGTAACTTGTTCTACTACCGGGAGGGCGAACACCAGTCCCAAGGTGGTGTCGGGTTCCTCGTCCACAAATCTCTCGTCAACAGCGTTGTAGAAGTTAACAGCGTGTCCAACAGGGTAGCGTACCTGATACTCAGAATTACCAAACGGTATTCGTTGAAGGTCATCCAGGTTTACGCACCCACATCATCGCATCCAGATGATGATGTAGAGGTTATGTATGAGGACATTTCCAAAGCCATGCATACCTCTAGGACCTTCTACAACGTTGTTATGGGTGATTTCAACGCAAAACTCGGCGAACGAAGCGGGGCAGAGTTGAGAGTGGGGCAATTTGGGTATGGGCAACGGAACCAGAGGGGACAGATGCTCGCTGATTTCATGGAAAAGGAGGGACTCTATATGATGAACTCTTTTTTCAAGAAACAGCCGCTCCGAAAATGGACCTGGCTGAGTCCTGATGGTTCCACGAGAAACGAGATTGACTTCATCATGTCTACGAAACGGAACATATTCAATGATGTCTCTGTGATCAATCAAGTGAAAACTGGGAGCGATCACCGTATGGTAAGAGGCACATTGAATATCAACGTACACCGAGAGCGGTTCAGACTGGTGAAGTCTACGCTCCGACCCACTCGCGCGCATATCCAAAACCCCGAGAGCTTTCAACTAGAGCTGCAAAACCGCTTCGCCTGCCTCGAGGATTGCGAATCTGTGGACGAGCTAAACGATAGGCTAGTGGAAACTGTCCATACGGTTGGGATGAAATTTTATAAACCCCGTAAAAAGCAAACCAAGAGATTCTCAGACCATACTCTTAATCTCATGGAACAGAGACATGCAATGAGCTTGCAGTCTACAGCAGACGCGTCCGCATATCGGCAGATCAATAGACAGATCTCTAAATCGCAAAAGCGTGATGTGCGACACTTTAATGCCGAGCGTATACGAGATACCATCGAACGCAACAAAGGCACTAAAGTGTTCGCAAAAGATTTGTCTATCGGTCAGAGCCAGTTGACGCGGCTGAAGACCCATAACGGCGAACTCATTGCATCTGGACCTGAGATTCGGAGGGAGGTTGAGAGCTTCTATGGACAGTTGTACACATCGACTTGCAAGCCTATTGATAGTTTGGCTAAAGATCCCCGTGCCAAACTGACCCGGCATTATACCGAAGATATCCCGGACGTCAGCTTGTACGAGATTAGTATGGCTCTCAAACAGATGAAGAACGGCAAGGCACCGGGTGATGACGGAATCACAGCGGAACTCCTGAAGGCGGGTGGAAAACCCATTCTTAAAGTCCTTCAGCGAATGTTCAATTCCGTCATCCTGGAAGGCACGGTGCCCAAGGCATGGCATAGGAGCGTGGTAGTTCTGTTCTTCAAGAAAGGTGACAACACCTTATTGAAGAACTATAGACCTATTGCGCTGCTAAGTCATGTCTATAAACTGTTCTCGAGGGTCATCACGAATCGTCTCGCTCGCAAGTTTGACGACTTCCAGCCTCCCGAACAAGCCGGATTCCGAAAAGGCTTTAGTACCATAGACCACATCTTTACGCTGCGGCAGATTATACAGAAGACCGAGGAGTATAATCGGCCACTTTGCTTGGCGTTCGTGGACTATGAGAAAGCCTTCGATTCGGTGGAAACATGGGCCGTGTTGAGATCTTTGCAGAGATGCCGAATTGACCACCGGTACATACACGTGTTGAAGTGTTTGTACGAAAACGCCACCATGTCAGTCCGTATACAGGACCAAAGCACAGCGTCTATCCAACTGCAGCGTGGAGTGCGACAGGGAGATGTTATCTCCCCGAAGCTCTTTACTGCGGCGTTGGAGGACCTGTTTAAGCTTATGGAGTGGAACGGACTGGGCATCAACATCAACGGCGAGTACATCACTCATCTACGGTTTGCCGACGACGTGGTCATTATGGCAGAGACTCTGGAAGATCTCAATGCAATGCTCGATGACCTCAGCAGAGCTTCTCGACAGGTGGGCCTAAAAATGAACATGGATAAGACGAAAGTTATGTCCAATATCCATGTTCCGCTCCACCCAGTCATCGTTGAGAACTCTACACTCGAAATTGTTGACGAGTATACATACCTGGGACACATAGTCCAGCTAGGTAGGTCCAATTTCGAGAAAGAGGTCAACCGCCGAATCCAACTCGGTTGGGCAGCGTTCGGGAAGTTCCGGAAGACTTTTTCGTCCAATATCCCTCAGTGCCTGAAGACCAAAGTCTTCGAACAGTGCGTGTTGCCAGTGATGACCTACGGTTCTGAGACGTGGTCGCTGACTATGGGCCTCATGCGGAAGCTCAGAGTCACTCAGCGTGCGATGGAGAGGGCTATGCTCGGAGTTTCTCTACGCGATCAAATCAGAAATGAGGAGATCCGTAGCAGAACCAAAGTCACCGACATAGCTCTACGAATCGCGAACCTGAAGTGGCAATGGGCGGGGCACATAGTCCGACGAACCGATGGACGTTGGGGTCGGAAAGTGCTGGAATGGCGACCCCGCACTGGACGACGCAGTGTAGGAAGACCCCCCACAAGGTGGACCGACGATATAAGGAGGATCGCCGGTAGCCGCTGGAGCCAGGCGGCACAAGATCGGGTCTTGTGGGCATCATTTCGTGAGACCTATGTCCAGCAGTGGACGTCCATCGGTTGAAGCGACGACGACGACGAAGCAATTTTAAACCTAGTTCTTCCCATTTAAAGGACAATTAACAATTTGGAAAAATCGAATAATCATATAAAATGCCACATATATAATAATACTAGCTGAACCCGAATATTCGTCTGCGTGAAATGTTTTTTGGGTAGCATTTTCATTAATTCACCCAAATTGTTTTACAAATAAAAAACATACCCCCACACTGCCCCTTGAGGGTGGAATTTCCTAAAATTTCCTTTTGAGTGATTCCATTATGAAAAAAAAAAAACCTGACCAAGTTTTACATACGGTAAAAGATATAGTTTGTAAACGTGAAGTTTGATTTTTTTTTCATTTCAAAATTTGAATTGTTTTATTAACACCTCCGCAATCCCCCTCGCGGATGGAATTTCGCAAAATCCGTTCTAAGCTGACCTCTACTCGGCAAAAGGAATATTCTTACCAAATTTCAATTCTCTACGCCTTATGGTTCCAGAGATATCGTGATGATTCAACAGTTATTACCCCCGCAACCCCCCTTGCGGGTGGAATTTCGTAAAATTCATTCTTAGCTGTCTTTCTACTCGGCAAAATGGATATTCCTACTAAATTTCAATTCTCTACGCCTTACGGTTCCAGAGATATCGTGATGAGTCAATAGATACCAGGATATCTCCTACATATATATAGATAACAACTAGTATAAGAAAATATAATGTTAAACTGTAACCGTTATTACCATATATGTAATTACTGAACCCTCTTTCAGTTGGTGCTAAACGAGTGAAGCGCGAATCAAATGCCACGCGCGATGGAAAACAACTATTGTTATTACAACCGAGACAAGTAAGTTATTTTTATCGAAGGCGGCAGGCATATTTTTTATAGGGACCGTCAATGTTACAGAGTCATAATTATTCACTGCTAATCGAATTTATCGATCGTTTATTCACTATCGAATTCACACAGCTTTAGCAACGTAATTCAATATACATATATTGTGGGTTATTAACCGGCTAACTTTAGAATACTTATTTAACCACTGCTTACTTCGTTATATGCTTTGCCTGTAATCATGGTGGAATAGGACTTTAATTCAGTCATAGAGCCCTATAAGAGGCATTTTGTCATACAGATGATTTATGCGTATGTCGCATTAAAAACTAAGTTTTACTAAGTATATAAGAGTGTTATATTTTAATTAGCATAACGACGTAAAACTATATATTTTTCCTTTAAACAATACGATTTGTAAACTCTAAAGAAAATTCAAAGCTGTTTCTATTTTGCATCTATGTGAATAAACTTTTAAAATGGTTATCATATTACAAACACATACATAAACTCGTATAGTTATATAATAACAATAATAAATTCAAATATATACATATGTGATTTCCTGTAAATTTAGATTTAATAGATACTCGATTTAAAAACAAAAAACCACTATAGAGATTTCATCCCAGAAAATATTGTTTACTATTTAAGAAATGCATCAATAATACAACATCGTTTGACACACATTATCTTATGAATTTTTTTGAAACACTAATGGCTACACTTAATAAATGACGCAGATATCTTCTTTTTTGTAGCCTTTAATAATATCTCAGCATCTTGTCTTTTCCTGCTATGAACGCTCCTTGCTAAAAATAAACAGACTTATATTTACTAAGTAATTAAATATTTGGCTAATACAATAAATGTAATGGAAATTCGTGTATACAATACAACTGATGAATATCTAAATGTAATTCGGTTAGTATATGTTAAATGTTCTGTTCAACTTAGCAGCATAACATTATAAACACGCGTGCAATCAATATGTTCAGTTAATAAAGATGATCCAGCGGTATTCGATGTTATTTTGTTACGTAGGCATACGATGAAGGTGCATTTGGGCTCGATTGTGAAACTTCAGTCGGTAAGAAGGGGACTTGTAAGACCTTTCGCGATTGCTACCCGCTTTTCAAAGTGGTAGATCTTTCTGGCTACGATGGATGGGTCATGGGGCACTACGATACTTGCAGTTACATTAACAACGATAACACGGAGGTACGTAAACAAATTGCAACCATTTGGCTCAAAGAATTATTGTTACAAGTTACTATTTGGATAATAGGTTGAAAAAAAAGTGTATTTTTTGGTAATAATGTAGTCATTTGATTTGAAATGATTTTTTGAATTTGATAGAAAAATCGTATTATAAGTTGCAAGATTACCTAGACGATAGAAACGCGTGGGAGTGAACGTAATGCTCTTATTTGAATTAAAATATAGTAAACTAATATGATATTGTAATGATGATGGCAACAAAAAAAAATACCCGAGTGAGTTTGTTGTGGGTTCTTCTCGGATCAGGGCGCGAAGGAACCCTCGTAACTTTAGATTTTAAGCCGTTAATGAGTACCATCATCAGACGTATATTAGAATCAGAGTGTGGGAAAAAAATATATAATTTGACGATTCAAAAGTGCTGTAATATGCCTACTTGAATAAAGATATTCTTGATTTGATTTGATTTGAATGTCTTTGACGCTCGCGCCGCCATATTGGAAAAATGGCGTCCATTAGTATTTTTTTAACAATATCTTTTTTCGAACTCATTTTACGATAAAAACATTTATATACACGAGTAAACTAGAAAAAAAATTGTTTTAAACTTCCATTTTAGTTGTTGTTACGTCGTGACCACGCTCCATGTAACTAGGTCGAAATATCAAACAACATATATGTATAACTGTCATCGTGGCATATTACCCGTTAATATAGTTGAAATAGAGGAAATTTGCTACGATTTATGAAAAAAACTATGTTTTATTAAAATCAATAGTTTTGGCATATATATAGAAATACCAAATGATGTTACTATAATCACTAAAAATAAAAGTCCATGTGAAGAGTCACATAAAAAAATATAGTCTTCATTACTCTTATAACTTGGTTAGGTCAGGAGAAATCTGAATTTGGTCAATGATTTTTCGTAGTAGGGCATGACTGAGTATCCTCATATCCTAGGAGAATTAAAAACTGACTGACTAAATCAGATATCTTATGTGGTGAGTATCTTGTTCTATAATTAATTAGTAATAACAATCCTGAAAGTGTACAGCAAAAATTATTGTCTTGTACACATATTTTAGGTGTTTTTCTAACATTATATAAATAACAAACGCGCCAGTGACAAGAAAACGGAAGAATTCAGGACGTGATAATAATAATACGGTCTTATCTTCAACTTTAACATCCGTTTGATCTACCTGGTGTTATATGTATTGGGACAATGAAATTCGTACAATTTATAATGATATTATCTTTTTATACATCAGAAAGGTATTTCGCTACGAAACTTGAGCCGTTGAATGTATGTATTCATTACCTTTTTTTAACTTGAAACTAGTTTGCCTTGTAAGGATTTTGATCCAGCCTATGTCTAGGCAGTAACACATCTGTATATATATGTAATTCTTATGTGCGTGTGTATGTCACTGGAATCCGCATAAACGGTTTCCTCCTCCTAAATAAATATGAATTTTTTTGAGTCTTTAGGTGGATTAGAGAATGATTTAGATTGAAAATTCAAGTTGTTCGATAAACGGAAAATCTTGTTTATGATAAATTTTTTTTAAATAAATCACTTATTATGCCTAAACTAAAACAACTATAAAACTTTGTATATAAGTGATAATTGCTTTAGTAATATATTGTATGGTTATATATCTATTATAAAATGGCAGATATTTTCCAGGTAGGTAACTAAGTTTTATGAATAGGTAGCACTTCGCGCACGTATAAATTAATACCGGAAGTGTAAAAAAACGTAAATTGAATAAAATGTCAAAATATATATGTGCATCATGAAATCGAATGAACAACATCTTATCGGTGTGGAAGTTTAATAATTGATATTATTTACATAGGAAAAGTAATTACATATTCTCATTTTATTTAATATTACACGTCATCATTTTATTTTCAAACAACTTTGAAGAATAAAATACATGGGGTATTTTATTATTATTACGTCTCATTATACTACGGCCCAATATTTACATGAAAACTATTTTTTTAATGTTATTTTTTTCATGTTATATATATTGCACCAGTAGCACGTTTTGTCAACATTTTTAATCATTACTCATAATAACATGAATTGTCTTTGTACTATATTATCGTAGATGATTGTCAATTTTTACTTCCATAATAATCATTTTATTTTATATTTTTGAAGTCACATAAATAAAGGAAAAAGTTATGGTTTTGAATCTTGGGCTATGCATGGTTCACCTATAGAATGTGAAAAGCTTTTAATTTTTTTTCGATCGCCATCATAGATGTAAATGACTGAACAGTAAAATTAAAAATTCAAGTAGATCTAAAAATATGCATTTGAATTAAGTGTAAATAAATTCGTCGTAAAGTTTACAATATTTTTATGATTTTATATAAATTTACCGCAATGTTTAAAGAAAAATAATTTAATCTAAGCTCTAAATCTACGGGTCCTCCAAAAGCCAATATGTAAATTGACAACTTTTTAATAGAAGCTTGCAATGTGTCAAACTGATATATTTTTAAATTTTGAAGAAAACATAAGTTCTTTCTGAAAATCTGTGTTTCAGTGCACATTGCTAACTAGATTAAAAGTTAGGATTTAACACAATAAAGTGAAAATTTTTAAACCGTTGCATTGGCCCATATGCGTAGGACCCATCGTAATCCTATAAACATTACGCGTTACAGATAATAGAATTTTGTACAGTAATTAATATCATACTGATCGCCGGCGTCGTGTAGCCTTTTCTGGTTAATATGATTAATAAAACGTGTTTACAGGTATACGGGGTATGTTGCACAGAGCCTGTTGGAACACCCCCACAACAAGAGCCCGATGTTCAACGCTTAGGACTCCTGCAATCAGCCTTCCAAATTCCATTTGCTAAGTATATATCGCTATACGTTTTTATGAATTTGATTATAGGACTCTTTTATCTAGGTATTATAACCAAATGTTAACGAGACATCGTGTCCGCCTGACATTTCTGATTAAACGCTTTTTTTTATCTTCGATAGATTTGCGTTTGACCTCCATCACGCCTGATGGAACTTTGGACTTTTGTATGCAATTTAGATTATAATTTCATATATAAATAGGCAACGAATTATGCACAATTAAGTCGGAGGCGTAGTCACCGCTCCGCAAGCTTCGATTAATTTAAATGTTCTAAACTATACACACCGGCATTTTAGCGGAACATAAAAAAAAAAAGGTTTGATATCAGTATCACAACCTTACATGATACTGATATGATTTTATTTATGTTCCGCTAAATATGCCGGTGGGTATAGATTGTTATAACATATTAAAATTTGCGTGTAAAAATTAGGATGGAAGTATGTTATATTTTGACCCAGTTAAGTTACATGAATTGTGGTCGCGACGTCGATATATTTGTTTAAAAACTATCATACCATACGGCTTTAACAGACGAGAAACCTAAAAAGCATACAATAATTATTAATATGTTTAAATTTAGAATAGAGTGATTAACAAAACATTCCTTTATTGTTTCAAAGCGAGAAATGCTTTTACGAGTAACAAGCTACACAGTCTTATAGAGTGTTGTTTTTCTAGCACACATAGTGTTTAAAAGCTATTTGGATTAACTTTTGGAGACTACGCAAACCAGGTCACCAGCAGAAACGCGTATTTATATGATAATTTTTTTAGCCTGCCTAGCCAGCTGGTGCCATCTGCGCTGTCGGCCCAATGGACGTACAATAATCCATTGACGCGTCAAATACCAGCAGTGTGGCCACCAACTCTTCCTCCACTACCAACCCATCCACCAGATCACACCGCGCCTACACACCCGCCTTCATTAGGTATTGTCACCTTTTACAAATCATATTGAATGTACCTACTTCCCTTCACAGATAAAAAACTATTACTTTAACATTACCTATTAACGCTTTAAAAAGGACTGGCTCATTGGTCTAGTAGTTAGCGTGTTCGGTCACAGACACGAGAGCCTGGATTCGAGTCCCGGGTCGTGTTAATTAAAAAACCGATATTGAGTTTTCTATTAAGATTTCCCCGATGTTAGGAAGTTGGCGGTGCGCTCCGCCCCCGTGCCTGGGAAAAGCATGTTAGGCCGTCGGTCGTGAGTCTGATCCCTCTCCGGTCGTTTCGTATTGCCGTCACATCGGACTATGTGAGTGAAGGAATAAATAGTGCACTTATATACTACTAAGCGGCGTGGCGAGTCTATGCTCTAAAACCCTCTCTCCTAATAGCTATTAGTAAGGAGGACTGCCTAGCCTTGAGACGCTAATGGGCTGTTATTTCCCTTACCTTACATTAAAAAGACATTATGTTTGTTTTTATATTATGATTGATATTGTGCAACGTGTTTTTTTCTACTCGTAGTGTACTAATCATAGACTAACCACAAATTTCACAAATACATAACGTTACTGTTATTATAAGGTTTTTTTTACGATAAAATGAATATAAATCAAGTTTTATTGAATTTTATTCATCTTATTGAAATTAATTCAGTTGCTGGCGTCAATCCTCCGGACAATCCAAGCACACCTCCCACAACAACATGGGGCACTAAACCACCAAGTACCACAAAGCAGGTTTGTTTTATAGAATCCTACCATTACCTTACTCACTCACTCTTGTTATTACTATTTTAAAACGTAATTAAACACTTTCTATTCATCGATTCTAGTCAAATACCTTTCATGTCAATACAGATTTAAGTATTATAATAATTGACGTTATTTCTATATATTTCTCATTGAAATTTTGAGTTAATTGTAAATTATCATCCTTAAACTTGTGTTATAGAATAGATACAGATTTTGTCATCTTTTATATATCTAGGTAATTGATGCCGGTGCAAGTAGTCACACTGGCATGAAAAGTAGTAACATAATGTTGTAGGAGTATAATTCTTCACACTGACATTCTGTAAGGGAATGCTACTTCCCCGTTCGATAAAACTACAGTTCGGCCTTTATTGGTCAAAATACATGCAGTTTATTTGATCGTGTTTAAAATGCTCAAAACTTATTATCACCTCAATATTAAGGACATGATGGACCAATGTTAAGACACGTGGAGAAGTGAGTGCAAGTGCAGTGAGAAGTAAAGCGTGAGTTTCATCTCAAATCTCTGTAATGAGCAATAAAAGCCACAAACTTTATCTATAATATAGATTTCCAAATACATTTCCAATCGATCAATATATAGGGTCCAAAAACCGGCAAGCTCCAGTTATTGGGTATGTGTAGCCTGCCAACCTATAATGGAGCAGCGTGATTAAACTCAAAGCACCCACTCTCCTAAGACTTAAGAGGCCTGTGCCTGGCAGTAAGATGTTAATAGACTGCTACTTAGTTACTTATATGTCACGTATAACCGTTTTCTTTAGACATGGCCTCCTGCATATCCAACACAGCCTATATATCCAACACAACCGACCAACCCTCCAGCACAGCCTGGTGTTGATTCCTCATGCGGTATTAAGAATGGACCACAGGTAAATAAGACTTATTTTAAAAAACTAACTTTACAAAGTTATATCATGTATGTGTAATAAAATAAATAGAAATGTTTGCATGACTTCAATATTCATAATAACGGTTGAATTTCGTTAATAAATTAAATATAATAAAAACATTTAAGCAATATACGTTATGTTGATTCATAAAATATGTTATTTTCTTGCAACTAGATGACAGTCACGAAAATATAAAAAAAGAATCGTATGTTATTCATACAACAACTTGCTCAAGTTCCCTAATATATTTCAAAACGGAGAAACCCAACCCTCTTGGAGTTATAAGTAGTGTAACAACTGCGGCTTGGTTTTAAATATATAGACGTGTCGACTGTTAATCTTTTGTAATATAATGCAAATTTAATATTTTATACTACATATATATATTGACGGTGCTCACGTATAAAGAGCCAAGTATAAAATACCAATTTAGAAAGACTTTCAAAGATTAAGTAATTATTACTATACTTTAGTTGCTTTATGGTTTAAAAAATCGATAACCTAGGTTGTTAAATGGGATAATGTAATCATGAAAACTATAACATAAAGTCAAAATGACTAAAATTTAAGCTAAATGTAGGGGCTCCCAATATTTAAGGCATTATAGCTATACACAAATGACATCGTGTTGAAAAAAGGAGATGATTGTAATGTAAATTTATAAATTGGCAGTAAAATCTAGGTATCAAATTGTCTATTTATTATTTTCAGACTTACGGAAGTACATATGAATCGAAAGATGAAGAACGTATAGTTGGTGGGCATAATGCTGAGCTCAACGAATGGCCGTGGATTGCTGCCTTGTTTAATGGCGGCCGTCAGTTCTGTGGGGGATCGCTCATTGATAATATCCATATTCTTTCTGCAGCGCATTGTGTCGCACAGTACGTATCCAATACAATATTAGTATTAATAAATATTGTAAACTCGAGCAATTCCGTCTTAAAATACAGCACACCAGCCACTGTACCTTCGCTTTTTAAATCACTAATATCTTCTAAGATATCCACTTTAATGAAATACTGTTGAAGGTAGTTATGATCTACATGAAATAAACAACATATGTAATGTATTTAATTTGATTAGGAATATTACTGTATTGCATTAAATAGCTTGGTAAATCACACATATTTTTGTAATATATAAAAGATAAAAATGGTTAGTGTGTAATACTTGAGACAGAATTATATGTCATCGCGCTCTTTATATCTTTTTCAGATATAACTACGATTCCCTAATACATTAAATTGTTCTATCTCCAAAGGTTTAGCCAACGATTTCGATTTAAGCGCACAAAAATATTCTTGTTACGACATTATATTATAAATCTTTGAATTTTTCTGCTTCTCTGTACTATAATATCATATATATGTAAACCTTCCTCGAATCACTTTATCTATTGCCGGAAATTTCATTAACATCTGTTGAATAGTTTGAAAGACATATCGCGACCAATCAGGCAAAAAAAGTGTACGAATCTCACAAACTAAACGTAAATATTAAGTATAATAGTAATACTGTTTGTAGCATGACGTCATGGGACGTAGCGCGCCTTACAGCGAGATTGGGTGACCACAATATTCGTTCCAATACGGAAACACAGCACGTTGAGAGGAAAATCAAGAGAGTAGTGAGACACCGTGGCTTTGATATGCGCACACTGGTTAGTATACTCTCACTTTTAAAAATTCGAGCAGTTCCCAGAACTACAAATGACTGTTCGTTTAATATGGAACATTGATAAACATAAATACACACAGGTTGAGATAAAATAAGTATTTCACACATATATCGAAAAGATATTTAATTTAATTAGTGTAAGAAAAAACTGATTTAAAAAACCTTTGAACCTCTGGAGATCACTGTGTGTGAATCTGACACTTTTAAATTTTTGAAAGGTAACTCACTCATGAACAAATTCCTTTATTTTTGGAAATAAAATTGGCGTTATAATTGTTCCGAGTTTGTAAAAAAAACCCGTAAAAAAATCTCTTAATAGTTTCTACTATCGATTTCTACTACATTTTTACTATTATACATATTAATAATTTCTATTGTAGTGTTAACTAGCTACGAACAAAGCCTCTTTCTAGTACAGATATAGACATGTTAAAAATGCAATTTTCTAAATTGTCCTTACTGGGATTCGAACTTACGTCCTTGTGCACGCATTATTGATGGCCTCGCTGGAACAGTAGTGCGAGTACTCGCTTTGCTAGCAGAGTCCCTGGGTTCGACCCCCGGTAGGAAGGATTTAGAAAATCGTAGCTAGTTACCACCTTACCAGCAAAGACATACCGCCAAACAACGGGATTTTTGTTCCGGTACGATTCTGTGCTGAAACCATAAGAGGTATATCGCCTATTACCAGAGTAGCGCGCTTTCATCTTAGACTGTATTATCACTTACCATCAAGTAAGATCACAGTCAAGCGCTAACCTGTCAGCAATAAAAAAATCATTACGACCAAATAATTAAAACATATACATATACCCGTTTTCCTAATAACTACATTAAAGAAAAATGTTGGTTGTACTGTATACTGAAAGACGTACACTAAAAGAGCATTTAAATTTAAGACAAATTGTATATGTTAAATAAATAAAAAAAAAATAAAAACCATGAATATGCACTCGTATATTTAATAATTAATAGTATTGGCTTTAGTTCAGAAGGGTGCGTCATGTATTCAATTGAAACTCCGGCCACTTATTTTTCTCACACCGATGACAATTATTACCAATTTGCACCTAGCAAGTTCCAAAGCGAATGAATGTTAAAATTAAACTCCATTGCAAGAAATGTCACTGTCGGATGGTCACGTCACGTGATCCATTTGGTATCAACAATGCTTGACAATGTGAATGATTTCCGGTAACATTTATGTCTAACAACATCCTCAAAATTGTTTGTCCTCATTTTCAGTATAACGATGTAGCCATCCTGACAATGGATCAGCCCGTGACTTTCACAAAGAATATAAGGCCCATCTGTTTACCTGGGGGAGGCCGAGCCTATTCTGGTATCACAGCAACTGTTATTGGATGGGGTAGCTTACGTGAAAGTAAGTAAATCTTTAGATTTTTAACCTTTAATCAAGTGATTCGATACTTATTCACTTTCTCACAATTTAACGATATAAAATTATATACTCCAGTGTCTCGTATCCGTTCAACACATTTAAATGACTTTTTGTTTTCACATGTAGGTATATATTGTAAAACTTGTTGGTTTATTTAGCGCACTCGATTTCGGATTAGACATTGCATTAATTGCCAGTAGAAATATTTATTCGGGATATCTTAACTTTCGATTTTCGGAATCCACACACTGTTGCGAAAAATGATAATAAAAATTTTTTTACACGTTTGGTCCATATCATTTTTCTTCCAAAGATATTTTTCGATTAAGACCGGAAAAGTGGAAGTGAAAATTTTATTATTTCAATATATGGTATATTTTAGGCCAAAAATGTTATGTATTTGCCAACGTTCTTTTGAATTAATTTTCCTATAATTTTCGTGTAATATGAAATAATTTTAAACACAACTTTCATATAGTAGTTTTATTGTGTAATTTGATTCGAAATATCGTTTACCATGAAGGCCTATTACAGCACTTCTAAGTCGTCAAATGTCGGGTACACGTTTTTTTTTCTCATCGTTACAATATATATTTTAATTTATTCTATATCGATCTGAGCAATACATTCACTCCCACGCTTTTTATCTTCTAAATAGTCCTTCAAATTATAGAATGATTTCTCAATTACTTTTCGCTTAATAAAATATTTAAATTTATTTAGTAACATCTTTGACACTTCTTTTGGGAGTTTCTTTTTATATAAACATATACAGTTACACTTGAATGAATTGTGAATTTTATGCAGCATACTAGAATTTACAGCAATTTTCAAACAAGGGATCCTTTCAAAGGATTCCTTGTTTTAAAATTTTCACCAAAGAATCGATCGCACGTTTTTGCGACATATGTCGGTTTTAAGCTAGTAATTTGATTATAAATTGCATTTTAGGTGGACCGCAGCCATCCATTTTGCAAGAAGTATCGATACCTATTTGGACTAACACGGAATGTAGACTCAAGTACGGATCTGCCGCTCCGGGCGGTATCGTGGACCACATGCTCTGCGCTGGTAAAGCCAGTATGGATTCGTGCAGTGTAAGTATTTTTTACTTACTTATTTCCTTTTTTTAAGTCCAGTTAGTGTATAGAGTGTAAACTTCTTCAATCATTATAAATCAATTATTTTCAGTAGTGTAGGGTAGGAACACATTAAGTCTTAATTTGTTCCGTACAAAGCGTCACAACGTAAGAATGTAAATTTTTGTCCTGGTATTCCGCTTCAATAAACTAGACTATAGAGTATAGGGTGTGAACGGGAACAAATGAGGCACATACTGCAACACGATATTTGAACTAGTGTCGGACGAGTGCGGCGGAGATACGAGTCGGAAACGTGTAGTAAGTAAATAAAGTAAGACGCAGCCCATTAACGTCCCACTGCTGGACACAGGTCTCTTCACTCCGAGGATCGAGGGTTTTTAGAGCATAGACCCACAACGCAGCTCCACTGCGGATTGACGAGCATAGTACACAAGTGCACTCTCTATTCCTTCACTTTCATAGTCCGATGTGACAGGAATCCAACACGACCGGAGAGAGATCAGGCGCACGACCGACGGCTTAACGTGCTCTCCGGAGCACGGGGATGGATCAACCGCCAACTTCCCAACTTCGGGCAAATATTGATAAAATCTTAATAGAAAACTCAATATTGGTTTTTTAATTGGCCCGGCCCGGAACTCGAACCCAGCACCTCATGTTTGTAGTTGAACATGCTAACCACTAGACCAATGAGGCAGTTTACGAAAACGCGTATTGAATAGAAATTGCAAGTAATAAATATTTGTAAATAATATGAACTTTTGATTCTCCGTATTAAAGCACATTTTTAAATAACGACAACATCAAAAGTTCAACAACATTAACAGGCACATTTTAAAATGTACCTTAAATCACGGTAAGATGATGTATCTACACTTATTTGTAAAAATGGCTAAAATTCAGACTAAAATAAGTCGTACCTACTATACGCCTTGTCGCAATTGAAGACTGGCGAAAAAGAGGTCACTCTTACAAACTCGTTTTCAAATCATATCCTACCCGACACTAATTGTCAGCCATATTGACAGCTCCGATTACTCGTAGACACTTCATAAATTGCACAGATACATAATAAATTTATCTCCTAAATCAAACACCAATGCGTACGTGTGTAAAATACGAATACAAGTCGACATACTCGTATTTTACTTACGTACACATTGATCAAGAATCAGCAGTTCTCTTAAGATTGTAGTGTAAATTAATAATTATATACATTTATTTCTAAATCAATAATTGAATTTTACAAAAGTATAACTTTTTCTCAGGGTGACAGCGGGGGTCCACTTATGGTGAATGAAGGTGGTCGCTGGACCCAAGTGGGCGTTGTTTCCTGGGGTATTGGTTGTGGTAAGGGGCAGTATCCAGGAGTGTACACTCGTGTAACCGCTTTCCTTCCCTGGATACAGAAGAATTCTAAATAATGTATAATTTAGAAAAACAGGAATTTTATTGATTGGGAGACAAAAGCCTTGCCGACGATAAACGTTATACATTATTGATATTGTACATTCTCGGTTGAAAGAGATTATGTTTAAATCAAGTACTTTTATTTTATATACGCTCTACTAATCATCATATTAAAAAGCCAATCTAGAAATCTGTTTTCAAAAACATGGATGAACAGCCTTGTCTTTTACTTTTCTATAAAAGAAAAAATTAAAACGTCATTCCGCCAAATTTCCGAATCAAGACCTATAACTAATTCACATTCCTATTTTCGCCTTTTAAGTATAAAACCAACAAACATTCAAGGATTCCAAGTAACAATATATACTATTTTAATCAATTATTTTGAGAAAGACAACTTCTAGACCCTTGTCTTTCTTAATAAATTGGTGATTAATTAAGTCATCACTTGCGAAATTGTTACGCCATAAAATTGTGCCAATATATTATAAGGATTTTTTATTAATAAAAGAATACCTTGAAATGTAGTTTTATTTCCAAATTCAACACAACAATAATACAGAGTAATGCATTTTTAAGTGTCCACTCAAATTGGGTTTTACAAAGAAATATGTTACAAACGTTATTTTATTAAGCTTCACAGATAACGTATTCCACAGAATATACATAGTTTTTATTTAAAATCAATCTTTCCAAATAATTGAAAACAGCATGGTATTAATACACAATCTGTTACACATAATATCAATTCAAAAAAAACAAAGTTTCAAACTATGTACTCATCAATTAAGCATGTTAGAAAGTTCATCTCTTTTCGCCGCCTTATTCTTTCATAGATTACTTTCTCTATATTGGGGTTCCCATAATTGAATATAAATTTTGATGAAAAGGCTAATCAACACATTCATCAAAATAATTTCTTTTCCTATTGTTTTTGCGATATCATACAATTTTTTTTAAGCAATATATAATCTTTAGCACGGTTTGTGGATAACTATATATTGATATTCTTTTTTTCCCCAATAACTTTTTATATTCACACAAATTTTTTACCGTTGGCAAGTCGAAGAATAAAAACTTCTATAAATTTTAAATTCATTACTAAGCATAATTCATTATTTAATTAAATAGTAAACATAATATTTCATTAATTAATAAGCTATAAATAATGTGAAACTTGCGTTATATAAAGTAGAGAGGCGTCTCATTCTTATAAAATACCTTTTCAGGTCATGTAATGTACCTCGACGTAATTCTATATGGATTATGTTTATAGTAATAATAATTACTCAACAAGAGAAAAAAATACGGAATTCACTCCCGCGAAGATTTTAAAATATCGAGTGAGGGTACCCCATTTTTCTTCCGTGATGCGTATACGATTTTTTCTTATAGTTGGTTAAAAAATTCGACCTGTTTTCTTTCAGGCTTCATGTTTTTAGGCTACTTTGACATTTCGATATATATGTCATTGCTAGGCTAGAAAGAAAAGTAAGTTAGGCGCATGCGCACTATTGGAATCTAAACGGGAGAAAACAAGACACTTTTATCTCGCATACAAGGACCGAACTAAGAAAAAATGAATTCTTTTTTTTTCAGATGCGAATATTTTAGAACAGAACTGCTGTAATACATAACCTTTATATTTTTCCATAATTTATTATGTATAAATATCCGGGTAAATTGATGTCATGTCAAATCAGCGTAATAAATAGTCTAGATTATTCCTCTTGTGATACAACTACATAAATAATATTGATAAAGCAATTATAAATATTGGTATATTGGCATTATTTTGGTACAATCACACGGTACAAAAGTTCTTACTAATTCAATCTAAATATAATATCACACGAGATTAAAATAACAATTAGCTAATATATTTTAATGCCATCACTATATCCCTCCATGCTATTTCACATGTCAAAATTTGATACGTGCAGGTGTTGCAAGATGTTGCGTGCTAGAAGAAAAACAAAAAGTTTAAATGTTTTCGCCCTCATCGTTAGTTACTGGAGAAATGGTTTTTAGAGTCTAATCTCCGCTGTAGATTAGCAAGTTACTTATATCACATTTTCTCATGATGTTTTCCTTCATCAATAAATCGCAATGATTTTTATAACCCTTTTGCTGCGACCCCTATTTTTCCATATGAAAACCGTTCTATAGTACCACGAGCAAGATATTATGTCTCTACAAAGATGTTAGTTCCCTGTGTTTGGCGTAGTATTACGTTTTGGAAGACGATTTCCAAATTATATAGTTCTACCCATATGCAATACAAAAGAATTTGTGTAAAATAAATAACCATCAAATTTTATTTAATTAACATTTTCTAAAATTCTACAATGTTAGGTATAAATCGAATGGCAAGAAGTCAGTTATTCATATGTACGAATGAATATTACTGATTTTATGATGATTACGTTCTGACCAATATAAATATCAAGTGTAAAATATAACGCTCTTGTAACAGTCACAGTATGTTATTTACAGACTTAGATTTATTTAACTGCATTTTTATAAAACCAATAAAAGACCTTCTAGCACATAACATTTAATTACGCGTTTTCATTTTAATCATTTTTAACAATCTTTATTTCATTGTTTAGGTTTTATTTTGTTCTTTATAGATCTGCTTGGAGTATGTTGTGTTTATTTTATTTATAAATATGTATTATATAATGGTTTCTAATAATAACTGTGGTTGTGAAACTATTAAAAAAGTAGCAGTCACAACAATACATGTACACCTTAGTTTTAGTTTTTTGATTTAATAGTTTTCCTTTTATAGCATTTTTGTTTATTTTGTAATCCTAGTTGTGGAAGAGCGAGACCTTTTGACACATACTATCGTGCTTACTAAGAGGTCACAACACTGTCTATGTATATAGTTTGTGTAATGATATAAACAATTTTTAATTAAAAAAAAAAACAAAAAGTGCCAAAAAACATAAATTAATAATGTCTTGATGTATACTTAAATATCTTCCTACATATCACACATCTAGATCTATACATAATGAGTAAGTATTTTTACACCGTTTCAGAGAACGTCTTTTGGTCAAAACCGGTGAATACGAGAACGGCATTTGTTAATGACCCTTCTGAATATGGGTGCGAATTTGTTAAGACGGAATAATACGTCCGCCGTACGGTAAGACATAATAATACGCCAGCCGCACCGAATGTGTTAAACAAGTAGGCACATAAGTTTTTAAACTTAGTAGTGTATGTCCAATTTTCGAACCCGTAACTCATAACAAGAACCCAGGTGTCTAACTAATTGACCACCTCCTGCTTAGTAATAAATAAGTAATACCTTGAAAATATCCAGTATCGTACATGTCATCAAGTGTTGGGATGAAAGGTGGTTCGGCATTTAATTGATTTTCCCAATTCACGTTGCGGAATACCGACATTGATTTAACAAGGGCAGCGTTGGGCCGAAGCGCCGGATCCATGGTTAGAAGCGCTTCAATGGCACTCACTGCTTCAACCGACAGCGCTTCATCATCTTCCGGCCATTCTATATCTGTAAGAAAGATGTTTAAAGTTAAAATATTCTTTATTGAAATACTAACTGACGCACCCAACAGCGACTCGCTTACATTTAAATATGGATCTTAAAGTACAGCTACACATATTTGATGCTTTTGTTACTTTTCTGCACCCGGCCAGGCGCCGTACCGCCACTATTAAAATCTCTGATATCTTCTAAAACTATTCCTTGTAATGAAATGCTGTCAAGCGCAGTTTTGATTTACAGCGTATGTTATGTATTTAATTGCATAAAGCATGATACTGTATTGTACAAAACACCTTGGTAAATGACACATTTTTTTGTAATATGTAAAAAACAAAATGGTTAGGGGGTGATTTATTATCCTTTAGAAATAAATATATACTGTCAGGGTCTTTTTAAGAGTTAACTTTTAAATAACACGTTAGTTTGATCTATCTCGTATAGTTTAGTTAGAGTTTGCAATTTTACTACACAAAAATATGTTTGTTACAACATCATACTACAAATCTTTGAATTTTTCGACTTTTTTTGTTCTATAATATTTATGTAAAGTTAAAGATCATCCTAATGGCAAAGACGTGCCGTCAAGAAAAACCAGCTTTTAATAGAGACCATTACCACATTACCGCGTTTTTATCATTTAATATGCGAGCATACAGCCAAGTCAATAATGCTCAATATGATGATACATGATAATGTTGTTCCAAGCCGAGGCTCGGTCGCGCACTCGAAAAGTGGCGGCCTGCCTAAGAGCCCGTCCTTCTTTCCGGTTTCGTTGTAAAAGCCAGTAGGGCTAACAGCTAATGATACTCCGATCAAAAAATACAGTCAAGTGCTAAAAAAGAATGATTATTCATCAATACCACTTGACACAAAAATTTCGTAAAAAAGCATGTCGGGCATTACAATTGTGTTCACCAGTAATACTCACTTCTAGATAATATATTGTTGAAAACAGCTTGCACAGTTTCATCATTAAACGGCGGTACTCCCGTCATAAACTCGTATAGGCATACACCCAATGCCCACCAGTCTACGGCTGGACCATGACCTTTTCTAAAAAATAAACATTGATAGTTTTTATTCATGTATTCACTTCTTTAGGCACATAAGGGTAAAATTGAGGGATGAATCGCGGGATTAGCGTCACGAAGATGTGCAGCGTTTTTTATGCTAATTCGTTGGAAGGTTAGGTAGTTTTAATATTTACAAACAACATGTGGCATTTTAATTTGCTACTAGTCATTTAATTAATTAATATACTATTTTTCATAAAACAATTAATTCAACAACAAAATTTAATTAATAATTTGTAATAAAGACAAAATGGCATTTTAATTTATAATTCGTAATTTGAGAAATCAATAAATGATTTGTATTAATTTTCGACACTTTCAATATTTTAATGACCATTAAATTCATTAAATTCCTAACATATCTACCTTTTTCCCTCCCTCTAAGTCTGGGAAATATAATTTTGGATTTGTATAAATATAAACAAGACTTAAAAATTTTAAACGTCGTCAATGCGCAAGCTTTGTGCGTTTTAGGTAACTGACATCACGAGTATCAGCTATGATATAAAGAAATATCCAACGTACTGTAACAAAAGTTCCGGAGCTAAATAATCGGGTGTACCGAGTATTGGTTTATCAGACATTTGATTCCCTCTCCTAACACTTTTAGGTGTTCTATAAGGTGTTTGTGCCGCTGTTAATGGCGTTTTGCATTCCGGAGACCGACCGCTTTCGCCCTGGAATACAATTTTATTTCATTGTACTTATGAAAAATAACAATACAACTAAGTACAATTCTCATAATATAAGAAATTTATGCCAAGCATTAGAATTAGCATTCCCTAAAACATCACATAGAAGACGCCTTAGCTATAGAAACAATACTGTCAACTGGCCCCTAAATTAACTTAAAAGCTCTTATCATATAAGGCAACACGACGGAAGTAAACATTATATCAAAATGATTACCACAATATGAAATACTAATACATTTCTCTGTTCTGTAATAATCTACAATATATACATTACTATATTTCTATAAAAACTATTGTCAATAATGCATTGTCAGTAAAGTTATATTAAATAATCAATTGAATTATATTAGTGGCGTGTTACAAAATCTCCTATAAAGTATAGAGAACTTTTTACATCAATAAAAATTACTAACCATACATTACAGTTTTTTAAAAGAAGAAAATCGAAAGTTAAGTGTACATATCAGTAATAAATACCCGAAAGATAAATTGAGAGCTTACATTAAAAAATCAATTTATAATATGTAATGATGATGATAATAAAAATATATCCCAATGAGTTTGCTGCGGCTTCTTTTCCCAACAAGGGGTGTAAGAGCCCTAGTAACTTTGGAATTTTATGTGGCTCCTTATTATGATCATTATCAATTGTACATTAAGAATAACATAACAAAATGACTAAACTAATGATTCAAAAGTACTATGAATTCCTATTGACTTGTATGCAACAAAACAAAGTTTACCTTGCTCAGTCTTCTAGTAGGAAAAATCTCTAAACTCGTTGATATATGTTTTCCAAAAGTGGCTGATTTTTCCTTGTTACTTAAAACTGTATCATCAAGCGGTATGTTAAATCTAGTCGCTTTTATCTTAGCTTCTGGTGACTTATTCGAGACAGGTGTAGAAAATATTACACCTACATTAAAGTGATGACTGTCGTTTTGTGAGACCCATCTGTAATGAATAATTTAAAAAAAACAATTAACCAGTTAACTGTATTTCGCCTTAGAATGAATTTTATAATTTTTAGTTTTGTATCAGCTTGGCTTCAAAATCTCCTTAACACTCAAAATATTAGAAAGTATGTTTTTTTTTCATAATAATCGCATTTTAATCTGCCAATAGTCAATATTTTTATTGCATAACGAAAATACTCAACATTATAAACGATGCATAACAAACTTACTCTTCAAATTGTGTAAAATGGTTAGTGCAGTAAAAGTTCGTTATGAAGTCAAATGACGCCGCGAGAGTAAGAATTACGTGCAAAATTATGGCAAAATGTGGAAGTCTACTTGTAACGATAATATTTTAGTACATGGATGTGAATCTTAAATAATGGTTTACATCCATAAAAAATTCTGTAGTTTAGAAACATTTCTCGCTTTAATAGATGTGATCATCTTACAAAATTATACTCGTTGGCCAATTTTCACCTACTCTACCGGTTTATCACAATCACACGTTTTAAACAATATTATTTAAGTTAAATAGTTAAAAATGAGAAAATCCGCTACTTTTCCGACTGAAAAGTCAATCTAAACAACCTGAATATACAGAAGACTTATATATATAAAAATTTAATTTGCAAACTTTATTGAACCTTACAACATACTAAAAGACAAAAAACAATGGCGCAAATTATAAGAAAATGTAAGGCCAACCTTTTCTTCAATACTCCTTTGAGAGGATTTTTACGTCTTTCCGGTGTGGGATGAATTGACATCCTTTTTGGTGTGTTCTGACTCACTTCTAACTCTAAAGCCATGATTTCTTGAGTAAGCCCGGTACTGTTCTCTTTGGTCTCCATAAGACTAGTCACACCAGTTGGTGTATCACCATCACAGTCCAGTATTCTCTTTCTTTTCTTTGCACGAAAACTATTATACAAGTAAACATCTTATTTTCATAAAAAATTATTTTACCACGGTGTTAAAAATATATATCAGTTGATTATGATTAACCCAGCTTGAGTCCCATGAAATATTAGTGTGAAGAAACAACATTAATATTGTGTTGCAATGAGTGAGTGAAGGATGCAGAAGTTCATTATTGGAATGGAAAAGGTCTGGTAAACGTTTTCGCCTTTTTGAACGGCAACACTTTGGCATATTTACTGATCTTGCAAATGTCTATGGATGATTGATTTTTATAAGAAAACGGCCTTTAGAGTAGCAGCTCAATATTGAGCTGGCTCAAC
Source organism: Elymnias hypermnestra (assembly GCA_015832385.1). Classification (NCBI taxonomy): domain Eukaryota; kingdom Metazoa; phylum Arthropoda; class Insecta; order Lepidoptera; family Nymphalidae; genus Elymnias; species Elymnias hypermnestra. Next base: position 7,734,821 of record JACTOM010000929.1, read on the forward strand.
TAGAAAGCATATGCTCCATATACAAGGTGTTAAGGAACCGCTCCCGAAAACGAAGACAGATGATAGTACTAGTGACGCTTTTGATAATGGGACGGGAAAAATCGATCCTGATTTAAAAAAACGTCATATTTTTAAACCTTTTTTTGCATTATTTATGCTCCATCGTGTTAGTAGAGCTAAATGAAACGAGAAAGTTTCATAAAAAAATACGTTGCATTACTAAAAAACAAAATCAGCAATGAAATGAAAAAAATCAGCTGTTGTATGTACGGGCGGCTCCGAAGTACCGCGCCCAGTGCCGCCTTTCCAGAAAGCAACGACACGCTAATCTGGTAAGTAACTTATTAATTCACCTCTTATGGTTTCTACACAGCATCGTACCGGAACACAAATCTTTTTGATTAGCGTCTTTGCTGGTAGGGTGGTAACTAGCCACGGCCGAAGCCTCCCACCAGTCCAGACTCAGTCAAATTAGAAAATGCAATTTCCTAAATTCGTCCTTTCGGGAATCGAACCCGGAACCACTGCTATCCAAGCGAGTACTCGCATCACTGAGCCAACGGCGCCGTCGAAACCTTAAAGTGTCGATACTTTTTCCACGTTACTGTCAAGGACTTGCCCTTCGAGATTCTGGCGTTCCATAACACCTTGTATACCAGCTCAGTACCAACAAGTTGTTACTTATTTCTACCTTTTGGCTAATAAGTCAAGGGACCAAAAGCCAAATGGGGTAGGTTGAAAGTAACTAGCAAAACATTATAAATCTAATAACACTAATCCTACAATTTGCTATTGCTCTAATGATATGATTATAGGCAGCATATTTAATAGTTTTCTAATTAAAATAACTTCCAAAGTTTATAAAGAGGGTGATATAAAAACGGAAAATACAAATACTTCAAAAAGTCTCCAATGCAATGTAACATTTTATATGTGGGGCTGTTAATATAAAAAATATGTATACCTGGGTATCCTTTTTAAAGATTGTCCTCTGCACAAAGGTGATGTGGACTGATCATGTTGAGAATCCATGAAGATATTGGACTCCAGAGAGGAACCATTTGCACTACTAACATCTGTGGACCTGTTGCTTCTTGTGTTAGTACTGTTTTTGGAACTCTCACATGTGTAGTATGAGGTTAACGAACCTGATCCAGAATCTTGATTCTACAAAGAAACAGTTTCAATCGTTTACTTTACTCTTATATGGGTTGAAGACAATTTTATGTAATTCAGTTTAAAGCCATGATGGCCTAGTGGGGATACACTTGGATTCTCATTTACAGAAATTTTGAGGAGCAGTCAGTTACTGACTGTGGTGGTTTGAAGTAGACTACAGTCTACTTTGACCTAAATCCTCTATGCTGTTCTAATGAGAATGTTCAATAAGCGCCAAAAGTACACCAGCAACAAGCATGTTTCCACAGAAAATTTTCCTTTTATTTTTCAAAAGGCATAAGGCATATAATTCTAAACAAAATGAAAGAGGGAAATGCCACTCAAGTAATCTATTAAACCACTCTCTTCTCAAAACCAATCAGTAATATATAATATTTGTTTCAATAAAATAAAATAAATCATTATTTGAGTATTAATTGCCTGACAATCCTCACAAGGGTAACATACTAGGTCAAAGATCAAGCCTTTGAATGTGCTCTTATAAATGAGGGAGAGCAAATCTCAGCAATGAAGTTAACAGGTAGTAACTACTACTAAATGGTAAAGAGAATATGAATTTTATGTCATTCCTAGAACTAAATAATATTATTAAATACAACTTTGTCTTGATTTTAAAATAAAGAATGTATAGATAAATTAATTTAGGACGCAAAAATCAATGTTAATATATTAAATACTTGCAGACAGTAAATCCAAATTTATGCTTTCTGCACTCAAAAAAGGGTGTATTCCTGATAGTTGTGAGTGATCCAGCATAGGTGAGTCACTTTTCACTTTTGCTGAAAAAACAATTGACAAATTAACAATCCTACATGGTGGAAAAAGTATTACTCAAAAGTAATTTCATACAGATTTCCAAAAGTTGATCAAGAAGATTCTCACAGACATCGGAGAGAGAGTTGCGGGTGCTATCTCCACCCCCTGATCCAAAGGATAAGTGTGAAGTTAATGACAATAATTGCCCTGGAGTCCGCATATTAAGACTTGGTGTACAGTTGACAAAATCTGATATTTCTAAATCTGAAAGTTTTATAAGAAACAAAATTGTTATATATTTTCAGAACTATGAAATGCAAATAAATGCTACTTACGCTCAGTAGACACACAGATCTGACATTACTTATTTGGTAGGTCATTTGTTGCAGGTATTATGATAAAGTCTACAATATTCTCTTTAGTATATTTTTTAAATTTGAATTTCCAAAAAGTTTATTGCGCTTTTGTAGATTTAGAAATGGCCTATGATCGAGTGGTGAGGAATGAGCTGTGGTCAACGTTATCTACGTATGCGATGAGTTGTCTGATTCAAGCTTTGAAGTCTCTCTACGAGGGTTCTAGTGCTTGTGTCAGAATAAACGTAGCGTAGCGGTAAAGAGGTGTTCGACAGGGATGTGTTGCGTCACCATGGCTGTTCAACCTATTCATGGATAAATGTTTGACAGATTTAAAAGAAAGTATGTATGGGTTAAGAATGAATGAATTACTCATCAAATGTTTACTCTACGCTGATGATCAAGTAATACTTGCGTCATCCGCTAACGAGCTTCAGGAGATGCTAAATATTATGAATGAAGCTTTGAAAGGGAAAGGAATGAAAGTGAATGTAAACAAAACGAAAGTTATGCTTTTTGAACGAGATGAATCTATGATGAATGGCAATATTTTGATAGATGGGGAACAAGTGGAAGAGGTGAAAGAATTTGTATACTTGGGATCTAAATTTACAAAAGATGGAACATGTGAAAGTGATATCGAAAGGAGAGTGAATGCAGGGAATATGGTAAATGGTGCTCTGCATGCTTTTATGAATAGCCAGATGGTGTCTCAAAGGGCTAGACTGGCAGTGCATGCTGGAGTGTTGGTGCCAACACTTATGTATGGTAGTGAAAGTTGGGTATGGCAGAAGAATCACAAAAGTAAAATAAATGCGGTAGAGATGAGAGCGTTGAGAAGCATGAGTGGATTAAAACTGAGTGACAGAGTGAGAAATAGTGTGATAAGAGAACGTTGTGGTATAAAAGAAGACGTAGTGACTAAAATTGAAAAAGGTATGCTTAGATGGTTTGGGCATGTAGAGAGAATGAATGAAAGGAGACTGACAAAAAGGATTTATGAGTCAAGAGTGAATGCGAAAGTTGGAAGGGGAAGACCAAGGCGAACGTTCCTGGACCACATCCAGGACATTTTAAATAACTTCAAGAGTACTCTAGACCGACAAGCTTGTATGAAAGGTTTAATGATACTGAAAGAAGCGAAGGAGATATGCAAGGATCGTGGCAAGTGGAAGGATGTTGTCTCTGCCTACCCCTATGGGAATGAAGCATGATGCTATGTATGTATGTATATTTTTTTAAATAGCAAAATTAGATATTATATAATTATGCAAAACTTGTCCCCTAAATTTCAAATAAAACCTGTTAAAAAGTATTTTAAGTTTTTATGGCAAGGTCCAGTAGTTTTTTATATAAGTGATATCAAAAAAACATAACTCACCTCGATGTACTTCAATTTTAGACAAACCAAAGTCAGTTAGTTTTACATGGCCCGTTTTAGATATCAGCATGTTGTCAGGCTTTAAATCTCTATGAATAATATTGTGCTTGTGCAAATAATCTAGTGCTAGAGTCACTTCTGCAGCATAAAACACAGCCATTGCTTCTTCCATAAATCCATAAGTACCTAATAAAGATTTTAAATCACCTCCAACCATAAACTCCATTACCTAGAAAATAATAAAAAGGGCTTTCTAAAATATGTCTTGCACAATTTTCCCTTTTTAAATCCTTCTCCCTTTCATAGCAACATGTCTCTTTCAATCTAAAATATTATCATAAACTTTACTGTGTCATGTATCATGGAGTTTACATCAAGAAGAGGTTGATAACATTTTACTTATATAAGCAATATGAAAATTTGAGGAAATAATATATATTGAAAATAAAATAGCCAATATTGGAGGACAATGTTTACTATGAAGGAATTTGAAATTTTAAGTATTCAAGGTACATATGAAATCAAATAATATTTAAAAAGCAGATTTAAAATAAAAGTCAACTTACATTATTACAATGTACTATATTATATAATAAAATTATGTGCAGCTATAGTGTGTATCTGTTTAAATTCTCTTTAAAACAATTTTACTCTTTAAAAAAAACATTGTTCATTGCAAAACAAAAAATCAGCCTTCATAATGAAAATATAGTCAACTTATATTATATACATAAAGATCATGTGAAGCAATACAATTAATTATCAAATATAATTATATCTCACCAAATACACAGATGATGCTGACTGTAATGAATAAAACAAATGCACACAAAATGGACTTCTGGATAGTGCCAGAGCATTTCTTTCGGTTACAACTTGTGTAACCATATTTTTATTTATCATATCAGATTTCTTCATTACTTTTATTGCATACATCTGTTCTTTATTATTCTTTTTATGAGCAAGAAACACTTTACCAAATGCGCCTCGACTAATCGGTTTAATAATGGTAAAATCATTAATGTCTGGTGCCTGTACAGAAGATATTATTTTAAGTTACTATTCATTGCTACTTATGAAAGGCATTTAATTTACGCAAAGACATACCTTGTTCGTGATTGCATCTTGATTATTGGCATTAATCTTTTCTAAAATGGTGTGACTAGATGTTTTATCATCTAGGCTTGATTTATTTAAAGACATGTTAAAAATGGTCCCAAATTTGTTACTTAAACATAAAATAACCAGCCACTTTTGTAGTCATTTTCTAATGACTCTGGCGTTTTAATAATGTTCTACATGTCAACTTTTACAAGTGATTTATAAATAAAATAGGGACTATAATGAAAATATCTAATGTACATTGATTTACTTGAACAAATTTAAACCCAACGTGTGAAATTTAAATCCCATCTGACAGCTTCCACTTCCACACTCCACAGTCATGTGTAACAAATAACAATGACACTGACAGCAAAACATTCGTCAGCTTTGACAGTACATAGACATTTTGTAGATTCTTCAGTCATAGCCATTTGGTGTCACAAGTAATAAAAAAAATTAAATCTGCTTAAGACTACACGAGAGAGGTGAAAACTTCATCAAGTAGAGGTTAAATTTTCCGTAATGTTGTTAAGTATTGAATTAAAATGTAACACCGTTGACGTTATTTTTAGCACTGCCTTAGTCGACGGGGCCTGAATTAACTTGAACAAATGTTACATAGCTAAGCGTTTTCTCTTTCAATACCCACAAAATCAAATGTGTACATAGCAAAAGAAGTTTTCACTTCAAAAACCGTGAAGGAGGATTTTAAGATAAAATTGAGTGGAGAGCTGCATGACCATTTTACTTTATTACAATTTTTAATGTATTCCAAAATAATTATATATTATAAATCGAAAAATCAGTACAGAAAAGCAAACTAATCTTCAAGCTGACATGATTCTACACAGTTGCTAAAAGCTTGCACGACAGCTGAGCACACTAATGGTTGTCGTGGATTATCTTCGTAGCATTGCAAAATCTGCAAAATTTTATTACATATTTTAATCTGTCCACTCAATAATATCTAAAAATCTATTAGAATTTTTAAAAATATAATTAAAACTATTAACTATTAATAACCTTTGTTCTCCAATCAAAACACGGTTTTATTTTTTGTATTTTATCTGGTGTTATTTTGGGTTGTTGAAATAATTTATTATTATCTTCAATTGTTTTCTGGTACTCTTTCTCTATAATTTGATTAATTTCTTGATGATCGTTTTTAAGATTTTCTATTCTTTGAGACCAGTAATCATGGTCTTCATCTCGTAACTCAATAAATCTGCAACTACTTGTATCTTTATAATTTATATCACATGAAGTATTCTGCAATAAATAATCAAATTTATTTAAAAGCTATATTTAAGCTATTATCTGATTTAAAAAACGGGAAATTAACTACTTTTAATTAACTAAAATAAAAATTTACTTTCACTAAATTAAAATATTGATGTTTATATATCATATAAATATATTTAATTAACTAGCCCATTGTAAGAATATTATTTATTTTACTTTACATTTTCGAAATTATCGATTACTATATCATCCAAATTATCCTCAATAGTTTTCTGAATAAGTGCGGGAGTCATAGCAAATGTATTATCAAAACTTATACGTCTAGTATCTTTACTAGTTATAATACCCATGTCACTACAAAATTTATATGAACCGAATAATTAAAAAGAAATAACAGAGATCACAAACGATCATAAAATATAGTACACATATTTTGCCAGAAATGTTTTTGTCATTTATGACAAGAAAAAATTTAATTTTTATTTGAGTTTTTAAGCAATTATAAAATATATATTGACATGTAACGGAGGCAATTAGTTAAATTTAAATTCGTCATATCAAAAAAATTAGGGCTTACCTAGGCATAATAGTACCAACTACACCTTTCTTTGAATGTTTTAAATTCCAATACATAAGCAGCTATAATAGCATGATCGTTTGCATAGCGTAGGTATAGTACCTATGCATCGTCGTCGTCGTCGCTTCAAACGATGGACGTCCACTGCTGGACATGTTAGTGTGTAGTTGCTGTTAGTCCTACTGGCTTTGACAGTGTAACCGAGAGGGGTGGCGAGCGCAGAAGCTCGGCGAGGGGTGGGTCCGTAGAAGGGCCCTGCTGCGTCGTGGGGAAACGTTGCTCTAAGGGCGCCTCCTGCGAGGCTCGGACCTAGGCTTAGAGCAACGTTTGCTGCTGCTGAAAAGGA
>JACTOM010000929.1:7742687-7916419 GCA_015832385.1 Elymnias hypermnestra
ATACATACATACATACATAGCATCACGCCTCATTCCCATAGGGGTAGGCAGAGACAACATCCTTCCACTTGCCACGATCCTTGCATATCTCCTTCGCTTCTTTCAATCTCATTAAACCTTTCATACAAATTCGTCGGTTTAGAGTACTCTTGACCTGGCCGTTATTTAAAATGTCCTGGATTTGGTCCAGGAACGTTCGCCTTGGTCTTCCTTTCAACTTTCGCATTCACTCTTGACTCATAAATCCTTTTTGTCAGTCTCCTTACACTCATTCTCTCTACATGCCCAAACCATCTAAGCATACCTTTCTCAATTTTAGTCACTACGTCTTTTATTATACCACACCGTTCTCTTATCACACTATTTCTTACTCTGTCACTCAGTTTTAATCCACACATACTTCTCAACGCTCTCATCTCTACCGCATTTATTTTGCTTTAGTGATTCTTCTGCCATACCCAACTTTCACTACCATACATAAGTGTTGAAACCAACACTCCAGCATGCATAGCCAGTCTAGCCCTTTGAGACACCATCGGGCTATTCAAAAAGGCGTGCAGGGCACCATTTACCATATTCCCTGCATTTACTCTCATTTCAATATCACTTTCACATGTTCCATCTTTTGTAAATTTAGATCCTAAGTATACAAATTCTTTCATCTCTTCCACTTGTTCCCCATTTATCAAAAAGTCCATAATTTAAAAAAACTCGTAACTTTAGATTTTAAGCCGTTCTTGATTATCATCATCAGACGTATATTAGAATCAGAGTGTGGAAAAAAAACATAATTTGACGATTCAAAAGTCCTTTAGTGCCTACCTGAATAAAGATATATTTGATTTGACACATTTTGCGAATAAAGGCTATTTCTTAAAAATGGTACATTTTAAATTTTTTAAGTAACCGGGAAAAGTGAAAATTAATATCAAAATAACAATTAATGAAATTAGAGAAATGGTGATTAATATCGCGTATTTGCTCCACGTGCTCTTCTTAAAGTTTTTACCCGTCTAGGCATACTGAGAATGATGTTATTGATGGTCTCCTGGGATAGTCTCAGCCGTTAGCTTAGTGCAATAAAGAGACTATTCTTATAAACTCAGTTTCAAATCATGTTCTACTTAAGACTAAAAGAAAATAATGGTCACCGATGCATGTGTTGCCGAATGATTCGTCGAATTACTTTGAATTATTTGTTTAAGTGTAGCTATAAATTATGGACGAAATAGCGCTATGATAAAACATCGTTCATAAAATATCGCTCATGAAGAACGATGTATCGTCGATGTTTTGAATCTCAACATCGATGTTTCTGAACGATACATCGATATTGGAAAGCATTGATGTATCCTTTAGCATTGATGCATTGTCCCTAATTGTTGTTTATTTCTAATGTCAAAATATGAAATGTTTTAGACAAGTTGGTAATTAGTAGCAGTAATAGCAAATAATAATTGCTTTAGCGTGAAAAAACACACAATTCTATTTAGTGTATCGTGATCATATAATGTATTTTACTTGAATATCATTTAGTGGATATCTTAAAATCAGCTAAAACCCTTTAAAACAAATCGTTGCCTTTATCAGTTTCGCATTTATTCAATGTTATTGGTTATTTAGCCACCTAAAATGTCCTTATATGATGATCTTGATACTATTAAGGCTCGTACAACAGAAAAAGTTGCAGGATGGTCTTCAGGTATCAAACTGTTGCAGTCACAATTACAACTCAAGAAGGCTGCCGTGACTCAACCAAAAAGGGAGGCCTTACGGAGATCAAACCAGGTTTATTTACGATTTTTTTTAGTTTGACAGTTAATCACTTATTCCATGAACTATAAATATGTTAAATATTGACTTAGGTGTTAACTCCCGTGATAGACTTAAAAAGTAAGCAAAAAGATGAAGAAGAACCAAATTCAGACAGTCCAAAAATTCAGCCAAAAACATTGACATCTTCATTAAACGTACGTGACTTTGATTGGAATGTAGCAAATGAATATGATCCTATGTGGCCTAATGATTATGAAAAAGTAGCCAAAGGTATGTTTTGCTTGTATTCATTGAATCACTACATATAATTCCTTTATACTATCAATTTATTTAAAACTATGAATGCTTGGTGCAGGACAATAAAGTCACCATATAATTTTTTGTAATTGTAATTATATTATACCGCAAATATCAAATCATATATATATATTCAAATTCTCAAAATATAAACTGAAAATATAGTTTGTAGTTTTATTACAGAATATTATTATATAAACTTATTAGTAATATTCTTTGTTTTCATGTTATATTTTTATTTTTGATTATATTAACTTTTAAATTTAAGAAGTTTGTAACACTTCTGTCAAATTGAATGTTATGATTATCTAGATTTGAAACATCCTTTATATAATTTAATTGGAATAACCTTCATGGGGTGCTCTGAATTGATAAATCTGTAAAAATGTATGGCTTCATTTTCTTGTATTTTTTTCTTTTAAATCAGAAATGCAAGCTAAAAGATTAAATCTTGATGGCAGTGATAGAGCTGAAAGATCAGAGAGAAAGCGGAAATCAAGGTTTTGTGAAGACGAAGAAGTTGTTCCAGAAAAGACACTCGTTCCAATGGTATTTGAATAATTATCTAGTTCAATGTTTTATATTCACAATTTGTAATTTTGGGTGTTAATAGAATACTATCAGCATTAGCTGAATGCCTTCTTATAGCATAATAGATAATTTTAATAATGGATAATTTTTTTCAGCCACCTGAGGAAGAGGAAGCTGAAGAGATAACGAAAAGAGCTACAGGTGTTGCTATAGCACCTCCCCCATCTCTTACAATGGAATCTTTGTCACCACCTCCACCAGCTATACCTGTACCTACACAAAATACAGGCTTTTCAATTGGGGGATATGGTGCAAGTTCTGTAGCAGCAAAGATTATGGCTAAATATGGTTTCAAGGTTCTTATAATTTGACTATTCATATTGCTTTTTCTTATTCACTATTAAGGTTTTACTTTTTTAGGTTTCAATAGATATTATTTGCATATGCAGATTTTAATAATATTCAGTGAGTTATATCTAATCCTCATCTATTTTTAAGAATATAGAATTAACTCATATTAGTAAATTTCATATGTTTGCTTTTACAATCTTTTGACTAATTTCTGTTGGAGTTTCAAGATCAAATGATTATTTCAAATTAACTCTATTCAGTTTAAGCAACAGGAAGTTAATCTATTCTACAAGCAATATCACACCACCTAACAAAAAGTGCTTTAATCATTCAAAATTGCATAATTACTTACCAAATACTTGGTTCTTATTTAAGTGTTTCAATTCCCATAGTATAATGATACTTATAATTACTTTGTTTTCAAATGTTCTGTGATTGAATCAGTTGGCAACATATGCTAGCATAAGTGTAGTTTATGTTTGTCTAGCATTGTGTTTTTCATTATGTTTTTAATCATAAAAGTCATACTCTAAGTAACATTTTTCAAAATATAATTTTGAATCTTGTTAGAATAAAATGTAAATGATAATGCGAGGGTAGTTCTCTCTTAAATTATTATATAGATAGGATGCTTCTAATTCATTGTTGATGTGTATAAATCTAAATATAACAATAATTTTAGGAAGGTCAAGGCCTGGGTAAGAAGGAGCAAGGTATGTCCGTGGCATTACAAGTAGAAAAAACTTCTAAGCGTGGTGGGCGTATCATACACGAAAAAGATAATTCTACAATGCCTCCACCTGGCTTTGCTATGCCACCACTACCTGGATCCGGTGAGTCATAGTTCAGCTATGAAAATTTTGAAATGTGCATCATTACATTTTGATATAACGTTAAGTTATGTTTAAGTTTATTTATGAAACTGGATATACCTGACATTATTGTTAGTTATTTATTAGAAAAAAATATGTTTAAATCACAATCCTTATCCCAATAGATTCACCAAATGCATCAAATTCACCCCAAGGTTTTAAGCAGGAACCTTCAATCACAGAAATAATGAAATCACCCAGCAAAGTTGTCTTATTGAGGGTAAGCATTTTATTTCATTATATTTATTTAGTGTGAAAAGTGTACTAATGGAAGCACAAGTTTTTGTAAAAGTATTTTTTGTTATACTAGTTTTTAATTTATTATTTTTAAACCTATTAAACTTGGGAGAATCTTAAAATCGCTTGTTATGTGTACTCACCAATACTGTAGCAGTACCCAATTATCTAAAGTTTTAATTTTGTGATCAATTAAAATGAATAACTTTTAAAAAGACCTAATTGATTAATTGGGCGCTTATTTGAGTGTAACTTTGGCCCTTAATATAGAATTGCAGTGAAACTTTTTATCACTTTTTTAATCAGCCAACTTGCTTATGTGACAGTTCTTTCTTTTGTCATGAGTAGATACACATAGTATGCCATTCTGTACTTACATCATGCAGTTTTCTTATATCATTTTTTTCTGTTATAGAATATGGTGGGGCCAGGGGATGTAGACGAAGAATTGGAACCTGAAGTGAAAGACGAATGTAACACAAAATATGGCGATGTTGTGAAAGTGTTGATATTTGAATTGCCGAATGCTCCAAATGATGAAGCTGTTAGAATATTTGTTGAATTTAAAAGAATTGAGAGTGCAATAAAAGCTGTTGTAGATTTAAATGGCAGATTTTTTGGCGGCAGACAAGTGAAAGCGGGTTTTTATGATGTTGAAAAATTTAACACCTTACAATTGACTGAATAGTGGTGTAACAATAAATATATATAACAAATTATTTGATTTTACTCTTAGAATTTCTTCAATATACGGGTTGAATTTAATTTCATTACCATCTTTACAGTACTAGCGTCAATGTAAGAATGGTTCAACGTGATATAATATTCCACATCCTATTTTATGTTGCGTTACTCAATTTCGTGGAAGGGGCAGTCACGTATTGCGAGCAACAATACTACTTGTCCCATTTGAAATGGGGCGTTGTATACGCTCAGTTCATAGAGGAATTTCATTTTCAATTCATGTCTTACCCAATACACATATACTTTCTGATTTATTCAAAATATAAACTTTAAACTACTATTCCATACAATCTAAAGTTGTATACATGGATAATACCTATAGGTCATATAATTGTATCGATATTATGACCGTTGCAGCTAGTGGAAATCTCACCACCAGTATATAGGTATTATCTATGAATCTTATGTAAGGGTTTCACTTAAATTTAGGTAAATCGAACTCTCGGTGACTTTATAATCTTAAAGTATGAGATTTTTATCTTATGCAGAAAGCGTTTTGTTCGATTATAACATTGGTAAATGTAAATTCTGATCTCTCTCCGGTCGTGTCGGATTCCCGTCACATCGGACTATGAGAGTGAAGGAATAGAGAGTGCACTTGTGTACTATGCCTGCCAATCCGCAGTGGCGCAGCGTGGTGGGTCTATGCTCTAAAAACCCTCGCTCCTCGGAGTGAGAAGGCCTGTGCCCAGTAGTGGGACGTTAATGGGCTGCTACTTATCTTTTAAATGTAAATTGTATAATCAATAATCTATTCAAATGTTTTACGATGGCTCGATTCATGGTGCTTAAATTATCGAGCTTAAATCTATCTACTCTCACATGCTTATATTTTAATGTCCACAAGTGTTTATAGTGTAATAAATATGTGAATAAAAATATTTAAAAATAGTAAAATGTATTCTATATGTGGTTTTGTAATTTTTTATAATATTTGTCTTAAAGTAAAAGCCAGTAGCAGCTCCTTATCGTCCCACTGCTGAGCCCAGACCGACTCACTCATAGGAGAGGTTTTAATATGATATATGGAGGTAAATATTTAACCCTGTGGCTAAATATTTTTAGGAACTGGCAACAATTACTTGACGGTTGACATTTCGCTTATGTCTAATCAAAATGTCAATTGTATTTTACTTCGTCCTACAGAAATTACAAATTAGTTAAGTTCGGTAATTGCTATTCTTACTTAGTAGATTTATTTGACTTTAAGCTGAGAGTTAAGACTGAAAAGTAGAGCAATAACATATCCGAACTAAAGATATACAACCAATGTTAATATTGAATTTGTATAAAAAATGGCTTTTTATTCTTGTAATCGATATAGGTTACTTGTTTTTATTATGTTAGTACTGATTTTATGGCAATGCTTTCGATTATTATTACCGGACAAGCCTAAATCCCAATTTTCTGAGGTAAGATACTAAGACTTCATTTAATAAATTATTAACAATAAAGCATATTAATAATATGTTATACTTCTAGCGTACTATTTTGCAGCTTGAAGACGATAAGTACAATAAGCACAAATTAGATAAAGTAAAAGTAAGGGTTTATTATGAAGCTTTGTGTCCAGATTCAAAACATTTTTTTATCAAACATTTGTGGCCTGTTACTGAAAAGCTATCAGATTTTATAGATGTAACATTGGTTCCATATGGCAAAGCTAGTGTAAGTATTATCTCCCACTATATTTTTTAAACTTTGCTATGTCTATTAATAATTAAAAAAAAACCAAAAGAGTGTTATGCAAACAAGCAAATGTTTTAATAAAACAAATAATTTGCAATTCACAATTAGAATTGTTATGTAATCATTATTAATAAAGACAGCTTGAATGAAATTGTTAGAAAAACAATTTGTTTTGGAAAATGGGTGTTGTTTATATTTTAATATATAATTAATAAATTTATATTTTACCCAATTGTAGACTAAACAAGAAGACGGGCAATATTATTTTCAATGTCAACATGGTGAGGAAGAATGCTATGCAAATAAAGTTCATGCTTGTGCTATTGATGCATTGGACAACATGACTGCATCAGTTAAGATCACTAAGTGTATGATAGTTGATAATATTGATGCTGATAAGGCATTGACTCGGGTAATTATATCTTACTAATATAAACTCAGATGAGAAATTTAACAAATTTTGCAGACAAAAATTCTAATTGGGTTCTGACATTATTACATAGTGTTAGAATTTTGAAATTCATCTCAATTTCATTAAATAAAATTTATAGGGAAGAATCAGCAGAATTGATATTGAATAAATAAAATAATCAATATTGTTTATTTTATTTCTTTAGTATCTAGAACTCTAGGATCTTATTCATTAGCCACCTTTTTACTTCCCAATATCAAGGCATAACAACGATTGGCACCAGTACCTGATGGACATCAAACATAAATGATTTAACCAATCCTTTTTGTTTGCACCACAAGAGTGGAATGCCTTTCTGGCTTCCATATTCCTTGAGTCCTACTATCCAGGTATTTTTGGAGTCCATCCAAGTGTGGTCCATCCTAGGCTGCATTAACACTTCACATCAGGTGTGATTACATCCAATGGCATGCCTACTACTCATAGTTATTAAAATTATTGTGTATTTGGACTAATCAACTGAAGTGAAACTGAATATATACATATAAATTTATGAAATTTCACAGTCTGTAACACCCTCACTACACTTTTCCCGTTTTACTCCACAAGGTGTGTAAAGGAGTTCTACTACAAAAAAAGTAATAATTTTTGCAATTTTCACATTACAGTGTGCAACAGAAATGGACATTGCCCCAGAGCCAATTATCAACTGTGCTCTGCGTGCAAAGGGATCAGAATTACTGAAGAAGCATGGTGATGATACAGATAATATTAGACCAACTTTTATTCCTACAATAACACTTAATGGTGCAAAAGGAAATCAAGCAGCCATTTTGAAAAATTTCCAACTAGAGATATGCAAGTTAATTGACATACCGTTACCTCCGCCATGTTTGTGACAGTCTATGATACATAGAGACAATGTTAAACACATTTTGCTCTTTAAATCAGGATATGCCATTTAATGGAGAAATTATGTCAATACATTTATCATGTATTTAGTGTTCATTATCTCCGTAAGTAAATTGAAATGTAATTGGTACTTGCTCATATTAATCACTATAAAGTCTAAATAATTTTAGAGTACATTTTACTTAAGTTTATTTGGGAAAGTTTTTCAAATTCTTTACTTTCTATTACTTGTTTTAGTTGTCACAAAAGTGTGTTTCTGGCAGTTTCTTTTTTTAAAAAAGGCATCATTTCTTTTTCTTCTTTATCGTACGTTGTCTGTCTTGTAATGTTAACTAAAAAATATTAACAGATTTCAATGTAATTTTCTCTATAGATCAGTCATGATTCATGAGAAAGGTATTTCTTTATAAAATTTGTCTGGGATTTATGTAAATTGGTTGAAATATTATGATAATTGTTGGAAGTGTAGGAAAAATCAATAAACGTGTGCAAATTATATAATACAAGGGCATTTACAACATTGATGTTGGGACTTGTTTGATGCTGAGAGTAATCAATCAGAAGTAATTAACGTTGTATATAAATAAATAATTTTATTTGCATTTATGCCTATATTATCTACATAAAGGGACAATTGAAAATACTTCAAGTCATGCAAACATAATATTTCATTTCTGACTCAGCTTGAAGCAATACTTCGATATATAAAACATGTAGGAATCATTTGTTTTACTATCCATGTTGGGTGGTAGTTATAAATAAAACAAAACGTCACATGCATATTAATTTTAAGAAAAACTGTGGAATATCTTTATGCCAAAGATCTAAATATGAGATATTCTCTATTGCATAAGTTTTCTTTAATAGTACAAGTTTTGAGATGAAATTGTAATGAATTTTAAGTGCTGCACGTATTTTGAATATATTTTAAATAGGTTTTTAAAGGACTATGTTTTAGGATATTAAGGATTTCACACATTAATAAAGTTGAGTCTTCATCAATTTGATATAGTATATTAAGATCTTTATACAATTTAAAACTGCAATAACTAAAAAATATTTACAGGCTATTTTGTACAATTTTGTATCCTATTGAAATTAGTATAATTTTTAAAGTCTGGTTAATATTGCATTGGTTCCTTGGAAAAAGTATTAATCAATTTTTACGTT
Source organism: Elymnias hypermnestra (assembly GCA_015832385.1). Lineage (NCBI taxonomy): Eukaryota > Metazoa > Arthropoda > Insecta > Lepidoptera > Nymphalidae > Elymnias > Elymnias hypermnestra. The sequence continues at coordinate 7,751,679 of JACTOM010000929.1, forward strand.
ATATACATTTTTACAATATTTTATTTAAGTAAATTATTTAAACATAGAAAAATCTTAAATTTATATTAAATGGTTGTATTGTTAGGTAAAATTTAGGTTGTATTTGATACTTGAAAATTTGACTTAATTTTTATAGCACTTATACTCACGTCAGAGCAAGAACATCTCAACCAACAAATAAATTATTTTTGCATAATCTAAAAACTTTATATATATATTTTATTGATATAAATTAATGTCACATTGATAACTAAATGTACCACAAATTAGCTTTTTTTAAAGTGTTGATAGGTTAACGTTTAAATGTCAAGTGATAGTCAGGGATGATGTAATATAATATCACGCTAACCTGGTAAGAAGTAATTTAAGATTGTCTTTTCTTTGGGTGGATCTTTTTCATTTATGCAAGAAACAAATAGAAAATATTTTTAATTTGTTTCTGGTAGGAATGAAAAATAAAACATTCTCCTACTTATATATATTAAATGTAAAGACAGCCACAAAAAAAATATCATTCGCCTAGACAGTTTACAAAATTGCAAAGTTTTTAAAAAGACACAAAATTTTTTTCTTGCCACCAATAAATAGTTCTTGCATACATAAAGATTTTTGATAAAAAAACTCATCTATGCATCCGTGACAAAAATATTTATTTATTCATATATTTAAGTAGTGTTTTTCACAGCTGTTTAGATTATATACATGGTATTATTAGATAATCATATTCATGAATCTTTAAAATAAACAATATTATACATATTTTCATCTGGAACTAAAGAGCCTCGGCTTCCCCTGACCTAGACAAAGGACAGTCTTAAGACGTTCCTCCTTTTTAATTTTTTTAGCTTTGACGTGATAACGTCGTATAAATCGCTGGTTGTTGGGAGCATGCATGAAAAAGCATCATTCACTGTTACGTTCTGCCGAGTGCTGAGTGTGCAAGTAAGAGGGCGGAAAATGCGTAGAAAAGCTAAGCAAAGCTAAAATAATAGACGCAATTGCGTTGTTTATTATAACAAAAAAGTTCCGTAAACTGACTACCAATTTTTTAATTTTTTTATAATCTAACATTATTTTTGTAGGTTGCCTACACCGTTCTTGTTCTGACGGCCTGATATGACAAGTGTTGCAAGAAAATCACACGTTGACATTATATTATCTTTATCAAAGATATGACTTAGATGCTGTGGCTTTGCATTTTGATTTGATTTTACTGTGTATTGTATTTGAAAACTCCTATTGGTTTTCCTTAAACACTCAGAATTAGGCTTTAGCATTGTATGCAAAAACTATGATGACGTAGTGATGGGACGCTTGATTTCTCGTTTAGAGAAATCGCAGGTTGGAACCCTGGGCAGATACAGTTTAGTTTCTCTTTATAAAAATGAAACCTACTCGCTTGATTGTTCTTTTCAATCCAACATCGTGCTTTTCAATGAAGGAAAATATCGTGTGGATTGTGCCCAGAATTGGAACTTCAGTAGGTTGCTACTTACCTTTCATTATATGCATTATATAGTGAATCTATATCAATATCTTTATATTGATGATACCTCTTTACATGTGTATGTGCCTGAATTCATGTTCAGGTGGATCCAAGAATGATTTAGATTGATAAATCCAATCTTTCACGTGATCGGGAATGACGCGAGTGACATCGTGGGGAACAACTAATATCGATATAATTTCTAAATTAAGTTAGTCGTTAGTCGGTAGACATTTTAAGGTTGTTTATAAGATAGTTTTTGTGAGTGAAAAACTGCGAATGCATGAATCTTTGCATTTTTGAACCCGGGATTTTGACATTCCAAATGAAATAAATATGGTACACAGTATTTTGATTAAATTGTCACAAATATTACTTTGGATTTATGTAGCTTAACTATCTTCTAGGTAAGAGGAAAAAGTTATGAATATTTCGCGTATCTAAATCTCACACGAGTGAATTATTATTAACGCAAAATAGATTTCTTTCACAAACTAATTAATACAAATTATTCTTATTCTTATATTAAATATTTTATTGCCTACTCTATTCTAATATTCTCTCTATATATTTACTCTAGAAATATAATAACTTGCATTTCTTTATTTTTTACTCCCCAATTTCTTATGGAATTAAAACAGGACCTGACTGACATTTTAATATATCCCATTTATTGTCTTGTTATAGTTTCTTTGTTGTTCCTTTCCGAAATATGTGCAATATTTGGTTGTAAGTTTTGAACGCATATGAACAAAATTAAAAATAATTCTTATACTTTGGTTGTGAACCTTTCTTTTATTAAGTATTTTGAGATTATTTTACTAGATTTGATTGATCAAAATAAATTTTTTAACAGGGCATATTGCTTGTGTAGTATTATTTGATGATTGTGTTTTATAATAATGAAAAAATAATGTAATTTTTCGACGCTAGGGAGCTAACACGTCGTGGCCTGCAAATTCGAATGTTTCATTAGAACAAAAAACTTTTCATTAAAAAAAGTAACGTGTAAATTTATCTAGTAGAGTTATCATTTTTGATACCATATTTGTATTTTGTTGCTAAACAGATTCGCTTTAGCGGGATAATCCTTACTGTTAAAACAATACATTGCGAGTTACTACGTTTTACTTTTCAGCGTCGATATGCTTTCACAATATTGTAATATTTACACTTTGATACTATTTAACTAGATGTAAATTAGCACTCTGAATATATTTCGGTTATACTGTAATATTACTATTAAAACGTACTGTCTGTATCCATATTTGTATGCTCCATAGATTACAAAAGAGATTTTTATATAAGTTTAAATAAAGTTTTAACAAGATATATTTTGCGCCGCGATTAGGGCGTTCTTCTAATTATAAATTTGTGGAAATATATTACACGAGTCAACAAAATTTGACGTTAAAAAATAGATAAAATTTTAATACATTATTACAATATGCATTATACATTAATAAAAAAGCATTTGGACTTTACTTTACGACGTTTTATTACAAGACACTATTTCATATAATATAAAAGCTTATTGTTGGCCCTATAGAGTACATATATATTATATATATATATATATATATATATATATATATAACTATGGGACCCAACCCGAATTAAAATAATTTTATTTATATAAAGGAAAGGGATTTTTTTTGCTTTTGTGCATTGTTAACTTTTCCGGCCTTCAAGTATTAAATAATTACTCGTTACGCGAATGTAGGTAATGACCTCAATTCATTTGTATGGAAATCTGAAATAGAGTCATCGGTACATCGCGTTAGCTATGCAGTTGCGCTTCCATGAGGCTATTAGCGTTATAAGCGGCCGTACGGATCGGCGAAAACGAAAACAGTGTCGTATATCTGTCCCGCTCTTTCCTTACGCATTTGAGTGAGAAAGTCAAGATGTCACTAATAAACTAAAACAAAACGTTATAATAGGAATGTTAGACGTTGCATATCAGTTATTTGGGTATTTTGTTATCAAAAACAATATTTTTAAACGATCTGCGTTTTCGACAATAAAAAATAAAACGCTATTTATTGTTTTATAATGAAGAAAGTGAAAAATCTCTTCCAATGCGCAAGTTATTAAATTAAAACTCGTGCATGGGGGATTTCGAATCCCCCGTGAGTTCAGAGAATAGTGCCGTTGTAATAAAACCGATGTTATGCATTTAAATATTGTTTACCTTCGTGAATACTTGCCATTCCCGTTTAATATTATGAATGCTCATTATGTCACGTGACTTTGTTATGAATAGTACATGAGATAACACGTTTTGATAAATACACAGTTTTTGTAACAAATTTGTGATTTATTTCATTACCTTACTTCGCTGGTATCAATTCGTCTCAAATGCTGAGTGAGTACTCAATATAGCTCACTGTTGCCTCGTGGTAATGGCGACCATTATGTGTTTATTCATTTACTATGTTTTGTATAAAACTGCAAAAAAAAATCCAATGAATATTATTAATTATAGGTGCACACTTAACTCTGTGTGTTAATAGCAATTAATCGCATGTTAAAGAAATGAGAATTACATAATAATAAATGAAACTATCTACAACTATTATGAAGGTTTTCGAAGTTTTCTCGAAACACAAGTTCCTGTAAAAGATGTCACCTTCAAAGCTGTTGTTTAAAGACAGTGCATTGAATTGCCCTTAACAGGTGTCAAATAACCTAGATTAGATCTGGTTAATGATGGATGAAAGTGTTTATTAACTATGCCAGATTTAAGTAGTACGTAGGAAACATAAAAGTGAATTCTGTTTGTCTGTACACCATTGACAATCTTGAATAAGAATACAGCATTGCTTATATTTCTCCTTTTCGCTAAAGTTTGACTTAATTTATCAAAGATCAGATTGAAACATCTTTGAACTTTTTCGTTCCACTTTTTCCGTTATGTTTGTTTCGGACAACTTCAAAGCAGATTTCGATATGAATATCCAAGGTTGATCCCCACCTTTTCTGTACAATACAACCCCGAGAAAATGCAGTTAACGGCATTAAACTGCATTGTAACATTTCGACCATTGGAAGAGACCGCACAAGGGCGGCACCAGACGAAAGTTCCTACTGAGAGCTTGGGGCAATGTAACATGTGCAGAGGAGGGTCACCGAAGGGAGTTTCATCCACGTAGGAAAATGTGTAACACATTTAAAATTTTACAATACACTTAATCACACTTATTCTGATACGTACCTATATGTATTAAAATATCCATAACAATATAAGACAGTCACGCGAACAACTGTATAATCCCGTATATCCTAGCCTTTTCCACACGAGGACGGGTATCTTTAAATTCCCCTCCCGCTCCCTCGTGAAAAAGACGGGGGCACCGAGAAGATAAAAGCAGAAATGGATGGATGACTCAGGAGTGGTCTAGTCCGAAGTATTCGTAACTAAAGTTACGGTTATCCCTATATTTTCAAAGACTTGGGATATTTAAACAAATAACGATGACTCACTTATCACTAGGACTCCAAAAATCTTAGTCCGATTGACTTAATCTGCATTCCCTTCGTGATGTAGAGGCTCAATAAGGAAGAATGTCCAGACCCAGGGCCAGGCAGGTGTCATCGCGGGGAATAGCTGGTATTATTATAAAGCTATGCCATATTATTAAAACAAGCCATGTTGAATGATGTCTTCGCATCGATACATATAATATTTTTTTATACTTTGTTAGGCGAATGAGAGTAAAATTTTTACGGATGAAACCCGTCTTTAGCGGCACGAACATGTGCACCTTTTTTTATGCTAATTCGTATTAAGGTTAGGTAGTTTTAATATTAAAAAATAACTCGTCTCACTCGTCACTCGTCATTTAATAATTAAATATATTGTTTTTCATAAAATATAAAATAATATAATTCATAAATTTTCAATTTAAAAACAAAATTAAATTAATAATTTCTATTATTGAAAAAAAAAACAAGACATTGACATTTTTATTTACAATTCGTCATTTGAGATTTCAATTAATTATTTGTATTAACTTTCGGCACTTTTTATACATTAAATTCCTAACATATTTTCCGTTTTCCCACTCTTTCAGTCTCTGAAAAAGTTTTAGATTTGTATAAATATAAACAAGACTTAAAAATTGTTTGCCAAAGATATTTCACTTCTGACATGTGTACTATACTTACCTACTAATAGAAATACAGAAATTAAAAAAATTAATGAGTTTTATCTCCTGTTGGGTATGTTATGTAGTACCTTTAGTCGTCGGATTGAGAAATGTTTTATTTTCGCAGTTATAAACAGTCAATTTATTTTTAAATACAGTTAGACGATATCAATTTCGCGTCGTCTAAATGGCTACCTCTGCTCCGAAAACCATTTCAAGCACAACAATAAATCTTCACTGAAATCGCGGACTAATTTCGTAAAAGCCCCGTCTCGCTTTGCTAATTAATATGAATGGAATTTGCATCCGGCTTTTTCTCGCGTAGACCATTTCCAACTATTGTTTTGCAAAGATCCTCACAATTTATTCCTATTTTTATCAGACTGCATCGCGGCGGAGAAAGCCATTGAGAACAATAAAGCATCTTTTCGGTTACATTGAAATGAAAAGGCTTTGTTCTCTAGACGAATTAGTGTTATTTGTTCAGTATAATTAGATACTTGGTGGAGATATTACTTAACACTTTTCATTTACATAATTTTGTAAATTTTCTCGCTGATTAACAATTTACTTATTACAGAATTTCACTTTAGAAATCCGTTTTTTTTATTATGTGTTCGATGATCTAATGCTGTTGTTTTCTATACTAAAACTAATTTTATTGATGAACTAGTTTGGCTAACCCGTGGTTTCGCAACACAGCAATACTCATGTATTGCTGTGTTCTATAGATAATAATAAATCACTGAAGCTAACTGCTTAGATATGTTACTTATGACTAATGGACTTGAGTAGTGGACTCTACTAGGCTAGAGTACCAGAATATCCTGGGATGACGGGGTATATTTATTTATTTTAATAGGAAGTCAAAGTAGTATAGAATTTTCTATTTATAGAAATGTATAGGTAAGCTACTTATAGTTTTTATGACATTGTACCCCACTTTCAGGCTAACTCAGCATGCGTTAAAGAACTCCAACGTTCGTACTAAACTAAAACTATTTAGAAATTTGAATCACAAAGCTAACAGTCAAATCTAAATAAAAGTAATAAACAAATTAAAAAGAGCTTTTTGAACGTTGCATCTTGTATGACAATCTTTATCAGAGCAACGTGGTTGATCTAACCTCCAAATTTTTCCCCTGAGTAAGTGGCAGCCCTCCTTGTATGATTTTAAAAGGTTCAAATCGTAATCTTTCCCCTTACTTTTAAATCTATGTAATTAACTCGAAGTATACACAAGGAGGAACGTTGCAAATAATGTGACGCTATATGAAGGAAGTGCTTGAATTACTTTCTGGATAACCTCAAATTACATGCAGTTTTTAAACTAGGTTCTAAAATCGATTTTGTCTCTCAAAATGTCATCGATATTTTAATTATTATCGATATTATGCGTTTACATTTTCAACAACCACGTCGGCAAACGTAAAATTTATAAACATGGCTAAAAATCGTAAAAAAAACAACGTTGACTGAGTATTGAAAGGGCATGTTGAGTAAGCGTTGTTATAACGACCCATTTCTTATGACAATCGCGTCAATAATTAAATATATTGTATAAAAATGTGTATGAACAGTAATAAATGTTGACTTTTTATGGTGACTTTATTAAGTTTTCAAGATGGAAGAGTAAAAATGGNCAGTTTGACTAAACTGAAGTGATGCTCCTGTATATGAAAGCTCTTACACATGAGCAGCGATTTTAAAGTGCGGTATCCAGTAAATATTCTTTTCTACAAACCACAAAAAAGAATTGTAAACGTTTTTTTTAGATACCCTTAGTTCGAAATCAGTATTAAACCTAAGTAAATTTTAGGAATATTTCTTGTCTTGTCGTTCTAAAGCTTCATAAAAGTTAAGTTAGAAACCGTTTATTTTGAAATTTTGCAATCGTATTATAGTTAGGTTGGTTTTAATTTAAATATTAGTCTATTTTTAATGATGCATAAGACAAAGTTTAAGTATAAAAATCGTTTATTTTTAAGATTATTTTTGGGTAATTTAATTTATTTCCCGTTTTTCCGAAAGCCAGCTTCCGTAATTATGAATTAAGAAATTGTTAACAAATAAAACGAATCTCACCTATAATATATCGCTTCAGCAGGTCAAATATAATACAGTTAGACTCATCAGTTAATTGATTATGAATCGCTCAGAATTTAGGGAATTCCTAAGTATCGCACAAAACTTCTACTATTATTTACATTATCATACTACGAAGGCTAAATTACTTTCGGATTCAAGATCAACAAAAGCAATCAAAATATATGCACTGAAAACCACTTGGGAGAATTGTAAACTTCAAGGCGACATTTATAATACGAAGCACAAATATTTAATACTCTGAAGTAAAAGTAAACAATTATTATATACATATATATTTATAATTGCATATAAATTACAGCTGTGAATTTTGCTATAACATTCTCATGTAATGATCACCGAGTATAGCAGTGACGCTTTGAATCTTTCGCTCCTTAAATTGTCTAGAACCGACTTGAGCGTTCTTGTAATTGCACACTGCTGTTAAAAAATGTTTTCAAATGTTAGGATTACATTATGTTGAGAACTTTTAGATATTTTGTGTGCTCCTATACCGATACAAGTGTTTACAAACATTCATAACACTTGAAAACATGGCATGGGCTCGCAGTTAGTATTTAACGGGCATTCTCCGCATATCCTGCTGTAGCCCTCAGACATGTTTACGAACAAATGATAACAAATAGTTTATTTCTAACAAATTGTTTACTAATAATAGTTAACAAGAAATTGTTTTTTAATCTTGTGATCAAGTGTTTGTTAGAAAATGTTTATAAACATTTATAAACAGCAGTGTGGCAGCACTATTTCAGTTCAGTTTCATTCTGCAGTGCGCCTAAAGAAATAATAGCGCGCAAAAATACATTTTAATGACATAATGAAAAGAGGTAAACATATGTTAAATATCTATCGGTGGAGCACAAACCGTGTAGTCTCATTAAAACTTTCCTCAGACTGGGCTTGCACGTGTTTTTAATTTTTATCGAGAGCACTCGTCGTTAGCGAGCGCCGGGCGGGCGCGGGGCGCTTGCTGCGGCTCCATGCTTTGATTGCGGTAATGACGTCGCTCCCGTCCTCCACTCATCTCTCTTCACTATCTTCAAATTATTTCTTTACAAATTGATATATCTTTTTAATTAAGCGACTTTATGTCCGTAAAAACTTATAAAGTTATTCCAGTACTAACATTTGTCGGTCGTCTCGTACATCTAATAACAAGACTGCGAAGCTCTTTTCACATTCTTGAATAGAAACTTCGCATGTAGAAGCTGCGAATTAATTACTCAAGACAAGTTCTAACTTAAGTATTTATTTTGGGTTTTACGTTTAAGTTTAAGAATAACTTCAGGATTTATAATTACATCACACAGCACACATTGAAACTATGGTTTATATAACATTGTTATATAATGTCGTTGTAATGTATCCATTTCATATATTACGTCGGTACTGGAGTCTTTGCACTAATTGTTAAGTATTAAGTTAATCGTCACCAAAATAAAAGAAATATTGATATAGGAGAGTTTCGTGAACTACTATTAATGTATAAGTTTGTTATTGAATTGAAATATTATTTAATAGTTTGTAAGATTAAACAAAACAGGGAAGGCTGTAAAGATGCAAAAGGTTGTCACTATTGGTTTTAAATATGCCAGCAAATGAATTCTCAACGAACTATTTGTTGATTAGGATACATTTAGATAGGATAACAGAGGTTTCTTCAGGAATTATATATTCATTTGGAGGATGTATTTGTGTTTATTTGTAATTAAACCAATATATAAGTAATGCATGCAGTAGACAAAGACGTAACAAATGCGTTCAGCTTGGTTACTGCTGACTCGCCACGCTACTTCCCCATACCATAATGGATTTTTCATGTCGATTACACTTTCCTAGTGTATGCGTGTAGGATTATGAAAAGGTTTGACTCTACTTGGAATGTAATGGCTATAACACATAATTATATACATACGAGAACTCGAAATTATTTACGACATGTCCTACTTGGTTGGAGGGCGATTAGCTGCGAGCTGAAACAATCTAAAGTCCAGCTCTGAACTAAATATGTATAGTAAAATATGATTTCCTAAATATGGTCCATCAAAGATATCGCTTCACTATTAATCTATCGTGATAGTACAAGGAAAGTATAACCTACGATGAACGCTCAGATTTACTTGTCGGTATAGATATGAGTGTAAATATCTGTGTCTCTCACAAGGCATGCTCCTGGAACTCAAATGAATTTGCTTGGTAGTTTGTCTTTGCCGACAGGAGGAGATAGTTAGAGAAGTTCGTAAGAAATATTATTGATTCCACTTAACTGCTGACCAATATATATTTTAAATGTCCAAATCCCAATACTCAAGATAGTTTTAAATTGTTTGCACCCTTTTTTTGTAACAACTGCAATAGGAGGTTTACAAAATTAGATTTAATTAATCACGATTTAAGAACAACAAATCAAAATATTAGACAACAGTTAGTACTATGCCTAAATATAAATATTCATTTTTATTTATAAATATTATTTCATTGTTTTATGATCCATTAATGTAGTTTTGTTCTGAGTTATCTAAGTGGAACCTTTACTGGTTTATGTGGTGTCTAATTTATTTCTATAAATATGTACTACAAACTGTTTGTTTCTCATTAAAGTAAAGATAAAATTTTACATTCATTGAAAGCCATGATGGCCTAGTGGTGAGACGCGTGGATTCTCCTTTAGAGATTCTCTTTATAAAAATGAAACTTTGGTGCGTGACTTTCCAATTCATCATTGTGCTTTTCGGTAAAGGAAAACATAGTTGTTATGTCCTTTTACTTGTTCTCTCACTACATGCTATTTTTATCGTTAGTCCCTCCTCCTCCCCGCATGTCCCTGTAGTTAGTCTGGGGCATGTGTAGCCTGCCAACCCTCGGTGGAGCAGCGTGGTGGGTCTATGCTTTATATCTGTAGGGAACATATATGTAAACTTTTAACGAGCTGGCCACTTCGGCGCGTTAGCTAATAGTAAAATAAATTCGTTGCTTTTTGTTCGGGCCATAAACATATCCAATGGCTTGGCTGGTGCATTTTATAGACAAGTAAGGGTTTCACTCCATCACAGCCAAAAACGACTTTCTCTCTAATAAGTGAAGAGGCCTATGCTCAGCAGTAGTACTTATCATTTTTTACATTCGCTTAAATGAAAGTTTATGTATTATATGATGACTTTGTGTACTGGCAACTTTGGTTATTCGTGTGTGAATATCTGCTAAAAGAATAAATGCGGAAGCGGATGCAGTCGATAGGGATGCAACAAATCCGCTCAGCACGGTCACTGGCGCCGCCTATACCGATCCGCTATCGGCGAAGGACCATAATGGATTTTTCATGTCGATTGCACTTTGCATAAGTGTGCGTATGAGATTATTGAAAGGTTCGGCGGGATGTTTTTTAATCTTATAGAATAAAGTGTCTCGCTTTAACTTAATCTGCTTCGTAAGGTATTGATATTTCACAACTGTGCTAGTATATATTTTTTCTATTTATTTCATCAAATTTTAATGTTTACACGTGTATTTAGAGAAACATTTTCGACGGCCTCGCTTTGCAAGCAGAGGCCCCGGGTTCGATTCCCCAGTAGGGCGAATTTAGTAAATAGTATTTTCTAATTTGTTTGATTCTGGACTACTGAAAAGCTTCGTACGTGGCTAGTTACCGGGTAGTGTTCCGATGCGATGCTGTGTAGAAACCATTTGAGGTATTATATCACCTCTTACCAGATTAGCTTGCCTCCACCTTAGACTGTATCATCACTTACCCTCAGGCGAGATCAGTGTCGGATTGGCCAAATAGGGTGGCATTTGCCAACCGAGCCCCAGCCTGCACGGTGCCCCCACGGAGTTGGCTTACTGCGGCAAACGTAGGAGAGGGGCCTCCACGGACCTAAATGTAAAACTAGATCTGATAGTTCGTTCATACAATGGAGTTTTTTTTAAATCAAAAGTTTATATGAATAAACCCCAAACGATTCCACATCTTAAAGACAATATTCCAATGTATAACAAAAGGATATAATTTTCCAATCATAACGAAAAAAAAGTAAAGACCAAATGAACTCTTTATGAAAACCTAACCTAATTATCTTTTCTTTGAACAAAGTTGTAGGCAATCAAAATTATAGCGGGATTTTCCCCACCTTGTACAAAACCCAGAAATAGAACACCATTGTCAAAGTAAGCACTCATTGGTTGATTTATTACGTCTTTGATAATTAAATTTTATTTTTTGTTTATCACAGTATTTTCCGATAGTATCCCATCTACTATCATTTAATCTCGAACCCTGGCCAGCCACCCGGGCCCTTCCGGCCCAGTCCAACCCTCGGTAAGATCACAGTCAAGCGCTAAACTGATCTCAGATGTCTTTCAGAAGTGAGCGTTGAGAAAACGCGAGTGTTAAGGCAGATACTGAATTTCGTCATTGTTTTATAAGGCACGAAATAAAATTTGTAAGAGAATCCTTTTAATTATCAAGAGAATTAAGATTGTATTTTATAATTATAATATGAGATGAAGCATATTTTAAATCCTCAATTTTTTTAATTAATGAAACAACGAATACCTTAAGTCTGTTTCCCTATTTTCTTAAAATATTATATTAAGGTTTTTAAATAAATATACAATCGCTGAGAGAGCATTAGAGGTAACGGTAGGTGGAAAATTATATTCAAATTTGAAGGTAGATAAGTATTCAAAGTCGTTTTTGAATTATGGATAGTATTTTGCGAACACTTTATGACTTGTAACAAGGAGGTGGAATTCGATGTAAGCGCAGCGTGATTTTACAAGCTGTCTAAGATCATTAATAATCATTAGGACTGATATCCTTTGGCTCATTGTGGGCGAAGGGTGAGCGCCGCATATTTTGACGTTAATTTTATAATTATTGTACAGAATACAATAGAGACCGCTCTTGTGAAAACGTGTTAGTTGCTTTCGAATTAACGTCAGCGAAACAATAATTAATAACCGTTTTTAGTTCTGGAAGAAATTCCTTTTAAATAATTGTGAGACAATTTTAAATAATAACATTTTAAATCTGAGAAAGAACTGAAACTTCTTAAGGCGCATGAGGGTAGAATTTTTACGGATGAAACGCGTGATTAGCATCACGAAGATGTGCAGCGTCTTTTATGCTAATTGGTTTGAAGGCTAGGTAGTTTTGATTTTAACAAATATGTGGCATTTTATGTTCAAGTGTCCAAAATTAAATAAAGTACCGATATTATTATAGTATTGCCTAACATAGTTTTAAGTACCATTGTAACTAACACAATTATGGATGGTTTATCTGAAATAAAAATTCTTATTATTATTTAATTATTTAATATACTGTTTTATATATAAAAAAAACTCATAAATTCTCTTTTTTAAATTTTTAATTTAAAAACAAAATTTAATTAATAATTTCTAATATTGACAAAAAAACGCGTGGCATTTTTATTTAGACTTAGACATTACAAATTTCAATAAATTCAATTTTTATATTTTAATGACAATTAAATTCATCACATTTCTAACACTTCCTTTTCCCCTCCCTCTAAGTCTCAAGAATTAAAAATTAAACTACAGAACTAAAAATTTGTTTGTCAAAGAAGTCTCACTTGTGTACTGACTGACTTGTGTACTTTGTACGCACGCACTTTAATTTTTTCTTAGAAATATATAAAATTGATGTTAAATTTTGCTGTATAATGTTTGAATATGTTTGCACAAAAAAATGATCTTTAATTTGATATATATATACTATCAATTATTTAATAATAATATAACTGCCTCATTGGTCTAGTGGTTAGCATATTCGACTATAGGCACGAGGTCCTGGGTTCGAGTCTCGGGTCGGGCCAATTGAAATCGATATTGAGTTTTCTATTAAGATGTTGGCGGTGTAATCCACCCCCGTGCCTCGGAGAGCACGTTAAGCCGTCGGTCCTGCGGCTGATCTCTCCGCGGTCGCGTCGGATTCCCGTCACATCGGACTATGAGTGAAGGAATAGAGAGGGCACTAGTTGTGCACTATGCCTGCCAATCCGCAGTGGGGCAGCGTGGTAGGTTCTATTCTCTAAAAACCCTGTCTCCTATGAGTGAGATGGCCTGTGCCCAACAGTGGGACGTTAATGGGCTGCCACTTACCTTACTATGAATATATTCACAAACGTAGATCCGTAATAAAATGTTACCTGCTTACACCTGGTTGAAAAGAGATACCGGACAAGTGCACCATAGTAACTAACATTATTTAAGCTCTCTGCATATGGATCTTTGGAGTAGAAGATAGTGTACTCCAATTACGTACGAATGTAATTCTTTCCCAAGATCCAATTAATATCAATTTAATGAAACATAGTCCCTGGTATATTGGCAACCCTGCATAAACATATTGCCCTTGTTATAACAAAGCATCAAAAGTTTACGTCGATTCACTACAACATGAAAGTAGCAATTGTGCAGCGGGATCTTAGGTTATAGTAGGTACTTAAAAACAAATTTAATTTTCTCTCAAAGTATAATATACAAATGCCTAGTAACTTTTGTAAAACAAAATCTCATAATTATGAAGTAGAAAAGTCCTCGACAGTACAATAGAGTAACTAGTTAATTACCAGTTGCACGCTTAACGTCGGTTAGCTGCTTATTCATTCATGCAGCGGGAAGTTTTCGCCTCTTGATTGCACCTTTGAAACAGAATTCTATACCGCTGATGTGTTAATTAGTCTCACTAGATAAGTATAGACGATTGCTTCGGTATTAAACGTGATGAAGTGGTATAAATTAGGTCTTTTAGGATTTCATATCATTGAAGTGAGACGACGTCATGACATCAGCGGCATTACTTGTGTTCTTGGTGCTTGTTTCGTTTGGACATGGAGCAAAAGAAAAACCGGTAAGCGGCATTTAACAAAAGAAATATTAAATTCTACCAAAATTACTTGACATGTTGGTTGTTGGTCATTAGTTTGATATATTAAGTATAAGTATACTTAAAAGCATTTTAAAATTGGGTTTGAAAATCAGACGGAATACATATTTTGTAAATATGATGGGTGCAATTATATTTACATTACAATCTTCAAAAAATTGTAAACAAAGTGTCATGTATGTACGTCAATTTTGTGATAATTATAAAGTAAAATATACAGCCGCATTTTCTAATGGCGATAGGGTTTTCGGACGCGCTTCGCAGATACGAGATGGCTCTGATTCTAAGAAACTGTTGAACAGTCTCTTTTTGCGAAGAAGTTATGTCCCAGAAGGACACGGCGGAGCGGTCGAAAGAGGAAGACTTGGCCGCTCTCTCCCATACGTAGAAGAAGGGTGGGTAGGAGACGTGCGGTTCACGAACGTCGTCTACCTCCCTAAGGAGTAACCTCTAGGCATCGGGTACGAGGCTCGTCGTCCGCATAGAGATGTCCCGGAGAAGGCTGGTGGTGTGCTGGGTGTTCCAAGCACGTCGCCCTTGAAGAGCATGGTCGGATGACGCGCGACAACGGTCCCACGGCATAGTCACTGCGACTCGTCAGACCACCGTCAGGTTTTAACCGGTAAGAATCCGGTATAACCCGCAATGCCCACCCCCGTGGTGTTGTGGGTATCTATGAGGATTTCCTGACGAGAAAAAAAGGTGGAACAGGCTATTAATGTATGAATTATGAAACCCAAAAAATAAATAACCCAAAAATCTTGAAAGTAAGAGGCAAGAGATCTTCTGGATAACCGCATACTACTTTGAATCTCATTATAACTTTCCATTGGGCATCACTGAAGTCAGCAAATCATTAGTTAAAAAAAAGTGCGTGCCTACAAAGTATACAAGTCAGAAGTGAAACTTCTTTGGCATACTAATTTTTATGTCTTTTTTATATTTATAAAATCTAAAACTTTAGATTTTCAAGACTTAGAGGTAGGGACCAAGAAAGATATTTTAGGAATCTTATGAATTTAATTGTCATTAAAACATTAAAAGAGTCGAAAATTAATACAAATATTTTCTTGAAGTCTCAAATGAATTGTAAATCTAAATGTCAAAGATTTTTTATCTATATTAGAAATTGTTAACTGAATTATTTTTTTGAATTTAAAATTTAGAAAAGAGAATTTACAAAATATTTTTATTTTATATTTTATGAAAAATAGGATATTAAATGATTTAATGACGAGTGGTAAATTAAAGTGCTACATGTTATTTTTAAATATTATAACTACCTAACCTTCAAACGAATTAGCATAAAAAACTGTCCACATTTTCGTGACGCCAATCACGCATTTCATCCGTATAAATGTTACCCTCATACGCCAAAAGAAGTTTCACTTCAAAATTGCAATCGCTATAAAATGCATTGTTTCTGAAACTATGATGCAATTGTTATTGTTATACTTTACCCCTTCTCCGCGGCTGGTAGTAATACAATACAACATACGAAAGATGTAGACAATGTTTAATTTTCAAAATATTTTTACAATATAACGTTAGTTGTGGGAAAAACGACATAGCTTGTAATAATTGCAGACAGAAGACGGTCACGTAGAATGTCCCCCAAGTATTGTGAGATGCTTTCACAAAGTCAATTTTTCACGATCGTGAACGCGCCGTGTAGTTTATGAAACGTTTCTGCTCCGTTGATAGATGAGTGACGGTGCGAGAATGCAGGCGACGCTATTGCTCAACGTCGTCTCGGAATACATAATGTGGGGAAACTCGAACATATAGGTTTCTTTGTCACTTTATTAAGTTGTTTTTTTACTTTTAATTATATATATTGTACATAGGCTGACTGTAGGTAAGTTATTTTATTTAAATGCTTCGAAATCATATTTCGTGGAAACTTTGAATAGACATTGGCCTGTCCCGCTGTTTCTGACATATCGGAAAACAACTACTGCCTGGTTATTATAGAAATTGTAATTAATTATGAACAAAATGTAGTTTATGATAATACTAATAATGGCACTTATCTCTTAACCGTATTGAAAAAAGGCTGACTTGATATTTTTTTTTATCGCTGGGAAATGCAATTTACTCACTCACCCCGACCGATGACCAGTCAGGAGTGTGGCACTCGGTGATAGGAGATCTCGCAATATCCACTAAAACCCAGCGGAACCCTCTTCATCCATTAGTGAGGCACCAGGTGTTCAGCTTTCGCATTCTGTCCCGGTGTCCCGGATGATGACTTTTGATAAGTGCTGATATACATTTAAAAAATGCTGATATAAATTTAAGTATTTTTTATCACGTTTCATTACTTTATTGAAGTTATAGGTCTTTTAGTGCGTTAGGGAAAAATTATGAGCGTAAATTTTTACGACGCGCGCGCACAGTCACAAAAAAACTTCACTCTGAAGTTAGCAATAGTCAACATTTTAGTTTTTTATCTTGTTACGCCAAAGAAGTATAACTTCTAATGCGTGTACATAAGTACACACACACTTTTTTATATTTAATCATAATATTTTTATCGATTAACTGAATAAGTTAAATTTTACTATGACTAGTTTGTTTAATAGATATAGTTTATTGCATACATTTAGAATGCTCTTACATGTTCCCAAACATTAACATTTTACAGCATATTAATTGGCATGTAGCATTCCCAAGTGAACTCTAATTGTATTTGCTTAGAAAATATGTTTATTTCATTCGTACTATTAGTTTACTCCCTCCCCTTGTACACACACGTACAAGTTTAAATTATACATTCTTTAATCTTTTAATATACGACTTTATTATTTTATCAACTTTATTAAAAGCGCTACCATCAGAGCTACTTCAATTAATAACATTCCACAACAGACAGTTGTCATGATTTTATATGATCACAGTCTTGTGAAAACCCGTTTCTGCCAAGAGATAAATAAAAACAAAAGTAGGAAGTCGAAACGATGTCGAGTTGCTTATATTAATATTTAACGTCACGATACAACTTGATGTGCATTGGGTTGGTCCCCGCGGAATCTCGACTTATAATTTTCTTTGAGAATGTTATGTCATTTTTAATATTGAAGTGACTTCTTTGCGTCTCTGTGTTCACAAAGGGAACGTATGTAGATCAGAAAAGTCTAAGGGACTGTATAATGAAACTACATTAGTAATGCGTAAACATAAGCTCGTTTGTATATCTTGTTACATCATAAAAGTACGAATAGAGTGCTTTGATACAGACATATTTAAAATCGCGTTACTGTATATAAGTTGTTTTAACATATAAAATCTAACATATGTAATTTATTTTCCATTTGTAATACATACATGGTTTTAAAGATGTTAAAAAATCGTCCTGTCTAATTACTTCAGGTGCCAATGACAACTACTTACTAACTAGTACATTAAAGTTCTTAATTATATGCGTTTGTTCACATGTTTGGGCTTATATATGTGATGTTGATTACTAATGATTACTAATTATTAGGTCCTTACATATGAAATTATTTTGCTGGTATATTTGAGTTTTGAAAACACTCATTTATAATTATTTCCTCATTATTTTTTTCTTTGGCGTCGCTTTTTACCGCACAATGGAAAACTTGAAATATCGATATATTTACGAGTACGAGTTCTGCCGTGGCATCAGTGCTGCAGAAACATCTCGAAGGATTAATGATGCGTACGGCGCTGGTATCTCAAAAGAAAGCAGGGCACGTTTTTGGTTTCAACGTTTTCGTTCTGGAAACTTCTACCTTCAGAACCCACCCCGTGGACGGCTAGAAACCAAAGTGGAAAATGAAGAATTTAACGCTATTGTGCAAGCGGATCCATCACAAAGTACTTCAGAGATAGCTACAGGCTTCGGAGTAACGCAAAACTATATTAATCTACTTGAAGCAAATCGAGAAAGTAAAAAAACTTGGTCGATTGAGTGAATCGAGCTTACAAAAACTCCTCGACTGCTATGTTACTTTGCTCTACTGACACAATAATGAAGGGATTTTAAATCGAATCATTACTTGTGATGAAAAGTAAATACTGTACGATAATCGGAAACGCTCGTCGCAATGCCTGAAAATTGACTCGGAAAGAGACACTTGTGAGTACAGCTTTCTAATAAGTGGCCAAATGATTACGGCAGATATCTATTGCAAGACATGAAGGAAGAACTAGCTGCTAAACAACCGAGATTGGTCAATCGTTCAAAACCACTGTTGCTTCACGACAACGCAAGACCACACAGTGCACAACGAACAACCACTAAATTGAGCTATAATTGCAATTTCTGCCACATCCACCGTACTCCCCGGAGCTTGCACTAACAGATTGCCATTTTTTTTGGAATTTAGATAAAATCTTACAAGGAAAAACATTCAACTTCGATGCGGCAGTCCAAACCGACTTCAACGAATTTATTGATTCTCGCCCCTAACGTTTTTTTGGTAAAGGGATCAATGTACTATCTATGAGATGACAAAAGTGCATAAGTAACAACGGCGCATACTTTGATTAACTAAATATAATTTACAAAAAAGAACATTGACTTTTATTTCTCCCGTAAGAAACGCCAATTTCATATGTAAGGACCTAATATTAAAGCAATTGCTTTTTGCTAATTTCCAACCGATTTTTCGTAGCACAAGAAATACTAGTTGATGCCTCGGTTTTTGGATACTAATTCCATTTGTGTATATAATATTGTGCTGTTAGTATTTTTTATGATTATCACATTATGATGATTGTATGTGAGCACTGTGATTGGTATTTAAATGTAAATGTTTATTATCTACTTTTAAATGTTCCCATGATGAGTTATGATTTTTTTCCTTCTCCTGGAATACATGTTTTGTATATTAAAAGCTTTGCGGGTACAGTAATAACTTTTTTGCAATAGTTTTTTAATAATCAATTTGTTATTTAAGTAAGTAAGTAAGTAAGTAGCAGCACTGCTGGGCACAGGCCTCCTCTCTCATAGGAGAGAGGGTTGTTAGAGCATAGACCCACCACGCTGCTCCACTGCGCATTGGCAGGCATAGAACACAAGTGCACTCTCTATTCCTTTTCTCTCACAGTCTGATGTGACGGGATCCGACACGACTCGGGACTCAAACCCAGGACCTCAGGTCTGTAGTCGAACATGCTAACCACTAGACCAGCGAGGCAGTTGTTATTTATTGTAGATTAAATACTGATATTACATAGGCAGCTGTGTGATATGTTAAGCATGCATATTTCATTTAATATATTTCACGTTAACCTTTGAAACAGTATCCAACTGTGATATGAAAATTGATTTCAAGTAAGTAAATTGTATTTTCAGGAACTTAGCGAGGAAATCAAAGAAATAATACAACATGTTCACAACGAGTGTGTCGGTAAAACAGGGGTGGCTGAGGGTGAGTTCAAAAAAGAAAATTTTATTTCACGTTACCTTTGTTCTTTATTCACTTGCGATATCGTTACGGCTAAGCCTCTGTCAAAGTCGTGTAGCCTTTTAGATATGGAAATTTTGTTATTGCACTAGTTACTCCCCGCGAAACTGTTTTCGTGGAAATTATTGCCTTGATTATTTTGAACCATCAAATATATATTTTATTCCATATAAAATTTTTAATGTGACTGATGATGATATTAAGGAACGACTTACAATTTAATGTTACGAGGGTTCTTTCGCACTCTGCTCCGAAGAGAACCCACAAAAAACTCAGTCGGGTGTCACTATTTTTCTCAATTACCTTTCCATTAATAAAAGATTCTGTAACTTTTAAAACTTTTATAATAACAAAGTTCAATAGAAAATCTGACCCATATGCTAGCATAACGTATTCGGTTTGCACATAGTTGTAATCGTTGGCTCGATTTCTTAGCAAAAGTACTGAGTTCGATTCTCGGTACATCAAATTTAAGAGATTTTAGTTCGTAATTTATCTGCGATTTTATATACTAATCTATTATATACTCTCTCCTTGTTGTTGTTGTTGTTTGGCAGGCATAGTACACAAATGTATTACTCTCACAGTACGATGTGACGAAATACGATGCGAATCAGAGAAAGATCACGACCGACAGCTTAACGTGCTCTTTGAGGCACGGAGATGCATCATACCGCCAACTTCCCAATTTCGGCCACACATTGAGAAAATCTTAATAGAAAACTCAATATCCATTTTTGGATTGGCCCGACCTGGGACTCGAACCCAGGCCCCTATGCCTGTAGCCGAACATGTTAACCATTAGACCAATGAGTAATTTACTATAAAATGAGATGTTATTTTAAAATATCAAACTTGGTTATGTTTCGGGGTGAATTAACGTGATATTACATAAAAAACGTTTCGAAATTTCTGGTCGTGTTATATTTTCGGAGAAAACGTAGCCTATTCTATTTCCTATAACAACAGCCATCTGTTATAGAGAGTACCTTGGAAATTGACTAGTCTTTCGTGGAAATATACATCAGAGCAAACTGCCAAATTAAGTTTATGAAACCTGGATGGCCTCACTTGTGCGAGTACTCACATCGCTAGTGGATGGTAAGGGACCTATTCCCACCAGGGAAATTTTAGCAAAATGGTATTTCATCGTCTAAAAATCATTGAATTTCAAATTACCTCGTTCTAAGTAAACTCGCTACCATCTTAGGCTATATCGTCACTTACCGTCGAGTGAGATTACCTAATAGCATTAACAAGTCACTATTAACAAGTAGAACTTCGTTGTGTGATTTTATTGATAGTGCTTATTCTTGTTTTTTCCCAGTGGACATTGCGAACTGCGAAAACGGCATATTTAAGGAGGATACTAAATTGAAGTGCTATATGTTTTGTTTATTGGAAGAAGGGAGCCTAGTAAGTTATTTATAATATACTAGCTGTTCCCTGCGGTGTCACCCGTTTTGTGGGGGTATAGAGAAATCCATACAGTGTGCAACTTTGATAAATTTCAATTCAATGATGAATAGTGTTGAAAATCTCGTGATGTGTGAGTGACTTTAGTAATCTAATGGATCTAATCGGATAGATGGCTTCAAAATCATAAGGATGTAGGTAGAATGATTCTAATTTTTTAAATATACCATATCCCTGCATCAGAACAATGTAGCGACATAATACACGTAAGCTAATATTACAGGAGATCCCTTTGAGAATTAACAAAACGTTTATATCAACCAATTAAACAATGACATTTTGTTGATTTCAATATGAGTTTTTACCAAAAGAAATACTGTACTGCAATCTGATGTCCTTATGGCGCTGCCACATAGCTATTTAAAAATGTTTTAAAACATTAGTAAACATGTTCTGTGAAACATTTGATCATCATGTCAAAAAATGTTTGCATGTTAGGTAATGTTAGTAAACATTCCTAAAAAACTGCGCGATGATGCCCTGTTTTCAAGTGTTATAGATTTTTGTAAACATTTCTATCAGTGTAGGAACACAAAAAACTTCTAACTTTTCAAAATGTTTCTAAACATTTTTAAACAGCAGTGTGGCAGCACCGTTGAAATTTAGGTTTGTGATCATTCATTTAAACTAGCGATATAGGTTTTCTAAATTTAAGACTTTCTCGACCGTAGTGTGGCTAATCTCATATAGCGATTAAGTTATTGACTAAATTTGATTGTGTTTATCTAGGGGTACAGGCAATTACGACTTCTTCAATCATATCTGCTTTGTTAGCTGTTTTATTGGAAGGAGTCCAGGGTTTGGTTCTCTTTGGGGCTAAATTATGACTGCAGTTGGTCCGCATGTAATGATGTATCTCTAAGTACAATTTGGTGATCTCTAAGGAAACACAGACACTAGACTTGTATTTATCTACAGAGATTTCGCTCTGTAATGCCTATTATTCCAATTTCTATTTAAGATTCACTGTGGTCTATCTTTATTTCGATGGATTGCGTTTAAATTATTAAAATGCCACTGTTATTAATAATGTCTTAGGTTTCTTTCACGATTGAAAGATTTTATTAACAATCATGCTGTAGTTATAAACAATTACGTATAACTTGTAATCCTTCTTTATGATTGACTCGTTAAACGCTGAATATAGTTTCCGACAATTGATTTTTATTTATTTCAGGTGGACGATGACGGTAATGTTGATTACGACATGATGATCAGTCTAATTCCCGAGCAATATACGGATAGGGTCTCCAAAATGATCAACTCTTGTAAACATCATGGTAAGTTGGGTGATTATTATGTAAAAAACTTATAAAAACCCGTTAGTGTATTTTCTTAGCCAACAAAATATTAAGCAAATTTTGTAACTACGTCTAAACATAGTTGATGATTTTTCAATTAACAGACAAGTTTTTTCAAGAAATCCTCATTATTTTTGAATGACTAGTAAGTATCATGATAATAATAACGAGAGTGAAGAGGAACTAAATATTGCTAGTACGATTTTTTTGTATAAAATGATAATAACAAATAAAAAAACCAATACTATTGTACTATATTAACTTACAAAGAAACTGCCAGGAATCGTCATGCCAGGAATTCCTGTTTTAGTTTGTTTTTATGTTCATAATGCCTACGTGAGAAGTAGTGTAAATTCAAATTCAAAAATTCTTAACACAAGTAGGCCTTTTTAATACTTTTGAAATGTTAAATATAGTTTTATCCACACATTGATTCCGATGTACGATTGAAGATGATAATAATGAACGAGTTATAAATACAAAGTGTCCTTTTTTGCCATCATATAATATTAATTAATTTCTAAGTAATTGTTCAAATTATAGTACGATTTTTCAGTAAATATTCTCTTAATAAAGGATTTGGGTTTATTAAGTGAAATTTTTAGAATGTCTTCTGGGTGATTCTGTAGAAATTATATTACATTTAAATCTAATCCACATACAAAATTCATTAAGAAACCAATGTGGCTTGCTAACCATATGTAAATTTGTAGTGAGTTTTATACTACGCAAAATACCACACATACTTAGTAAAATATAAAAAAATTGTGCGTGTATCAGTGTACACGTGGAAAAAGTTCTTAGGCTTATATAATATTAAATTCTATAATATCGAAATAAAATTCCATTTTTCACATTTTGCTATTTTTTGGAAATTTCACCTCATTTATCAGCCTGAATCATCGTTTTTTTTTTAAATTATATAACTATTAATGATGCTTAAAAAATATGAGAAACGTAACTTTCCCTTTCTATATACACTATTTTATATCTCCCTTGTAAATCCTGTTTGCCTCGCGCGATCACACATTTCTTAACCCTGTTGTCACGCCTTCATCAGTTTTCTCCTCAAGTCAAGAGTGCGTAAAGAAGTTTCATTTCAAGAACTTAACATATAGTAATTTTTTATTACAGATACTCCGGGCAAGGATAATTGTCAAAGGGCATTTGATGTTCATAAATGTTCCTATGCAGCCGATCCAAATGTAAGTATTAATCAATTATAATAATTTTAAACTCTCACCGTACTAAATCTCCTGAAATTGCCTGATGTCTCTCCGGTCGTGTTGGATTACCACCAAATTAGAAGGAATGGAGAGTGCACTTGTGTTAGCGAATACATTTGTGTACTATACTTACCAAACTGCAGTGGAGCAGTGTGGTGGGTCTTATTTCGAAAACCCTCTCTCCTATGAGCGACAAAGTCTGTGATCAGCAATGGGAACATAATAGAATTCTACTTGTCTAAAGTAATTTATCATTAAATGTCGCATGAAATAAAAAGTTTTATCTAACTCTGAGGAGAACAGCTAGTAATGTACGAAAACATTCCGAGTAAACTATTACTTGGACATGGTAAACAAGTAGTTTATGTGCGATACAGAAACCTCATATTAACCCCCCGTATTTATATATTATATACAATTAACTTAAATATACAATTAACGATGATAACATTATATCGAACCTTAACATTAATTCTACTTGTCTAAATTTACTTTTATCTGTAATGCAATGTAATATTACTTATTAGAAATTATTAAAGCCTGCTGGAAAAAAAATACTGCTACATAGGCCTTCTGTTGTTTTCTTAAGTTTAATTTTATAATCTGTAACTGTAGACAAATTTAGAGCATAATACAGTGTAATCTATCGAAGATATAAATTATACGACGTAGGAATTTTGCAAATGTAATTTTTAACACGATTTTAGTATTTTCTGTTAATTTTGCCAGGATTAAAATACTTCTAATAAATATTTTTTTATTTCAGTTTTACTTCTTATTTTAGCACTCATTACGGCTAGCTGACTTTGGGTGAAGCGTATTTATATTAAGAAGCAATTTGAATAAATTGTAATATCATTTATATTGTCATTTTATTATATTAAAGATATATATCCCCTGACATCGATACTGACCACTACCTGGTTGTGGCTGGTTGTTGCCCGAATCGGTGGTCTTTTTAATCGGTGGCGCCATAGAAAGAAGGAAACCTCGAGCATTCTTGAACGAATAAAAGTGGAGAGATTACAAGAAGAGGATGTTAGAGAAGAATATCTGAAAAATTTGAGTGGGCGATTCAAGAGTGAAGACGAAGGAAATGAGATTGAAAGTTTATGGAATAAATTTAAAGATGNTGATATTATTATTCAACAAATCCATTGTCGTCTTAACCGATGAGTCTACTGTTTAACAAAAGCTTCACGTTTTACAGATTTATTACAGTTTTATCTTCTGAAATAGAAAAAGTATATGAGACATCACTATCTCTCTACACTTTTTAAATCGAAATGTTTAAATAATAAAAGGAACTTTAAGGTCTCAAACACAAAATTCCTAAACGAATTTTACCAAGTATTATAAATGCAACAGTTTGGGGACGTATGAATTGTATTTGTTACAAGAGGTACTTCGATGATAGTTTTCAATAAAAAGATTTATAAAGATAATTTGAGTACTAAATGTAATAAACTGGATTCCACTATCAGATCGAAAAGTATTTAATTTGAAGTATAATAAGAAACAGTCCCCACTTACCACGTTTGGTAATCTCAACAAGATATCGCGTACAGTTATTATCTCTTCGCCCCGGTAAAAGGAAAGTACTTGTAAATAACGACGTAATTTGGCATTAGCCGCAGGCTCTCCGTTCGTCTATTTTTTATGAAATCTCTCCAAGTTTATTCACATTTTGAAAGAAGTATATAATGCCAAGGAATTAATTTGCTTCACGAGAAATAATTTCTTAAAGGAAATATAAATGACTTCGAATCTTGTAAAACGTGTAATTGTGATCTTTAGTGGTTTGATATTCAAAAGAATTTTCTCATTAAAAACTAATTTCAAAAACAGAGCTTTTCTTAATAAAGTTTTATAAAATGTTGGACAAATTTTTATTCCTTATTTAAATTAGCGGTTACAACTCCAAAGAAATATGGTTTAATTTACTGGCTATATTTATTTCAAGGGTTCTCTGGTTTGCTATCTTTTTATTAGGTTCTCCGAATGGATGAATATAATACGTGATAATATGTTTTATAGCTGTTCAAAACTGACTTGCCTTTTTTATTTCAATGGCCGGCCAGCGTGAGAATAACTATCATGAAGACGATGAGACTTATAATATTAAAATAATATAATAGTACAGTACATTATTTAACAGCAAAACGACATTCAAAAGACGGAAAAACCGAGGGTCGGAACATCTGCACATAAAGAGGCAATTTGGAGATTGCCGGGGGCGCGCTACCGCCACAGAGAATTGTACTCAAATGTATTCAAAATTAAAAAACGAAGAAAATATTTCTAGAAAATTCATTGCGGTAAAATAAACAGCAATGACTTGTTACTGTGGACAGAGTAAAGAGCGCTGAGCCACGAAGGGTTCGGTTTATTCCGTACAAGTACTTATCAAAATTTTTATCTAAATAAATCCGCTTGACGAAATGTACTTTTTCTTAATTTCTTGATAATAATTAAGGATATTTTTTCTTGCTACCAATTTATGAAATTACGGTCACACTTCTTTTTGAGTTGACAGCATTTTAATAGGTTTCATAGAATTTGTAAATTACATTTTCAATGGCGTTACGTCTTGTGTTTCGTGGGGTGTTTTGAATTGAGTTAGCAATATTGGTGTATTTGTAAAATGGCGTTTAATATAAAGACGAATTGGGCTGAATTGGTCAGTTAGTGCTAGTGCAGAGGAACGTAGTGCAGCGAGTAAAGGCTGCGGATGTCGCAATTTGGCGCGGAGCCGCCGTAATGACGGCTGGACGCCGCGGACGTACGTGCGCCGGCTAAACTAATCCAATGCCTTCGTTTCAATAATTATTTTATCAATAGAACCATTGCCGTTCTACAGTTCGCATGCTTCCGTTTATTTCATGTTTTAATAAGATGGTTTCCATTCAAAGCTTCCTGAGATTTAGAGTATTAGGGAATGCATTAATGAAAATTTGCTAGTTTTAAATTTTTGAAGTGAAACTTATTTAGGCCCACGTTTTAATGCTAATTCGTTTGAATATTAGGTAGTTTTAATATTTACAAATAACATGTGGCATTTTAATTTACCACTCGTCATCTAATAATTTAATATATTATTTTAGATAAAATATAAATAAAAACAAAAACTTTAAATACAAAAACAACATTTAATTAATAATATCTAATATTGACAAAAACACGTGGCATTTTGATTTACAATTCTTCATTTGAGATGCCATTAAATTATTTGTATTAATTTTCGACACTTTTAATATTTTAAAGACAATTCACTTTATTGAATTCCTAACATATCTTCTTTTTTCCCTCCCTCTAAGTATTGGAAATATAAAGTTTTAGATTTGTATAAATATTACAAGACTTAAAAATTAGTTTGCCAAAAAAGTTTCACTTCTGACATGTGTACTCTGTACCCACGCACCTTTTTTTGTTGTGTACAACTTATGACGATTGAAATCTCATCTATTTGTAAGACAGTTGCAACGAAATATGGTTTAATTCATTCATTCATTTATTTTTTAATTTCTTAATGAACACAACAGAATAAAGTGTACCAAGGTGGTTTTATCGCTTGAAACCTAGGACTTTTAGAAATTATAAATCATGTGTGTATATGTAATCCAGATACAACTTATAAGGTTTTTCAATAAGCATCACAAGTGAATAATAGCTTGTGCTAAAAATAGTAGTTAAATTTAAGGCAAAGAGAAAAGAATATAAAAATATATAGATGGGAAATGTAATGGGATAACGCTGATCTACTAAAACATAAATAATAAATTAACTCTTTGATATCTGCAACTAAAAGTTTGCCTGATACCACTTTTTTAATAGTAGAATTTTCTACCCATCTAAACTTTGGTATATTAGAAGTTAGTACAGATTTCCTTTATCGGGAATCGTGCCTAGGACCCAACTAGCGACTCGCAATTGCTTTAGCGTAAAATTACCAGCCCAGATAACGCTACGTCAAACGACTAAAGCGCTACGATATGTTCATATGATCACATGACATCGGTATGGTAGGTCATTGTTACACGTTTATTAAGCGTGCCACTGGAGTTAGAGTACCTAGAATAACATTTTCTTCACAAGCCCAGCGCCCTAATCAAGATGACTTTCTAAGTATGACAACGCTGCTTCGAACGACTAGAGCGCTACGATTTGTTCATATGATCACTTGACATATTGGTATGATAGATCATTCATATACATTTTTTAAGTGTTCTACTGGCGTTAGAGTACCTAGAATGTCATCTTGTCTAATACGTATTGCACAGGAAATTGTATTCTAAAAACCATTATAACCTAAAAGATACACTTACAATGTATATTAGTGAAACTAATCAATATTCAACTATTATACGTTTCATACTAACATGAATACATATTAAAAGTCTATATTTTATTCGAAAGTCTCTTGTGAAAGTTTGCTTTACGGGATATTTTATTCTCAAAAATACCAACTAAATATATTTTAATATTCAGATACACTATTATCATTTTACTTCAAAAAGGTTTAAAAGTTTAAAATCGATAACTTAGTATATGTGCAAAATAATTTATATGCAAATACAAGGGCTGTTCTGCAAACACGAAGAGCAGTTCGAAGGCATTGCCTCACTGGACGCTCCTTTAAATTATACACTATTATACCGCGATTCAATTTATCGGAGATAGATTTGGGGGATTGGAATTTAATCCTTTAGATCAATAATATCAATTTGGCTTATCTAAGTTGAATTATAGATATTTTTATTATACGAAAGTCCAGAATACAAGTTTAATTATTAGATACGTACAGTGGGTTTATAATTTATTATTGCAAAATATTCATAATTGTAATGAAATTATTGTTTATGTACCTTTTTAAATTTTTTATTAGTTGCTCAGTTTATTTATATAAATAACTGTATACTTTAAATTTCATTGAAGTGTAAAATAATAAAGACAACATAAAACAAAGCTTTAAATGTGAAACAGACACGTAGGATATACACGAGTTTGTGATTATTTCTTTAGACTTTATTCTACTATCTATCTTTCTATATTCTACTATCACAACGCTATTGTTTATAACCCTTAATTCGACGGAGTTTTTTGAAGCAAAACAAAAACTGAAAAACATATGACTTTAGCATCGACGCCATTTTCGAGGAAAACTGACATTTTGAGTGTTGCCATTATTCAAAATATATTTTCTACTAAATCATTTATATGTTACCAACACACACATAAACAAATTAGTGAATGCTCCCTAAATTTGCCCTGCTGGCATTCGAACCAGAAGCTCTGATAGTGAAGAGTGTAATCTTGCAATTACCGTCACTCAGCCATAGCTATCATAAAACCATCCATCTCTGTAGCATGCTACAAATAATTACATGCTGCCTCAATGGTCCAGTGGTATTCATCTCCGACTTGAGGTTCCAGTCCCGGGTTGGATCAATTCAGAAATCGATATTGAGGTTTGTATTAAAATTTCCTCAATATTTGCCCGAAGTTGGGAAGTTGGCGGTGTGATCCAACCCTATGCCATGTTAAGCTAGCGATAGAAAGGCGCGATCGGTCTTATTCCATTGTCTAGTACAACAACAAATTTTCATCAATGTTTTCTTATAGAGTAATCACGTGAAATTATCGTCCGTAGACCAAAACCAACCTTTACAGACAATCAGTTTTACTTATTCTTGTCGGCACGTGTTCTTTTATTTTTTTTATTTTAATACAATTTTCCACCTTTCCCCTTCTCAGAAATCGAACTCTGAGCCAGTAAAGTTTCTACTAGCACCATTAAGCTAGCAAAGGATGCAAGTAATATAGACAACAGGCAAGTATGAAACAATTTATAGGTGTAGAGCAGGCCTGTGAAACAAGCCAATTATCCAAATAAATTGAGTTAGCCCCCTGCGCCATCGGCGGCGAGTCACCCGTCATAGTTGCCACAAAGGAAGCGCGTTGTACTACTTCGGAAAGGTGTTTGTTTCGGAGGCGCGCCGCAAAATTAATATTGATGACTTTATGTGGGCCGGAGATGATTTGCTGAAAAATTAGGTTCTTTTCATCGTTTTATTGCCGCCGCTACAGGCGAGGGTGATGAAGACTAATATACGCGTTAATTTAACTTAGTAACGATAAAAGATGGATTTATGACGGTCATTAGCTTATGTTTGCGATAAGCTGATGCAATTAATTTAATGTACTTTACCCAAATGACAATAAACCGCTCCTTTTAATGCGACTTTTTCGTTTTATTATGTCGTGTTGAAAAAATCATTTTTCTTTTGTTGTAAATTAAAATAATATTTCCTTTTTATGTTCGTTCTTTGCTTAATAATCTGGTGAAACATTGTAGAGGATTAGTATCATTTAATTTTGCATCTGGCCAAAAGTTGCATAAGAGAATAAAAAAATGAATATGAATTTAGTCGAACCAAATAATACTACTTTATTACTACTTAAAATTTGATTAATTACTACGTATCACCTATGCTTACTATGGGCCTCATGCGCTGACTATGGGCTTTACGCGGAAGCTCAGAGTCACTCAGCGTGCGATGGAGAGGGCTATGCTCGGAGTTTCTCTACGTGATCGAATCAGAAATGAAGAGATCCGTAGTAGAACCAGAGTTACTGACATAGCCATACGAATCGCGAACCTGAAATGGCAATGGGTGGGGCACATAGTCTGAAGGACCGATGGACGTTGGGGGCCGAAGGTGCTGGGATGGCGACCTCGAACCGGACGGCGCAGTGTAGGAAGACCCTCCACAAGGTGGACCGATGATATAAAGACGGTTGCCAGTAGCCGCTGGAGCCAGGCGGCGCAAGATCGGGCCTTGTGGACGTCGTTACTGGAGACCTATGTCCAGCAGTGGACGTCCATCGGTCCTTCCGGTTGAAGCGACGACGAGCGACGACGACCTATGTTTGGTGACGAGTCAGACTGGAGAGCAGTGGCCTCCTTCTGCTCGTGACAGAGCTTGTAGCAGACGCTACACCCTTTCGCCGGAAGAGGGGGGCGCCAAGAGGCGCGATTTTCCCCGCCTGCGCTCCTTCAACTATACCCTTAAGTCGGATTCATTCGGGACGCCAAAACTGAATGCTTAAGGGGACATCTGGATCCCAACACCTGGATGAAGTAACGCTAGATTTTAATGAGTATCTTGGTATAGCTAGCGAAACCCACGCTCCCAGGTGGAAATTTATACTTCGTCCAGCGTGTATAAAGCATTTACAAAAAAAAAACACTGGAGATATAAATAATCTTAGAATTGTGTAGCAGTTAAATATAACGTACTTGTCTCGAGTCACGAGTATATTTATTTAAATAATATATATGAAAATGAGGGATCGCCTGACGGAGTAAATTATTCTGGGGTGTATGCAATTATAGTCATATGATAAACTTTTGCTTTGGGACACATTATGGACGTGTGTCATCTTGGCGGCTGTCTGACCGGAAGACACAATTTATATGCAAATTAAACACAAGATACAAGTCAGTGATACCATACCGCGCCGGGTGCCGGGTGGCGGGAGTATGCGCAGAACACAACTTGCATCATCACTTCTAAAATTACTTTCGAGATCTGAATACGGTCTACCTATTCTCTGTGAACATTCATATATTACTTTTACCTTTGTTTTATGTTTTGGTATAGGTTTAAATTCAAAATAATGCATATCGTTAGATACCGACAATACGCGCGACTATACATATACAATTAGTTTACAGATTAGAATCTGACAAAATAATGTGGTAATAAATTATAAGTAGAAATGCAAGTCAGGTCCATTAAGAATCAACATATATTTGATGGCCGTGCTGGCGCAGCGGTGCGAGTATTCGATTTGCTGGCAGGGGCCTGGGTTCGATTTTTGGTAAGAATTTAGGAAATTGCATTTTCTAATTTGTTTCAGCCTGGACTGGTAGCAAACTTCGCCTGTTGTTAGTTACCATCCTACCAGCAAAGACGGATCGCCAAGCAAAGAGATTTGTGTTCCGGTACGATGCTGTGTAGAAACCATGAGAGATAAATTGTCTCTTAACAAATTGGAGCGCTTCCATCTTAGATTGTATCATCATTTATCATCAGGTGTGATCACAGTCAAGCGCTACACTGTCAGCAATTAAAAAAATAGGTTTTATTAAGAAATTCTATTTTTCATTTGCCCGAAATTTGGACATTGATGGTGTGCTACCCCAAGATAATGCTTTGCACATATAGAAGCTAAAACTATGAATCGCGAACAATATTAACGTCTATATTCTTGGAATATGTTATTCATTAACATTTATTTTAATAAAGGAAAGTATTTTTTTTATCTATATGTTTCAATTTTCATTTACATATTAACATAATACATAAATATAGCATAATATATAAATATAAATATAGCATGGCATTTAAAAAATGAAATAAAATGCTTTATATTACTTTCGTATACGAACGAATACGACGGATAATGTTTACTTTTATTTCGAGCTCATTTAGTCGCAGTAAATTTAAGTGTGTTTATTTAAATTTTCCTTTAGCTCTATACCTAGGTTAGTAGCTGCCTTGCGGGCGTCTCTGGAATTACTTGGTTCTTAATAAGCAAGTTTATTTTTTCTACAACGTAATGAGGTGGTCACAAGATAAAATTTGCTTGGTATTGCATTCAAAATTGGTCTATTTGTAGTTATACTTTATAATACAGAGTCAACATCATGTTTAAAGAGATGTAAATCGGAATATTTCAGGGATTTCTGTAAACATTGTCAATACATATTTAGTTTTAAATCCCAAAAGAATATACAATACACAAAGGAGAAGTATCATCTTTTATTGCTGACAGGTTGGCGCTTGATTGCGATTGTCTAAGGTGGAAGCGCGCTAACGTGGTAAGATATAATTTAAGTCTTATTGTTTATACATAGCATCGAATCGAAACATAATCTCATGCTTGCCGGTACATCTTTGCTGATAGAGTGGTAACGAACCATGGCCGAGATTAGTAGAGCTCTCAAACAGATGAAGAGCAGCAAGGCACCAGGTGATGACGGAATCACAGCAGAACTCCTGAAGGCGGGTGGAAAACCTTTTTAAGATTCTGGAGTGGAACGGACTGGGCATCAATATCAACGGCGAGTACATCACTCATCTACGGTTTGCCAATGACGTAGTGATTATGGCAGAGACTCTCGAAGATCTCAATACAATGCTCGATGACCTCAGCAGAGTTTCTCAACAGGTGGGCTTGAAAATGAATATGGGATTAGACGAAAATTATGTCTAATATCCATGTACCGCCACACCCAGTTATCGTTGAGAACTCAGCTCTCGAAATTGGAGACGAGAACACTCACCTGGGACATATAGTCCAGCTAGGTAAGTCCAATTTCGAGAAGGAGGCCAACCGCCGAATCCAACTCAGTTGGGCAGCGTTCGGGAAACTACGCTAGATAATTTCGTCCGATAATCCTCAGTGCCTGAAGACCAAAGTCTTCGAACAGTGCGTGTTGCCAGTGATGACCTACGGTGCTGAGACGTGGTCGCTGACTATGGGCCTCATGCCGAAGCTCAGAGTCACTCTGCGTGCGTTGGAGAGGGCTANCCTACGTCCAGCAGTGGACCGCCATCGGTTGAAGCGACGACGACGACGACTACGACCTTTTGTACTAATGGCATGTTTTTAGCATCACATTTTTATAGGTGTAAGAATAAAAAAAAAAACGATGACCTAGCTGGATAAATTGTAATAATCATCAAAATTACAAAACTTCGAAATATCTAAAATACAAGTTGACATATTTAGTATTAATATATACGAAAAATAGGTCTGATATTAATAGATTATTGACCTATCACACTACACCAGTGAAATGTATCAATAATTCTTTAGAGAATTTTACTACATTTAATTACAAATATTGATGCAGCGATTGAGTAATTATGCACTAATTGGCGTGGATTCGCGCACTTTCCAGTGGGTTAAGTTGATGTTGAGAATATTGGAATATTTTCAACCCATATAATGATTTAATTAATGTTTTACGTGTTGGATTAATAATATATCAGGTAGTTCCTTGTTTCCATTTAAAAGCAAAATAGGATTGAGGTATTGTTATAAAACTCTTTTAATACTTATATTACCAACTCAGAACCACGACGACGACTTATATTTTATGTATTATTTTTATGCATTTCATATTAAAATATTTATTAGTATATTCTTTTAATATTTATCTTACTATCATTATTTTGTTTATACATTTTAAGTACTCGTGTGTAATTATTCATTTGTAAGTTTACGTAAGTTCATCGCCTATGCTCAATTATTAAATAATATTTTCTATTATAATCAACGGTTGCCTGGAAGAAATCGCTATCCTAGAGCCGCCGTTTATGCAAATTTTTATAGTCTCCTAGTTTAAGTTTTTGTATTTTCTGTGTCAAAAAGTGTAAAATAAATAAAAAATAATTAAATTATAAGACTTTAATTAAATATGTTATTTTATAACACGACTTTACAGAAAAAATCGTCTTACAATTTAAAAATGAAGCGACTTTTTTAATATAAAATTTAGTTTTGTGATTGTAATAATGCCTTATATAATTCAAGCGTTAGGTATGAAGTCAAACTTTTGAGTAACATATTTTGTTTAACTATCTCAAATGTCAAAGTTTTATACTTTAAAGTTCAAAAAAATATTTTTTTGACCTTTGTTATTTAAGGTGACAGCATATAAGTAACGTACGTTACTTTATAGAAATGTTTGAGGAAACTTCGAGTTTTTCAATAACATCTATAACGTATTAAAGCAGTAAAGCAAAATTTCAGATTTTTAGTAGTCCAAATTTACCTTGACACTTTTATTCTACTTATTCGATAGTTATAATAGTGACTTTTTCAATATATTTTAAACCTTAAAATACTTACTTTATACAATATTAAATAATGTATCAAAGGCACATGAATTTATAAAAAGTATCTTACTAATTTATGTTATCTTATAAGTCACGCGTTTGCTTTAGTTTGTGATTGTATTTTCATTTAAGAGATACACTAATTTATACTTCTCAAGAAATTTGTGAAAATGGATGTGGCAGTATAAGGACTTTGTCAAACATCCAAGAGTTTTCACGTCATCATTTGCTTTATCCTATAGGGAGACATGATTTATATTTTTACATGCTAAATTATATAATTGCAACACCATTTTCTCTGTATGTACAATATTTGTGAAAATGTTTCATAACTCAAAAAGTAACATCCAATACTCTCACTGGTCACAAGTCTCCAAACTTGTATGAGAGATAAAATTTACACATATTTATAAATACGATTATAAAGGTTTATATACGTTAATGCTGGTTTCTTTTACGAAAATTGGTGAATTTGAAACAATAATTTGTTTTATAAAGCGAAATTTGAAGGCGCTTCTTAACAAGAATTCACATGTAACCATTAAACCACGTGCTTATTGTTCATGTTACTAAATGTATTGGTGTGTTTTGTTACCTTTTTGTATATAAATATAAACTGAAAATTGAATAAGGGTTATTTAAGGGTCCAGTGCAACAGCCGATGAGCCACCATTTAAAGTGGGTGAGATGTTTCATCAAGCTTTTTCCACTTTAACTCCCGCGGTTTACAGATCGCTTGTTTACTAAAAGAAATGCAGAAAAATAATGTTGCTAATTCTGTGAGGGAGTGTTACCTCCCGGCAGAGCCAGCATAATTATGTATAGAAGTCAATAAATGTCTACCGCTAAGTTCTACATATGGATGTTCTAATAAATAATTATCTAAAATCCTGGCAGAGTATTGAAAGTTTTGGTTGTTCAGATTTTGAATTGATCATCGATCAAATGTCTTATAAATTATTTATTTATTCAATTCATTTGCGGGTATTTTATTGAACATGCCAATTCCATTAAATACAAATAGCATGGATTGCCAAAATGCGTTAATAGAGTTTGAAACCTAAAAATTGGACATGTAGCTGACATACAACGGATTCGCACAATAAAGGTGATCAAACAGGAGTGCAAATATATCAAATGGAAGTGTGAAAAAATCGGAAAATACCATATCCATTCTAGCTGAGAGCTTAGATTGTTTTGTTTTTGAGTGCGATGGCGACCGCTGGCTAAGCCAATTAGTGTCCACTTGGGTAAACACCGGCTCGTTAGCGGACTTGTGTGTTTTATTCAATTCAATTTGCGAACTCCACTGCCACTTATTGATGGGACCAGCTTTTCTTCTCCATTTTTAATTTAAGGAAGTTGCACACTTAATTTGTATTTCACTTTGTAGAGTCTGGGATAGTTCCAGATGTATTCATTATATAAATTAACTGCGACTTGCGATTGCGTCATTATATCTAATGGTCAACTTGTTCGGCTGCAGACATGAAGGCCTAGGTGCAAGGCCAGCGTCGTCCAGCGAATTCAAAATTAATATTCAGTTTTCTGAAAATAAATTCTCAATATTGGCCCGAAGTAGGGAAGTTGGCGGTGTGCTCCAGTCTTCTCTCCGGTCGTGTCGAATTGTTGTCCCCTTGGACTATAAGAGTCAAGGAATAGAGAGTGAACTTGTGTTTGTACTTGTGTAATATAAATAGTTAAATTTTGCATGAGATTGACCGCCTTAGTCGAAAACAGGTCAGAAGACGATTAGTAATGAAATTAAATTTAATGCAGTGTTTGTGGTCATAACCCGTTTAGTTGACTTTTTAATTTTAAGATATGAAAAAGAGAAGTAATTGAGCATCTGTTTTCTGGGCCAATTGTGAGGCTCCGACGTCGCGCGGTAATCTACTCCGTGACTTGCAAGTGAATCGTTGGTTATATTATTGTGATCCTGCAGTGAGACGGAGATGCAGGAAATTCGTTCGGTTAGCTGTATGAGTTTATAATACGCATTCCGTTGAGATCCTTTTGTTATGGCATTGTTATTTTAGTTTGATAATTTCTGAAAGTTGTAAAATTATAATATTAAAATGATGATGCAATTTTCGCTACGTAAGTTAAAAAAATCTGTTCATAGAAGGGTAAAATCTAAAGATACGAGTTTTAACTAGTTTACGGGTCAGGAGGTCACAGAAAATATTTTAAGAGTTTATCTAATAAACATTTAATTTAATTTTAAACACCAGTAGAAATTATGTTTATATTGTAGTAATTTAGATAATCGCTTTAATAAAGGTCCCGGGTTCGATTCCCGATCGTGCTATGTACCTGAAAATATTATTTCGTAAATATGTTGATTAAAAACGGTGATGACATAGTGGTGAGATGCGTGTAATGTCTTTTTGAAACATCACCGGTTCGAATCCTGAAGAGAAATTTCTCTTCATTAAAATAAAACTTGGTGCTATTGTTCTTTCCAATCCATCATTGTACTTGACGAAAAACTTCGTGAGAGAATCAGCATATCCTGGGAGTAATTCTTGGGTATCTGTTGCCTGCCAATCTGTCACACAAGGTGGTGTATCTATGCTCTAAAAATCCGCTTTTCTACAAGTGTGGAGGCCCGTAACCAGCATTGGCATGTTAATAGGCTGCTACGTACTTTACCTTTTGTGTTAATTAAACACAAAAGATTCGGTTCATAATATTTTCTTTATCTTCAGATTTATGCCGCAATGCAAACCTGCCTATCAGTACATTGTTATGAAGAAACCCTTAATGTATCTAATTTAACTACTTGAGCTACTT
Organism: Elymnias hypermnestra; assembly: GCA_015832385.1. NCBI lineage: Eukaryota > Metazoa > Arthropoda > Insecta > Lepidoptera > Nymphalidae > Elymnias > Elymnias hypermnestra. The sequence goes on from JACTOM010000929.1 coordinate 7,789,479, forward strand.
TGAATAGTTGAAAAATAAATACACATATAACTATCCTCCCAAAAGTAACTATGATCCGACTCTGACTTAAACCCGAGATCTCGTAATATATATCGAAACAACCTAGCCCCCACCGTACAACTTAATTATATTTTGTGTATGAATAACAATTTTAAAGGAAATGAAAAACGAAATAAAATACAAGAGACCAAACAACCGGGCAATTAAATAGCACCGAACTAGAAACTTGTACTGGAATGTATATTTAAAATAGAAAAGAATACGTGCTGTTTGGGGGACCAGTATCTTTAGTAGACTTTTTATTTCTTGTATGCGCTACTTCAGTTTTAATTTAACTATATTAAAATAGGAAACAACATCTTACAGTGTATATCAATTATATCATTTGACGTGAACGAGTACGTTGTTTGCATAGAGAAAGGTATTGCGTGGAATTTAATATATTTCTTGAATTTTATATAATAAAAAATATTTTGAATGCACCTTATATTGTAACTATAAAATAGGCATTACAATGAATTGATTACAATGAATTGAAATCTATATTTAATAACACATGTCGAGACTAAAGAACGAATTCGTTAACGAAAGTAAAAGTAATTTTATTACGATTTTCAATAATTGCAAAATGTAGATTAAAATATTATTGCCCTCTATTTATTATAACTATTTATTCAATTTATAAACATAAAGCATATGTTTATGCCACAATTTAATAGAGTAAATTTTGACACGTCAAATTCTTTGTAAGATAATAATTTTTGATTGATGACAAGTAAAAAGTTTTTGTACTTTATTATAACGAATCGTAATCCAACTTAATTTTTATGTAACATTGCACCGAATATTTTCTAAGTTCTTTCAGTTTCATTCAGTCGTGCTTGCACTCTATACTGTATTGAAAGAAGAAAGAAAAACATTTATTATTTACACACCGTGAATAATGTACAATTTTTGCTTAAGTATAAATTTGTGTAGCGGTGTGACTTAGAAAAGGTTACCACTCAGACTAACATGGGATTAATATAAAACTCCCAATGATGATTTGCAGTGGCCACACATCGCTACGCTTCGGCGGCGGCAACGTTCATGCCTACAATGCAATTTCTCTTTATTTTTCACTATCTAAGAAGTACGTGTATGAGGTGTATGATTAAGAGACACAGAACAGCTTCACTCTGGACCTGTCGCTTGGAAGCCGCAAAACTCATTCAAGAAGTATTCATTGTACGAAAAATTGTAATGGCAGTACTTGTAAAGCTATTATTTATTTTTCTTTTTGAGTACTCATTAAGTAAAACTTATATTTGTCGGAGTGCAATAGTCTATGGAACGCTGGCGCCATCTGTCTATCGGCGTGGGGCAGAGTCAATAGTGACAATCCGGCGCGTGTCTTTCTATTTCTCGGGTGACGGTTCGCAAGAGCGGTCGACTTTTGAAACTGTCGCGTTCCTAGCCATCATTATTAATGAGTTTGTGTAAATTGATATCGGAAACGTTAAGTGATTGAACATTATAGTCTAAGTTAATTAATAAAGTGTTTGATTCCATCAACATTACCCACCAACTCAGTATGGAAATTCAATTATGGATGCCATTAATAACGATGTTGGCGGAGTACCCTACGCCCCCATGCTTTATGCTTCTCCCTCTCTCTTATTCTCCGATATATTTAAATTTGAGCCTGACTGCAAAAGATAAAGATTTAAGAAACTGTTGTTTCTTAAACCGCTTATTCGTCATATTAGAATTGACAACATTGTATCAACAAAAATTTAACTGAAATAAAATAAATTACACTAAAGCTAGCCCCTAAACGTCACCAAAATGCTCTTTTCGACTTCATTTATTGCTCGCGGCGCAGTAAACGTAGCGTTTATTGAGTAGAAAATTATATGCAAAATCACGCCGGTAGTCATGGAATACCACAGGAGCGAGGGCGAAATAATTAATGTTGCCTCGGAAACTCTCACAGATTTCGTTTTTTATAATACGAAGTAAATTTTTTCGAAATAGATTATTCTAATTTTATGAAACAATATTGTAGTAGGGGATTAATTTAGATCGTGGGCCATGCGCTATGGAAAGCACTTTTAAAAACATGGCGCCCCCATAATGATTGCTTGATGAGCGTCATGCTGTACTGCCCTGTCCAACTTTCTATTTAATCTAGCTGCTGGCTCTTTCTCAAAGAAGATATATTTATTAAAAATAAATTCTTACGAAACTTTTAAACTCCACGATTCTTTGTTGTAATGTTTTGAGTTATTACATATCAATAAAAAAGGACGTGTGTAAAAAGTATAGAGGTCTGAAGTGAAAATTCTTTGGCAAACTAATAAGTCTTGTTTATATTTATACAAATGTAAAACTTTAGATTTCCGAGACTTAAAGGGAGGGAAAAAAGGAAGATTTGTTACGAATTAAATGAATTTCTTTGTCATTAAAATATTAAAAGTGTCGAAAATGAATACAAATAATTTATTGAAATCTCAAATGACGAATTGTAAATAAAAATACCACGTGTTTTTTGTCAATATAAAAATTATTCATTGAATTTTGTTTTTGAATTTAAAGTTTAGATAAGAGAATTTGTGGAATATTTTTATTTTATATTGTATGAAAAATAAAATTGTGAATTATTAAGTGACGAGTGTCAAATTAAAATGCCACATGTTATTTGTATATATTAAAACTACCTAACCTTCAAACGAATTAGCATAAAAAAACATCTTCGTGACGCTAATCGCGCGTGTCATCCGTAAAAATTTCACCTAAAGAAGACATTCAAAATAATGATCTAAGTTAATAAACTGTAATAAAAAATTACTATTTTTTAAGTCTATAATTTTATAGGTTTGGATACCGTACCAAGTGATAAGTTAACCGTATAGTGCAACCACGGTTAACTTGTTTCTCCTCACTTTATAAACTTGGTCGTGATAGTAATGTATGTTGTGAAAATTACAGGGTAAACTGAAGCAAACTTACTCGTTAGTACTAGGCACGTCAATGGACAAGTTGTTAGTTTACTGTCATGAAAATTGTCATCAGCATGTATGTATATTTGTAATATTATATCACTTTTGTATATATCGATATATGACAATGATATACATCGATATAGTGTTTTAATGCTTGGAATCGACAATTTTTCATTGCTTGGTTAGTGCTTGATTGTGTTCACATCTGATGGTAAGCAATTAAGCAACCTAATTAGAGGCAATTTACCTCTTATGGTTTCGACACAACATCGTACTGGAATACACATCTGTTTGCTTGGCGGTACGACTTTTAGCTGGCAGAGTGGTAACTAATAAACTAAAAATGCAATTTCCATAATTCAACCTACCCGGGATCGCACCCGCTACCTCTGCTAACAAAGCGAGTACTCGTACCACTGCGCCAGCGAGGCTGTCAAAAACACCGTTAAGTTAAACGACGTTAAGTGCGATACTGTCTAACATGGAAAGAGATAATTTACCTTTTCTTGTTTCTACAAAGCATTGTACTGGATCATAAATTACTTGCTTGGTAGTATCTTTGAAACCTAGTCGAGGCCGTAACTGCTCATTACTCCAGATTTGGACGATTTAGAACATGTAGTTATGTAAATTTGTCACAATCGAATCCAAGACGTCTGCTAGCAAGGCCGTCAATCATCCTACTCTAGTGTTTATGGTAGGCGATACACTAGAACAGGATGAATTTGGTAGGCAAGTGAATTGTCGTACCTACTTGTCATACAATAATGGATAAACGCGTCGTCCTCACTCAGTCCTCACTATGAATCTTAACGACACTCGGAATTTAAATTATATAAGTACAATGCAATATCCTTTTCGTTATTGATACGGATAACGTAAGACTTTTAAATATACTTGGGGTACCAGTGACAGTTTGAATACAGTGACAGTCCATAAAATATATTCATAAAGGTATAAAAGAAGGAGTTAGGTATTATATAGAAGTCGTATAAAATCGTCGTCGTGGTATTTATTATTTGATATAATTTATATTTTTTCGACTACGCTGACGCAGTGGTGCGAACTGCGAGTATTCGCTTTGCTATCAGAGTTGCCAGGTTAGATCCCCGGCAGGACCAATTTGGGAAACTGATATTTCTAACTTGTCTGAGTCTGATCTGGTGGGAAACTTCGACTGCGCCAAGTTATCACCCTATCAGCAAAGTCGTACCACCAAGAGACTTGTCTTCTGTTACGATACTGTGTAAACAGTAAGAGGTGAATTGCCTCTTACTAGATTAGCGCGCTTTCATAGTGCGCTAAATAAATAAATCTTAGACTGTATCACTACTATTTTTTTCTCTATAAATATTCAACCTTAATTTATATTATTAATAGATAAGGAGTTTAAAATTCTTCAATTGACTTGTGTAGTTTTAAACCACGTAGATTGAATAACAACGAACTTTGTTGCAATCGCAGAACTGCTATATATATATCCTTGAATTGAAGAAAATTCTTGAATTTCACTATAAATTGTTCGTGTTAAAATATAATTTAACATTTAGTTAATTATAACAATGACTATTTCTTAAAATATTTTATTATAACAGTTATCTGTTATAAGTTGAAATCATTTGTTTTAAATCATTTCGACCTGCAAATTATTAAATATTCTTCTTAATACAATCTAAAGGAGGTATTAATTATGACACGATAAGAAAAGTCAGTTACGGTTGTAGGTATAGTGCTTTAACTTCGCATTAGCAGATTATAGTTTTTCAGTATGTGATAGTAATAGTTCTGAGAGGAGATTAAAGGCTGAATTTAGAAATAACTAAGTTGAATAGGCACTAGAATAGGAGGAGTTAGGAATGTCCTAACAAGTAAAACTGTCGGACTCGCGGGCGCTTAATAATGCACAAAACGCGTTGACAGACTTCGCTGCAAACCATAACGACACTCAGAACTTTGTCCGATGTCTTTGAGCATTGCGTATACTTGTATAATATAACAGTTACATAATTTATTTGTCTGGGTATATTCTACAGTATTGTATTTACTTTACAATGCAATGTTTATTGCAAATCATATTTTGAGTTAAAAAATACGTGAAGTACACATAGATCGACGGCCCCTACGTATAAAGCGTATGTAAAATCCTAATATATTTAGACAATGTTTTAAAGATTATTGTATAAATTAGGGTAATTTTTTTAATGGATGAAACACTTGATTAGCGTCAGGAAGATGTGCAGCGTTTTCTATGCTAATTCGTTTGAAGGTTAGGTAGTTTTAATATTTACAAATAACATGTGGCATTTTCATTTGCCACTCGTCATTTAATATTTACCAATATTTTTTCATAAAATAAAAAAAAATTAATAATTTCTCTTTTCTAAATTTTAAATTCAAAAAAATAATTTATATAATATTTATTATTTTCGACACCTTTAATATTTTATTGACAATTAAATTCATTAGATTCCTAACATATCTTCCTTTTTCCCTCCCTCTAAGTTTCGGAAACCTAAAGTTTTACATTTGTATAAATAAAAACAAGACTTAAAAATTAGTTTGTCAAAGAACTTTCACTTCTGTCATGTATACTTTGTACACATGCACTTTTAATTAGTGATTTATAAAAAATTATTAACTGTAGCAGTTTCAAAACTAAAAAAATACACATGATTGGGGGAATACAAATAACAACATTGCCTACAATGCTGTCGCTTTTCAGCCCCCCCCCCCCCTCCCCCGAGTCAAAATGACATTCTAAGTACGATTTCGCTACGTGGAACGACTAGAACAATACAATTTGTTTATGTATCCACGTGACTTATCGATATTATATGTCCTTCCCAAACATTTCTTAAGCGTTCTACTGGCGTTAGCGTACTTAGAATGTCATATTGTCTACAGGCCCAGATTTCATAGAATGTCATGTTGTCTACAGGCCCAGATTGGTCACGAAATATTTATATTATTAATCGTAAATTTTTTAATATAACATTGTACAAAATACTGGATTGTTCAGGACTTTTTAAGGAAAATTTGAAAGGATTAACGAATATCGTAAATTTTTCATAAAAAAATGATGTGAAATAGATGAATTATTATTTAAAATTCCTAATTTCCATTGTATTATTACTATAAGAATACATAACTAACAACTTAATAAAAAAACGGTTCGTCGGCTTACTGATACAATTCTTATTTATATTAGTTTGCTTCGCAAAAATTTATACATATAACAGTACAAGTTGAGCGGAGTTTTTTGAAAGTTTTTCTTCTTTACTTATTTGAGGACGGTCGGTGCGAGCGTCGAACTCCCTAACTCGTGTTATTGAATTTAATGTACCTCTGGCTCGTAGCTAGTTCTATTCTGCGTCGATAAAATCACTTGGTGCTCTTAGAGACTTCTATACGTGCTAATGTCATCTAACACTTCATAAACTTGATTGCAAATATTTGCTCGTTAGGCACTATATCGTTTTAATCCCAGAAGACTTGTTTAGTTTTTCTTTGAAAAATACAATTTCGTTGAAATTGTATATTATACTAGTTGTTATAACTGCCTTATTGGTCAAGAGGTTAGTATGTGTGACCACAGTCATGAGTCATGGGTTCGGGTCCCAGATCGGACCAATTAAAGAAAAAATCCATATTCTTCGATATTGATTTTTCTATTAAAGATTTCCTCAATATTTGCCCGAAGTTGGGAAGTTGGCAGTTTGATCCACACCCGTGCCTCGGGGGGCACGTTAAGCGGTCGGTCCTGCGCCCGGTCTCACTACAGTCATGTCGGATTTTCATCACATCGGTCTATGAGACTGAAGGAATAGAGAATGCACTTGTGTACTATGCTTGCCAACCCTCAGTGGAGCATCTATGCTCTAACCACCCTCTCTGCTATGAGTAAACAGGCTTGTTCCCAGCAGTGGGACTTTAACAGGCAGCTACTTGTCTTTATTACTTTTTCCCAGCGGTGTTATCCGCGTAGTTAATGTTCCCATGGAGATATGGGTAAGTAGCAGCTCATTAACGTCCCACTGCTGGGCACAGGCCTCCTCACTCATGTGAGGGAGAGTTTTTAGAGCATAGACCCATCATGCTCCTCCACTGCGGATTGGCAGGCATAGTACACAAGTGCACTCTCTATTCCTTCAATCTCATTGTTCGATGTGACGGTAATCCGACTCGGCCGGAGAGACATCGGGCGCAGGAACGACGGCTTAACGTGCTCTCCGAGGCACGGGGGTGGATTACACCGCCAACTTCCCAACTTCGGGCAAATATTGCGAAAATATCAATTTTTGAATTGGCCCGACCCGGGGCTCGAACTCAGGACCTCATGTCTGTAGTGAAACATGCTAACCATTAGACCAATGAAGCAGTCAGCAGGAGATATGAGTAAATTCGTGATTGATTTATCGGATTGAATTGAAAATCTGAACCATTCTAATTATTCTTTACGAACCGTGAATCATGTATAATTTTTATGTTTAGAAGGTGACCACTCAGACTAACATGCGATTAATATAATAATCCCAGTGCTGATTTTCAGAGGTCACCCGTTCACGCATCTCGCTGCTTCGACGGCGGCACGGCTTATACCTAAATTGAAATTTCTTTTTATTCAATTTTAATTAAGGAAAGCGTGCGTATATGGTTGCGTGGACTATTTAAGAAATAAGTGTAAGAATCTGTGTATGAAGTATGTCAATGAGAGTGAACGAACGAGACACAGAACACCTTCATTCTGGACCTATAGCTTGGAAGGCGCAAAATTATTAATTATTGTACGATCATCGATATTGGAATATATTCCTGTAGACTTCGATTATTGTCAATTTTAACATAACATATGTATATGAAAATTTGAAATGAATAAATATTTAATTTAATAAAAGATATAAATCGTATTGGTATGTAAGAAACGATTAAGGTAAGTTTAAAAGAGATTCATAATAAAAACTGTTAATCTTAAAAATTTAGACAAGAATATGTAATATGTTCTTATATTGCTATACATAGCATTTCTTCCTATATATTAATAAGTAAATGAAATCCTTGCTTAAGTTTAAAATATTTATGAGTTTTGTGGTTCGCAACAATTTCTTTCCTAAATTTAGAACAGACGTATGGTTTAGCAACATCTAAAGACCAAACATACAGAGTAACGTGTATTTCTTTTTATATTGATTCACTACGGTAAATCATATTACTCCTCCGAGACGTCGACGCTTTAAATTTAATATAAAAATACTTCTTGTTGTGTGAAAATTTTATTTCGAAAGCGTCGATGTTTACTCGTTATCAACTAAAAGAGTGTAAACATGGTACATTTGTAATGGCAAAATGTAATGTTCTGGGCTTGCCGCAAAAGGTTTTCTTAAATAACATTTACATTTGACATGCCGTCGCACCGCCTTCCGAATGTTTGCGACGAAAACCGCTTAATCACAGAGAACAGGTGGAGGAAGCAATTTTCATATTGGAATTCCTGATCAAATACTGTTTATTATACAAGCAAACAGCAGTCGTAATTGCAAACGAAAATCTATTTGATATTTTTGTTTATATTTTAACCACGAATGTAACCAAGCACAGACGTTTCCCGTAATACATGTCACCGAGGCGAGCAGAAAGCGTTTGTAGTGAAACATCTAAAGGACACTGAAGTGACTGCGAATACCTGCACGTATTCAATTTTCCCGACAATATTTCACCCTACTGGCATTCGACGCGCTCTACGTGGTCTCCTCAAGAATTTTTTTAAAACATATTTACGAAGGGAAAGTTAGTGATGTATTCTGATCTCAAAAAAAAAGCAAAGAACTTCATGAGATATTAAAATATCCGCCTGCGGTGTTTCGTATCAATATCCGGATTACGATGAATCAAATTTGGTTTGTGGGATGAGGATTTATGCAGCGCTCTCAATTTCCTGCGACGACAGCGGAACATCCGGTATGCAAGGCACCCCCTTCCCCCAATACAACATGCGACGCTCTTCGCAGCCATCGGCCCAGAGGAAAATGGTGCAGGAACATTTGCATAGTTGCTCTGATGCCGACTAGACCGGCAAATTGTAGTCGCATCGATAGTTCGTTCAATATGTCTTGCCCATTTTCTAGTAAACTATAGTTTTTTATATTTTCTTGAACTTACGTGGCGCTTATGTTTGTATATTCTATATGTTCTAAAAAAATATATAGAATATTTTATGAAACTGCTTATTATGTGATATCGAATTGAACTGCGCTATTTGTCTATTTCTCTGATAATTTAAATTTAATATATACTGATTTGATAATATAAATGTGATTACTGTACAAATATTGTAAGAAATCGTCAAATTGCGTATTGGCTTTCTACCTCTCCACCAGTAAATACTATTTAAAGTCAACTTAATAAGTTGCAAGCGTGCTTACATAAAAATGATTAAAATGAAAATAATAATGGATATATTGCAAAAATACTATATCATCAGTTAAAATCGTTTGAGATTGTAAACAGTCAATACAGTAGGTAATAAAAAAATAGTAAATAAATAGAAAGATATATACGTTAATATATATACCTCGAAAGAACCTAACTTTAGATTGTTAGTTGTTCTTTAAAGTCATAATCAGTTCATTACATTGAAATGTGTGGATGAACTTATATTTGGCAATTCAAAAGTGCTTTAAAGGCCTGCTTGAATACAGAATTTATATATATTCATATATATGCCTGCCAATCCACAGTGGAGCAGCGTGGTGGGCCTATGCTCTAACAACCCTCTCTCCTATGAAAGAGGAGGCCTGTGCCCAGCAGTGGGACCTTAATGGGCTGCTACCTACTTGCTTTATATATATGTACGGCAAGTTTGAAATAATAGTAGGAGCTGAATTTAAAAGTTTTTACACTGACTGTTGTGGACATTATAAATTTCGTAACCTCAGCGTGGATCACCGGCTCTTTGCTAAAGAACACACGTGTTCCGTGAGGTTCGTTACAGCGCATCTGAGAATTTAGGGCTGCAGTTAGTAAGTTATATTTCTAATTTCGACACACATTTTTTTATAGTGATTGGTAAATATATCCATTATTTAATATAAAATTTAATGGGTACATATATATATGGTTGCAAACCCCAGCGTTAATAAAACAAGTTGTCGATACAATGATTAGCCCGGATACATATACAGTTTCATTTCAAAAATCTTAAAAAGATTGTTCTGCATATATATAACTGTAAATTTTCGATATGAAATCTTAAAGACTGCGTGTATTTTTTTTTGTGTCTGGGAAATGCACTTTACACACTAACCTCGACCGGCGACCAGTCAGGATTCAGTCAGGGCCTCGGCGATGGAGAAGAACTCGCAATAGCCACTAAAACCCAGTAGAACACTCTTCATCCAATAGTAAGGCGCCCGGGATTCAGCTTTTGCATTCTGCCCTTGTGTCCCGGATGAGTCCGATGGAGGATTCATGGAGGCGGGAGGAAGTGACAGACATGTGCCGCCTTGTACCCCCCCTCNGGGTATAGTTGACCCATAAGCTGCACGTATAAAATGTTTGGCAAAATGCTCTGAAAAGTGTAATTTTTACATCCAATATCCATCCAATTATATATAATCCATCCAATTATATATAACTGTAAATTTTCGGTATGAAATCTTAAAGACTGCGTGTATTTTTTTTTGTGTCTGGGAAATGCACTTTCAGGATGTCAGGATTCAGTCAGGGCCTCGGCGATGGAGAAGAACTCGCACTAGCCACTAAAACCCAGTAGAACACTCTTCATCCAATAGTAAGGCGCCCGGGATTCAGCTTTTGCATTCTGCCCTTGTGTCCCGGATGAGTCCGACGAAGGATTCATGGAGGAAGGATTCATTCGACTGTGCGAGGAAGCATCCACTGCCTTCTCCCTCTCTCTCATGGGCTAGTTCCAGCGAGGCTACCATTTCATAAAAGAAAGCCACTTCCGCCGACTATCCCTCACTGGAAAGCATCTCGTCTTTAATGCTCCACACCGAGAAGTCGTCGTCGATCAGCGCTCACCTGAGCGTGTATATATGTGATATATTAGAATAAGTTTAAGAAAGTGTCTGCGTCTTGAGAACAGTAGTGATTTGTTAAACTAATCTAGGTTGACTATTGATATTGAAATTGTTTAACTTGATAAACGCATAGGTTAATGAAACTTTTATATATTTTGATAATGTATGGAACGGTTATTTATTTATACAAAAAATTGTTGATTATACGATGTATTTTATTCTTAGTCTGTCCGAATACGGCTAGCGCTGTTAGCGCTGGGTTAAACTGAGAGAGAAGGAGTTTGCTTACTGCTCCGTATGTGTGAGCGAAAGAGAAGCCTGATAGACTAGCGCCGTAATGCGTTACGTAACTTAGAGTTTACCCTCCTATAAGTCATCACTTCAATATTTTGTAATTAAATTTATGAATATATTACAATGGACAACCCTACTTTATTAAAAGTGGCTTCTATTCGAAAGCACGGGGTCGATTTCGGTTCGTTTAAGTTTGACATCCATAACGCGAGTGTTTGTGTAGCAGCTCCTCGGTATGTGGCACGATGACAGAATTTGCAATGAAAATTTCCTTAGTCAACGTGCATTGCAACTGTGAACCGACATCTGGCTTTTGATTGGTTAATATTAACGAATACGTACAGCCGCGATGGCATAATCAATGCCATTTATAATTTCAAATGATTTAATGTATATTTTTCTTTCATACGAACGAAACATTTTCAAGAATTGCTTTATTATTAATGCATGAATTTCAAGGAGTAATGAATATGGAGTATTAAATTTGTACCCCAAAAATTGCTTGACAAAGCGAGTTAATAATAAAATTTGTTTGTTATCGTAAAAGCGGTAAGCCCGAACTCCTTAAATATTTAAAGCGTAAAATTTGTTATAGCCACGGCGTGAAGGTGTGTTTGAATTGTGATCCTAAACAAATAGGCCGACTTAATGAGGCCTGAATACAAATTATAACCAGTTGCATTTCTGAAGGTTGTTGTGGTATCCTAAGCTTTGTTTACAATAGATTGGTCGTATATATTTGTTATTTAATGTTTTCTGCTAATTTAAGCTTCATGGAAGATCGAGTAAGGTTTTCTTATTGCGAGTTACCCGAAAAGAATGGAAAATAGAGCTTTGTGTCAAGTTTACAAGGCGTTAGGATTTGAATACTCAGTTATGATATTTTTGATTTATGAAACATCGGTAAGATTTAGACGTAAACGCATCATAAGTAAAGCCATGATTATTAATGTTGCGAACCATGGATTCTCGGTTAGAGAAATCGGAGTTTTGAATTCTGGGCAGGTACCACAAAATTTTTCTCCATTAAACTTACGTGCTAAAGATTTTTCCAATCCAACATTGCGCTACTCGATAAAGGAAAACACAGTGAGGAAACCTGCATATCGTAGGACTAAATCTGGCGTATGTGTATCCTACCAACTCGAATTTGAGGTGGGTCTATGGTCTAAAATCCACTCTTTTGGAGGAGTGGTCCAGCAGTGGGACGTTAATGGACTAATATATACCATATTAATCTTTTAAATTCTCATTAATGACTATCAGCTGTCGACCTTCCGGAGCGACTTGTTTAAAAATTTAAACTAAATGTTATAATAGAACCAGACAGAAAAACAATCTTATTAATGTGATCACATACTTATAATATTACCTAGGCTTTGCAAATTTCGATGATAGTAGAAAAACTGGAATTATTTTAATGGTTATATTCAAATTCAATTAAGTTAGTCCAAGATGATAGCCAATTTGTAATGAAATATGGGCAGAACAAATAATTAGGAGGAGCAGGGGTGCGCGAAGACGGTCAGCCGCAGAAGGAGAAGTACTTAAAGGAACTGCCAGCTGTTGCGACTGCTGCGAGCGAGGTTATGATTTTCATCGATAGATATTAATTGGAGTAGTTACAACGTGTGATAAAAAATATTGTATTTTCTATTAACTGTTCGCATCCGACAAAATAAAATTTTAGACTTGTAATGCGTGAAACTAATTAAGAATTTCCTTACACCCAAACAAGACTGCCTCGCTGGCGTAATGGCTCGAGTATTCGCTTTCCTAGCAGAGGTGCCGGGATCGATCCCGGGTAGTGCGTACTTGGGAAATTGCATTTTCTAATGTTCTGAGTCTAGACTGGTAGGAGGCTTCGACTATGGTTTGTGACCACCATAACAGCAAAGAGGTTCCGCCAAGCAACAAATTTGTATTTCGGTATGATTCTGTTGAAACCATAAGAGGCAAATTGCCTCTTAGCAGGATAGCGCGGTTTCATCTTAGACTTATTTTCATAACATTATTTCTTACGGCATACTGTTATGCGGTAAGGCGGCGGATATTTAAATTATCTTTATATTGCAAAAAAGAGTAATACGTGCCACATATCAATTGGGATCAAGCGTTTCTCACAATACCGTCGAATAACATTTTATATATCCGTGAAAATATTCATTTATACAGAAAAAGGAGCAAAACACACAGTTTTAATACAAAAAATAAACTTTTAATACCATATTTTAAAGTAAATAAGGTTCAGAAATCATTTGTCGGGTTGGGCATACGCATTTATAATGAGATCACGAATCCGAATCACTTCTGTGTTTGCCTCCATATAGATTTAAGAAATATGTTACAAACATCTTATTACGAAACACATATTATAATATCAAAGATTATTTAAGTGACAAAGATGTTTGGACTTGATTAGTTGCACACATTGTCACGTACAAAGACTATGTTTAAAGGAGTAAACGTTGAGTTTCTTGTCGGCTTCTTCTCAGCGGAATCAACCGAACCGATAGTAGATTTATTATCTACTTGACTAAAGAATGTTTTGATTTTGAGTTTGACTGTATGTATCTGGTGTGATCAAACGCAAGCGCTAACTTATGAGCAATAAAAAAAGACTGCAAGGAGATGATCAAGGGAACTCATATTTAAAAGAATACGCCAAAGTTTTGTCAATTGTACCAGATCACTATCTAAATTATTTTGTTATGCGTACACCAAGAGGAAAATTACACAACTTAATCCGAACTCATTCTAAATATTATTCAAGAAAAATGATTTAGAGAATTGGGATTGCATAAACAAATAACTTTGGCCTATAGTATGTCAAGACTCAAAAGTGATAAGCCATTAATTAGTGTAGCTATATCTAAAATACTAGTCGAATTTTGACGCCAGTCATAATTTACTACATAGATATGTTGTTTGAAATTTTGTAGTAATTATATATTGTAAATTTTAGAATTCAAATATTACAGACAAAGTTTAAAAGCAATTTTATGGGAAGGGTTTTTTTTGTAATTTAAAAGAAAATGTAAATCTTTCGGTTATAACTACTCCTAGTAAGATGGCAGGCTTTCATTAAAATCTTTCGTTGCTCCGTTATATGAACGTAGTCTCTGAATACCAATGCATGTAAGATTGCACAACTTTGTATTAATTCACTTCAAAACTTTGGTATTGCTTCTGATTTATTAGTATTCATTACGACGATACGCTGTGTTATTAGCGTAAGGTTGCGGTCAGTCGATAGGGGACCCACTTTCCATATAGATAGATTTTTCCCTGACAACTATATTGCATAAATATACATACGTTATTTACTATCTCCACGAAAACTGCTCGAGTAACCCTTTTTCCTTGATACGATAAAACTTGGAGGTATGATATATTTTGTGTATCAATGTTTTGCCAGACTTACATAGAAACATACTTCTCTATAAATCTACACACACACACATATATATATATATACATATATAACTGTATATGATAACCACCGTTTTGTCATTGTACAAAATCTCGTCACATAATTATTTAATTAAAATTCGATGATGTCATTAGAATTTCAATGGTATAAAATAGTTAATTCTATTTCTTACATATATTTGGAAATATAACTCCTAAATAACCAATATTTATGCTAATAAAGAAAAATTAAAAGCTACTTACTTTTCAAGTCGATACATAAAGAAACAGGACGCATAGAGAATTTGTCAAAGCAATTGCTTACACATAAATATGTATGAAATTAGATTTTTTGCCCATTTTATACGTAAAATTGCCATCGTTAATCAAGTAATGGTCCTGCAGTACGTGGTTAGCTATTGGAAATTTTAATTAGCCGCAGTAGTGTCATTGAGGTTGTTCATTTTTGTGGCAAATGCACGAGACAAACCGTGAGAAGCGCCAACCCAATTAAAGCTACGGAGTCTACTACGTATTGAAAAGTCGGGAAAGTGCATTTCCCCCGTGGTACACTAGCATTTGTACGCAGGGTTAGCAAATTATCTAAATTTTAATAAGCAATTGCTCTCACCATATAATATATATGTGTATATCTATATATCAATACGTGCAGCAAATATTCATAGACTTATTTACGAAAATTGCGCGAACGGAGGTGTATGAAATTTTCCACACTTATGTGGAGAGGAGTGAACAATATTTTTTTAAATTATGCATAAAACAATAAATTACCTACACTCCCATATATTTGATACACACGCATGTAGAGTATATATGCCTATTTGTCAATCACTGACAATTATGTCAAACACCGTAAGGTTACATTAGGAAAATTGCTATGGTGGTTAAGTTTTCTTAATATATCTGATGTTCCTCATAACTTAATTATTTTTTTTCATCCATACAAACCGTCGGCTGATTAAGCATAACACAAAAATAATTTAGCAAACGACGACAGAATTTTTACAAAAAAACATCGTTTACTGAAAAGTTTTACTTTAATTAAATTTTCAATATATGTATGTCAAGTTTAATAGACAGCATTTCATTGGTACGCTGTTTTGTTTTAATAAAAAAGAAATTCATAAGATATTTATAATTTTTTTTTTCTTTAAAATTTATACATTTTGTTTCAAAAGAATAGGCAAATTATCAGTGTAGCATTAACGAAATTTGTGATAATAGAAGTATAGTCTTTGACAGTAGAGCTTTAATAATGTTCAAACTTATAATTTAAATGAATTATGGTCAAATATCAACCCTTGGGCGAACACTAGTATTTAAATAAGACACAAAATGTTTTTACAGATATCTTCATAGTCTTTGATATTATACAACCGATCCGCCTTAAGCCTAGTGAAACCGTCATTAGAGTAATAAATGCAATAAGTATAAATAAACAATTTAATTTGCTCTGTGTAATAAAATGTATCTCTATTTTAGCATAATCTGCGGTAAAGCACTCAGTATTCGTTAGTTTATGACATAACACACTCATTGCCTAACTATTGATTTACTTTTATTTATTTATACTTTAATGCACACATACACATATACAAGTTAGATTTAGAAATAAATAATGTTTAGGATAGCGAAGTGCGCAAAGGCGGCCTTATTGCTATAGCGATCTCTTACTCTTACATATTTTTTCGACTGTAGTGTTGTAACGGAGCTAGTACTCGCTTTATTAACAAAGATAACGGGTTCGAACTTGAGACTCTTTCTATTTACTATCGTTCTCTTATGTAAATAAGCTTTAAGAGATATCAGTTCTCAATTTTTACGACTACAAATTTTACACCAGCTCTCAGACTACATGATAGTATTGTAAAACTTCTCAATCCTCGGTTTTTAGTCTATTATATGTAGAATAAAAACGCAGTTATTCAGCCCCTTTCGAGAACAGAGAAATTTGGTGTGTCAAAAATTCGAATATGACGATCCACTTTCGTTCATTACTCAGAAAAAAGCAAATAGGCCGTAAGTACTGTATAAATGAAAGGTACAACCCTAGTTTCGTTTCCCAACATTGCATTCATTTTTAATTCTATCAAGTCAAAGTTTGGTACAAAGAGCGTGCGCCTACGACGTGCTGGGAATAGTCGCATTCGTACTTTATTTAGCAGCCCGTGTTTTCTCGTGCGCTAACTGCATGGATGTGTGGTTCAATGAATACTGAAATTAATTATAACGTATTTCTATTTTTCGTCCATGTTACTTAAAAATTGATGAAACAATCTCATGGTGTAGTGGTCACATAATTGAGTCCTGGCTCGGTCCTAAAGGCATTACTAGTTTTTCTAAATAGAGGAAATAGACAAATGTGTTCGGAGTAGAGGTTTTGATGTGTCATTAAGTAATATATGATTAGTGTAATGTTAATCTAATAAGCGGTATTAATTAAAAAAAAAAAAAAACGCTTTGCGCTGCTGTATCAATAATTAACATTGTAACTAAAGGTTGATTCTATGCGTGTTGAATCCAGATATAGAAAAGTACTTTTTATCTACGGCTATTTTCTCTTTTCTAATCTTTTCATTCTATAAAGTTAGTTATGTATTAAAAATTTTAAACAGCTTCACTGTCGTGATAGTATGAGTTCTCATTTCGCTATAAGTGGGCCCAGGTACGACCAATTTGGGGGTAATTTGTTAAGGTACGGACTAACAGCCTAATAGGCTTTGGCTGTGCCTAGTTACCACCCTTTTTGCAAAGACCGTGCCATCAATATGCCGTCAGTCCCAAAAAATATATTTTGCGATGCCCTTAAGAGAAAAATAGCCTCTTACCGAATTAGCGCGATACTATCTTAGAATATATCATAACTTACCCTCAAGCGCTTACAAGCCACAAAGAATCTTAAGATTCTCTATAAAACCACCCGATGTATTAAACTTTATTGTAAGTTACGTTACTCTTTATATGGGAAGAGTCGCAAAAGGTTCGTAAATACACATAGATTTTTCTTTCTTAACATTTCCCCCGAGTGTAGGTTTCCAATCGACGCTGGCAGGTCAGTCGGGAGTCAATGAAAAGCGGTAAAGTGGTGCCGCGGCGCTGATTAAAGCCTGAAGCAATCGCCCCGGAAAGTATTTATAGGTACACCTGTTCGTTAGCGGCGCGAGTTCCGGCCAACTCCTTGATTAGGCGCTACGGGCGTTGCTTCTTCTGTACAACAAATAAAAGTACATTTCTTTTACGACCGACTTAAGACTATGTTAGATTAAACTGCTTTTCAGGAAACATATAACGATTTCCGCTGACCCATTAATAAATATAGTTGTGAAATTATTCGGGTGGAAATACTTCTTTTTGGCGCAGTCTTCTCTAACTAACTACTTTCTAATCTTGCGAACAGCAATTTCTTTTTTGGACCGATTTATTAAGCTCAATTACCTAGACTCTCTACAGAGAGTGTCAAATTTCGAATCCTCAGCAGACTCGTCAATATTGTTTATTTAATACGCCTATATGTTTATATATATATATATATAATAATAATAATATTAGCCTTTAATGAAAACCTTAAATCTAGATTACAAATATGTTTTATAAGTGACACCGATTGTCTTGCGTTTTCGCACAGGCCTCCCCCAAAATAAACCAGTTTTTACGGTCACCGGCTTTCCTCTTCCACGTGACTCCGGCCGCGAGCTTTATTTCGTCTTCCCATCTATAGACGGGTCTTCCTCTCCTCCTCTTACCTTCTCTTGGGTACCATTCTGTAACGTCACTAGCCCACGTCTCGCCTAGCGTCACTGGGCTAGTGACGTTTACTAGTGGGCTAGTTACGATACATTATTCAAAAAACTAACTAAATTTTTAAATCTTTAATACGCCTGTATACAAAATAATATGCCGTACAGTATAAATAAAAAAAAACTATAACTTATAGTTAGACAGAAGTATCTGGTTCTTGGATTTAATCGTATTAGAAACCATGTATATATGGTTCGAAATAATCATAAGAAAACAATTGGAATTTTTTTTCAAATGGAAAATTTACAATCTTCAAAACGCTACTTGTAATATTTGTTTGATCATTAACTGATGACTGTAAGAACCGGAAGCCCTGTGTGTTGTATAAGAATTGTAAACGTTGGTAATGTCAAAACTTTACCGTTGAACGTAATGATAGTTTCTCCAATTATGATAGTGTCAATTTAGGCTCCATCCGTCTAAATGACCTATAACTTACTGCGAAGCTGGTTAGATTGGAGCACCTGGCAAGCCACCATCCAACTCCCACCTCGTGAGACCTTTCCTTGTGTGGCAACGGACCTCGCATCCGTTACCCAAAGGTCACTAATAGGGAGGGAGACAAAAGGTCGACTGCCGCTCTTACGAGCGGTCGCGACCGCTTCCCTCAACCGTTTTACCATCTCTTTGTACGTCATCACATCGTCGTAGAAGGAGACCGTAGCACACCATGCCTTCTCGCTGCTCACTATCATTCTAATGACGGTGGGGAGCGAGAGATTCACCCTGATGACAGCCACGAGCGCGGCACGCTCAGCAGCACAAGCTGGGCACACCTCGAGCGTGTTTCGTGGCACTTTTCCGTAGTCTCACACCTAGCCACAAACATAAAAAGCATGAATGAAGTTCCCTGGACCCCTAAACTAGGTACACTCGCATCCTAGGTGTCAGTGTCTTCCCAGTTTTACATTATAATTTCGTTATACATTATTAAGAAAGAAATAAAAAATCTAAAACTAAAAAATAATGTAGGTATGTGGGTATGAGTTGCGTGTGTCTACGTGCGTAGTTATATTAAAATATTATCCGTTGCATCAGAACCGAGTATACAAAGAAAATTTATTCATCCAGTGTACTTGAAGTGATCTTTCTGTTATAAAATTTATTGATGTAATCTTTTAAGCGCATAAAACTCTTTTAGATGGATATACATGTGAAAGGGTTTTCATTCAAGCCACGCGTGTGCGTGCGCACCGCGCCTTCTAAACGCTGGTCACGGAATTGCCTAATAACGTCACGTTTGATGTGCGTCTATTATTATATTTTCGTCTTGAGAAGTTCCATGACAGAAAGTTACGAGATGTAAGTAATGTAAAAAAAAGAAAATTTTCGATTAAATACAAAATAAGGTAACTAAAAAAAATAATTCATTCGTGATATACCTTTATCGTATACGTTTTGGCGGAATCGCTGGTGTAGTGGTGTGAATTTTTCCTTTGCTAGCGGAGGTCTTAAGTTCGATTTCCAGCAGAGAAAATCTAAGAGATAGTATTTTCTTCTTTGATTAGGTCGGGACGGGGGTCGGGGAATGCTTTAATCGTGTCAAGTAACTACTGAACCAGCAAAGACGTACCGTCAAACAAAAGAATTGTGTTCCGGCAGGTAAGATATTTAGAAATCATTAAGAAGTAAATCACCTTTTCACAGGTTAGCACGCTGCTATCTAAGACTATGTTATCACTTGACATAATATCAAGTCGTTAAACTGGCATTAAAAAAATACTTATTGTATATACATTTTAAAAATGTCTGAAGTTCAAAAATACTTGTTTTGGAGTTTTAAAACCAAAAGTATGTAACTAGGTATGTTTGAAAATTTATGTAGTAAATCTTCCAAGGCGTCGAACTAGAATATAATAGATAACTAAAATAAAAAATCTATTATGTTATGAGTAAACACCCTTTTTCCAAGTTATGTTTATCTGTAGAGTAAGCTAACTAACCCAGCTTCCTTGGAAATGGATACTGTAATATGTAGGCCGCTCACGTCTCACGAAAGAAGACGCTTACCTGAAACTTTTCCTTCTCTTTAGCACATTAACTGAACCAATGCCGAGTTTAACAACGCGCTTCAAATTCACAATGTGCGCAAAATATGACTTTTTGAAGACTTTATAATAACGCTTTACATATGAGTATTACGAGAATGTTAGTTAGTGTACTTAATGTTAATTATTTCTACACTAACGCATTAAAATGACGTATTCGCAGATTATGGTATTTAGTTTATATTAAATTTAATAATTTTCGACTACAATCGTTTACAAATAATGTTTGTTATATTCACTATTTCAATAGGTGTGATGCAACAACTAGAAAAAAATGTATTATAAATATGACACTTAAAAATTATAAACTACAAAAGAACTTTCTTTTGAACTCAAGCTAAGAATCTTGAATTGAAAAAGAAAAATCGACTACTTTTCTCTTCATCTTTAAGAATCAGAGACTTTTTAAATAATAATAATTCTTGTGTAGATTTTGTTTACGTTATGTTCTAACGGGATACTAAATACTCGAAATAGGTCGTAGGTGTTACATGATATTGTAATGATTACAAGTCTTTCCTTTGTAAGGTATAAATTTTCTTTGTTAATCGTTATTAATTTTCTATATTCACGCTTTTTCTTGTTAAAGATGGATGATAGCAACTTATTGACATATAGTAAAATATTTGCGTTGTCTTTATTAGTCCTTTCAGTGATATTCATCATGTCCATAGTTGTTTTGACTTCAATGGCAAACAATGTCCACATAAAATATATAAATCTACATAAATACATACACAGCAAAAGTTTTAGATACTGTAAAACACGATTTAAAATCTCAGATTATGTAAACTGCAGTTCGGCACAAAGTTTAAAAAATGCAAACAATATTATTGCACTGAAGCTATATTCACCCAATGTAAGAACTTGTTGAAGCGAAACAAAAATTAGTATCGAAATTTGAAACTGAGCTACTTTCGAGCAACATGCTACAGTACGGTTGGCAACTTCGACGAATGTATAATTTCAACTAAAATCCGATCAGTATTCTATGTAAATAACTTAGTAGTTGGGAAACATATTTTGTTAATATCGTTAACAAAAGGTTCGATTTTTGTTCAGAAATTTTATTTCACTGATATTTTTATTACTTGGACAAGCTTGCCAAAGTATCAATGTCATACGTATATATCACTAATTTCTATCACTAGGTATATTACAATACACCACGTTATATGAAAATAATATTGGAAATCGGTTAATACAGTCTACAAGCTAATAAAATAAAGTGTGTTAACTTAAAGATTAAAATAAAAACTTTTTTGGTAGAAATAAGACTTTAGTAGCCATTCTGACAAGATAAGGTAAGGTTAGTTTAAGATAAGGTAAGCCCATTAACGTAACACTGCTGGGCACAGGCTTCGTCACTTATAGGAGAGAGGGTTATGAAAGCATAGACCCACCACGCTGCTTCACTGTAGGTTGGCAGGCATGGTGCAGAAGTACAGTCTCTACGACTTGAGCGGAGAGAGGTCAGGTGCAGGACCGATGGCTTAACGTTCTCAATATTTACCCGAACTTTCCAACTTCGGGCAAATATTGAATAAATTCGTCCAACTCGAAAATTAATCCCAGAACCTCATGTCTGCAGCAGACATACTAACCACTAGACCGATGACGCAGTCTATTCTGGCTAACTTTTTCAGTTTTGCAATGTTAATTTAAAATCAGAAATATTACATAGTTTTTTTTTAATTATGTCGATATCAGGTAAAATAAGAATGCTTATCACATATGACTTCTAAACCGCGTGTAGCTAACTTTTTTAATTCGTCACCTTTTGTTCAAAAAATTGCAAATTTTCAAGTATAATTTAGAATCTATTTATATTTAATATAAAATCAATATGTTATATGTACTTTCATCCTTGAGTTGTCTCAATTTTAAGTATCGTGGTCTCCTATAATCATCTCCTATGAGTTTTCTCTTCTCTTGGCGATGTGAAAAACTTACTAAGCGGAATTGTTGGGTGTATTGTAGATCTGATAGAACCAACTGCGATTTCTAACTCTTTTGCTATTAACATTATCGGGTATTACTTTTCAGGGCCCTGTGTCCGAGGTACTAAAGTCTTTTTTAAAGAAAAGTGGCGGAAAGCCTTTCCGTGATCAAAAATATCTTAAGGATTGATACATCGGTCCGATGTTGTATCCATGGTGTTTTTCATCCATCCACTTTCCTTTGGCACATTATATATGAAAGCATTGACGAACCGCATCTGGCTGGACGTCCACGTCTTAGCATTATAAGATAAGGGTATCATTACAGTTTTAAAAGATATCCTCCGTCCTTTTTAGCCATTGTATAGTTTTAATAATACTATTTTATATACATCACGCTAAAACATAACTGTTGACATTTTCAAGTGTATTTCTACCTTTGCGTAGCGCAGATTTTCGATAAGAAGTTTAGTTTTGCATGTGAATGGGCCGGTATTCACGACACGCGTGTGCGTGCGCGCTGCGCGATCTTAACGCCGGTCACGGAACTGCTTAATAACGTCACGTTTGATGCGCCTCTATTATTATATTTTCATCTTCAGAAGGTCCCAAGACTGGGATTTGTGGCACAGAGGTAATATTATACGAAGGCCAGATCGCTCTATGATTTTTCATCACGTTTAAACTTAAATCTGAAATCAAAAACTTTGTTCTGAGATGGGACTGACGAAAAATAATGTATTAAAATTGTTTCTTAGTACAACGATGTTTTAATACTTCCACTTTAGCCAGTGTTATTTGTATAAAGGCTCCTAGAGTGTACTCTTATCGGTAGCCGGGGTTTGTGGTTCGAATCCCTGAAGTCGTTTTGGAAGTTTGAAAACAAATACAGCGAAATGTGTACGTTAAACTTTGTCTCATAATTCTCAGAAACCTTGCCTTCTTGCTAAAAGCATGAAATTACAATCACGTAATTGGCTGTATATAATTATGTCTCTTATTACTTGGAATTCATTAAAAATCTGTGTAACCTTAAACAATTATCATATATTTATTTGTTTTCTGATTAAATTCCTCTCCAACTTAAATAAGAAAAGTTTTTAGGAGATTACGTCGCCGGAAATAATTTCAAATTAAACTGTGTAGCATTGTTGCCAAAAACTTATTATTTAGAACTAGATACATCCGACAATGTTTTTCTGTGATATTAACTGTTCATGCATAAAATAGAAATCCTATTTAAAAAGTATCAGTTTTTATTAAAATAAAAGTGCGTGTGTACCAAATATACATCTCAAAAGTGAAATTTCATTGGCGAACTAATTTTTAGTCTTGTTTATATTTATACAAATCTAAAATTTTACATTTCCGAGGGTGATTTAATGCCTTTAATTATCATTAAAATATTAAAAGTGTCGAAAATTAATACAAATTATTTATTGAAATCTCAAATGACGAATGTAATGTAAATAAAAATGCCACGTGTTTTTTGTCAATATAAGATATTATTATGTTAATTTTTATATTTTATGAAAAATAAGTGGCAAATTAAAATGCAATATGTTATTTTTTAATACTAAAACTGCCTAACCTTCAAACTAATTAGCATACAAACGCTGCACATCTTCGTGACTCTAAACAAGCGTTTCATCCGTAAAAATTACACCTAAAGAAGTTTCACTTCAAAAATTATTATTACAAACAATTACAAACTAACATTACTAAATGAATAAATATAGAGTGTAATAACTCAATACACAAAGAAGGAAATATCACAGACTTCGTTATAAAATAGGAATTGCGAAAAGTTGTAAACAGTTATTTTTCTTGCATTTTGAAATACAACGCCATACTTGATTTGATAGTAACTACATTATAACGATATTCAACCCTCTTGAACTCGTTGAGAAAGTTGAAGGAGGTGTTTTTTTTTATTTAATACACTTTGTGAGTGAGATTTGGTCGTCGAGAGCTTCGCCGGTGTCACTCGCGGAGTCAGCGATGCGGACGTAACGAACTCCCTGGCTGCGCTTCGCTCACGAGGGTTGCTCTTAGCTCGAAAATATTTTACATTATTTATTACTAGCTATCGTAAATACTTATATCGTAATACAAAATTTTAATTAAGTTTTATAGGTCTATCCTTGTAATGGAATCTTTCTAAAGGAGCGTGACTAATAATCATGCAGCTTTAGCTCGTAGATATTAGGAACAGAAGCAAATTTTTATTCCGTTATTCATACGGGTGTAGGAAGTTCAGGGATATTTGCCAAAATTTGATTTCGTATACTTAACATCAGATAACCCGCGTCTACGGAATTACTTTCGATTTCTACAAAGCCCATTCAGTACTTAATTAATAAGCCATTTCTAATATTTGGTTTCTGTGGTCCCTTAAAAATTATTTTATTTATCTAAACAATTAATGTTATAGGTAGGTGAACATAAAATATGTTACTTTGTAAACTAAATAAAAGATACACGTTACCTAGGAAAAAAAATTAGAAGAATTCCAAATATCTTTATTCATGTACATCATTTTTGAATTGTCAAATATATTTTTTTCCGTTTTTTCCACACACTAATTATAATGTACGACTGATGATGGTATTAAAGGACGACTTAAGATCTAAAGTTAGGAGGGTTCTTCCGCTCCCTGGCGTGGGAAGGGCCCACAACAAACTCAGTTGGGTATTTTACCATCATCATTACATTGTTATATTAGTTTATTTAAATTTAAATTAGAGCAGATCATTTACTCCCACGCGTCTCTATCATCTAAGTAATCTTGCAAATTGTGGTATGATTTTTCAATCAATTTACTTTTAGCAAAGACTTTGAATTTATTAAGCGACATTTCTAGAACTATTATCTACGAGTTTATTATAGAAACATATACAGTTACCTTTAAATGAGTTGTTAATTTTATGCAGCCTAACAATTATAACAAGTTTATTTTTATTTTTTAATCTATATGAGGTACACTCTTTTTATTAAAAGAGTCAATATTTTTATGTACGTACAACAAGTTTTTTGTTTCATAGCGACTCACTTGGATAATTATTTTAAATAACAAGCCGCATGCGAGGATATAAGGATGTATAAGGTTTCCTAATTTAGCTCATATTTTAAGAATTCAATATTGAATTATAAATAAATGTAATAGCTATAGTACATTTTTACTGTTACACTTTCAACTATGTATAAATTCTGTTGCAGTAACAACGAGGCTCTTTACGTATTTAAATTATGTGTTTGTTTAAGGTCTGAACAAAACGTGGCAGGTAGCGAAGACAATTTAAATGTCATTAAATCAAAATCAAAATATTCTTCATTCAAGTAGGCTTAAAAAGCGCTTTTGAATTGTCAGTAGTCTGTCCGTTGATAATACATCTACCACCGGTTCGGAAAGTTGAATCAGCTGAGAAGAAACCGGCAAGAAACTCAATGGTTTTTCTTTTAGAAATAGTTCTGAACGTTACAATGAGTAATATTTTGCATCTGTGAGCAACTGGAATCAAGGCCAAACATTTCGATGGCTTAAATAATCTTTAACATTATAATATGCCTTTTGTAAAAGGGTGTTTTTGACATATTTCTTAAAATTATGTGGAGGCAAATCTAAAACTGATTGAGGTATCTTATTAAAATGCGTATACTCAACCTGATAAATGATTTCTGAACCTTCTTCACTCTAAAATAAGGAATTACAAGTTTGTTATACTTGAAGGCCGTGTACATACAAAATATAGCTAATGATTTAGTCTTCCAATACGCATATCAGCTAATACTCGTTCCTAACAAAAAGCTCCGGAAATTGGATGTAAGGATTTGTGCGCTAGGTTCCGGCTACGTGACGTTTGTCAAACACGTCACTTCACTATATGTGGTAATTTCCGCTCTGTGCTCGCGTAAAATTACTTTAGCCACGTTAAATTTCCGATCTCATGTTTACTACAAAACAAAAAGTTGACAAACACGGAAAAAGTGACTTTCATATACGTTTGTACACAGGTTGTACATGTAATATGTCCTAATAGTAATTGAATTATGAGAAAATTAGTACGGTCGGTATCGGAACGGTAAAGGCTTAGTAAGGTCTGCTGTTTAATTTTCATTATCACAGAACACACACGCACACACGCATGCACACATACACAAACACTTACACCCATATGCATGTCAATAGTCATAATTATTGTATTAATCATATTCAAATATTATGTACATACAATATGAAAAAGGGCATTGATCACTGCAACACAATTCTAAATTCTTTTTCATAATTTTCCATTCGTTTATTGCATATTTTGGGGTGTTCGTAATAAAAGTATTTTTAGTTTTATTGTTTACTGCTTAGTTTTTTAACAAGTTAAAGATCAACATCTTTTTTTTTTATTCTTTTGTTTTTAAGGGGCTTTTGTATTATTAATAATACACGCTAGCCCCATCGTAAACTTATAAACTAACACAATAATTTAACAAAAAAAGAAATATAATTACAAACAAAAAAAGACTAACATTCTTTGAGAGACTCATTAACAAATTTATATAACTTAAAAGCCAAATAACGCAAAGGTTCACTTAAGATTGAATTAAAAACACCAATATTTCTAAAATTTAAATTTAGTTCATGCGTTAATGTTTCTCTCAAACTTTGATTCCGAACACATGCCTTTAGCAAGTGTTCAATATCTTCCATCAACATCTTAGAAGAATAGATTCCTAATTAAAACTCACCACACTGCTCTATTAAAGATTAGCGGGCTACATAAATGTACTACGAACATGTGCCTGTTTAATATTTCTTCTTTCTCCGGCTTCACTATTTAACATTGACAAAATTTAAACATCAATTAGGCACATATATAAATAAAATTATCCACATTGAACATCGGGAAATAGACCCGCTGTATCGCTGAACAATTTGTGAATGGGTACGGGAAAGAAAAGTTCCGACATATATCGTAACGATATTACTACGAACTAATAGTATTGATGTCTATCAAATATCGATATGTCAATAAACTTTTCAAAAACTGTTTTCTTACGAGTTTCATTAAAATATACTGAAATTTTCTGCTTCATTGGTCTAGTGGTTGGCATGTCGGGCCAATTCAACATTCAATATTGTGTTTTCGATTAAGATTTTCTCAATATTTGCACGAAGTCGGGAAGTTGGCGGTGTGATCCACTCCCTTACCTCGGAGAGCACGTTAAGCCGTCGGTCCTGCGCCTGATCTCTCTCTGATCGTGTTGGATTCCCGTCACGTCGAAGTATGAGAGTAAAGGAATAGAGAGTGCACTTGTGTACTATGCCTAGCAATCCGCAGTGGAGCAGCGTGGTGGGTCTATGCTCTAAAAACCCTCTCTTGTATGAGTGAGGAGGCCTGTGTCCAGCAGTGGGACATTAATGGGCTACAACATACCATACTGAAATTTTTAAATAAAATACATATTTGGCAGTTTTTTTTATTAAAATCATAAAAAAATTACACCAATATTCGCCAGATATCAATATAAATTAGCTGTGACTTACAGGATCTAATTAGACTGGCGTGCCCAGGAAAATACCACATCCTCACAGAATCCTAACGTGGAGGTATTGGAAGCCCAGATGGATGTGGGGTCGGAAAAGTTTTATTTTATTCCTTACAGCTTAGCGCTTGACTGTGAACACACACATTATAGTAAGTGAAGTTAATGTCTAAGATGGAAGGGCGCTAATCTGGTAAGAGGCAACACTCCTCTTATTGTTTCTACAAAGCATCTTACTGTCTTTGCAATTAAAAGTGATAACTAGCCACGACTGAAACCTCCCATCAGTCCAGACTCAGATAAATTAGAAAATGCCATTTCCTATATTCGCCTTAGAGGGGATCGAACCCGGGACTTCTGCTAGATAAAGTGAGTACTTGCATCACTGCGCCAGCGAGGCCAGTAACCCTTTCTGTACCTGTTACCTTTGAATATTTTTTTTATAAAATACATAAAGAATAATCAATTGGGTATAATTGAAAATCCATCCGTTTGCCCAATATTTTCTAAAAGCATATCAATATACTGATATTTATGTCCTTTCTTAAGGTAACTGAAAGAAAGAGGAATGTTTTTTTTAGATTACCTTTTAATACAATAAATTAATTTTATTGGAAAATTTAGGTTACCAATAAAAAGTACAAGTATGGTAACTAAAATCATTTCCTGTTAACATTTGCGCTTTAAAGGTTTCAGTTTTTGGTAGAAATGCAGTCAGTCGATTAAAGTGGCGAGCGTATTTTTACATGGCGTCTATAAATACGTCGGTTTGACGTGACACGAGGAAATAGTTTCCCTACATTTAATTTTGGCAGCTGCAGTAAGCTGCGATATTCATTTAAATTTATAAAATTGCCTGTCATTTTATCATGTGATTTTTAATGTCAACGATATGGTTATACTTACATTAATGATACTTACAGGGTTTTTTAAGAATCATTAATGAATACTTATCTATATATATATAAAAATCATTGCCACTTTTCGTTGTAATTTTATGACGCCTATCCAAACCAAATATTTAGGCTTTGTTCAGACTATTTAGTAAATGGGTTCTGTGAAGTTTGCACAAAATCGGTCGAGCTGTTCTTGGCGGAACCATTTTGCTAATGGGGATTTTGCAGTGAAATTGAAACTTTTTTCTGATGGGGATTGTGCTGTCAAATTGAACCTTTTTTCTGTGTTCGCGGTACAGGCATTTCATTTTGGACGTGCTTCAAAAAATCATAGACTGAAGTAATTAACGTTATCACGAAGGGTGACAAAACAAATGCAAGTGTGGACTAGACCTTACTGTTTCGCAGTTACTAATCGATTGCCCCTTATATACTAATGAAAAGCAATTATGCGCCCTAAGCAATAATTTAAAAGATTGTTTGAATGTGGACTATATAAATACTATAAAGTTTGTAAAAATGATTAATTAACTGTTGTAAATGTTATTCTAGGTATTGTGGTCGCTAATGACCTTAGTAGTTAAAAAGCGACCTAAAATAAATAAATTAAAAAAAAGATTATAAAATATTTATATCCAATGAAAGTTAGTTTACGCTTATTATTTCTACAAACGTAGAACAAGGCGAAAGATAAATATTTTGAAAAGATTTTAGCTTGTTACGCCAAAGAAGTATAACTTCTAACGCGTGTGCAGACGTACACACACTTTTTTATTATTTCGCTTTATACGGCGCGAAGCACGTATCGGGCCGCTTTATATAGATTATTACATCAATATTATTCTCTCGATTATAAAGATTAGTTGTTTAACCTATATATATTTTCGTTGTTCGCTGAATCAATTGTTTTATCGTGTCTTTAGATCGTAGATTTACTTTTAATCCAATGTCGTCTCTTATAAGCGATACTGTCTCTCTCTCTCTCTCTCTCCCTCTTTTCCAGTACAAAGCCCGATGAGCGAGACAAATTAAACAATACAAGTAAACAAGTAATATTAAAATAAATAACCATAAATTACTACTGAAAACTGTATTAACATCAAGTGTCATAAACTACAAGTTTAAAAAAGATGTATGTAAATTTCATAGGGAGTACAAAATAGTATTTTATTTGCCACTTAAATTGTGACAAGAAGTACATAGCGAGAGTGTAAACTAATAGTAAGAATCTAAAAAGCAATTAAATTAAAACAAAACAAACTCATATACTCAGTGTTATCAAAGTTTGTGTATTAATATTAGTGAAACAGGACAGGTTTTCCAGATTACCATAATTTGCTTCGATGCATTTGAATAATGAGAACGTGTTTCACCCCGTCCCTGTTCAGCTCCACATATATAACTATAACCAGCATCTGTCATC
This sequence comes from Elymnias hypermnestra, assembly GCA_015832385.1. NCBI lineage: Eukaryota > Metazoa > Arthropoda > Insecta > Lepidoptera > Nymphalidae > Elymnias > Elymnias hypermnestra. The sequence continues at coordinate 7,819,868 of JACTOM010000929.1, forward strand.
AAATCTGCTGAATTCAGTCAAATGTAAAACATAGCTATTACCATTCGAACTATTAGCGGATGAAAGGGTCGTCTAAATTCAAACACAAGGTTATTAAAGGGCCTGTATCTGTCTACCAAGCGATGATATTTTCCAATTATGCGTGAACGATATTATTCGGCAGCTATATGACATGTAAATTAGTTGCTATAGAGCTGTGGAACACTATTGTAAGTCTAAAGATCGTTCTGAATTTAATCATTAAGAAACTCTGATTGGTCACCATTATTACAATACGATCTCAAATAAAAACATATTGGTCTAAAAATAATAACACGAAAGTCTAACGAACTGTAGCGAAGAAAAAGCGAATACAATAGTGTTTAGTGAAATCCTCCTGACAAATCTAATAATTAGTTAAAAATAACAAATGTCCTATTCATTATTGACAGTTTTAATAAAACACACACAAAACTGATTTTAATCGAGTAAAAAAATTAAAAGGGCGTGCGTGGAAAGTACACATGTCAGAAGTGAAACTTCTTTGGCAAACTCATTTTTAAGTCTTGTTTATATTTATACAAATTTAAAACTTTAGATTTCCGAGACTTCAGCGTGGGAACACGGAAGTTATGTTAGAAATATAATGAATTTAATTATCAATAAAATATGAAAAGTGTCGAAAATTCAAATAATTTATTAAAATATCAAATGACGATTTGTAAATAAAAATGCCTCGTGTTTTTTGTCAATATTGGAATTTATTGTTTAAGTTTTGTATTTGAAATTAATAGTTGGAAAAGAGAAATTATGAAATATTTTATATTTTATATTTTATGAAAAATAGTATATTAAATGACGAGTGGCAAATTAAAATGCCAAATGTTATTTGTAAATATTAAAACTACCTAACCTTCCAAGGAATTAGCATAAAAACGCTGCACATCTTCGTGACGCTAATCACGCGTTTCATCCGTTTCATGCGCCTTCTTTCACTTTAAAAATCAGTAGTGTCCTGAGTTTGATCAATGACCTACTTGTTGTAAAAACTATAACTGTACAAAATGTTGAGAACATTCTAAATTGATCTTTTTAATATCAGCATATTTTTCTAATAACAATACCCTAGTAGTTTATGGTTATAATTTTAATAAATCGTTGTGCAGAATGAAGCGATGGCACTATCACATCGCAGCGGGAAGGGGTTATTGTGATGTAGTGGTCTCATATTGCTGGGAGATTTATGAGTATAGACGCCCTGCCTGATGGTCACGGTCGTACCATCCATTTTCCCCTTGTTTATTAAATATATATTTTAAATTATATTTGAATAAAAAATTATAGGAACAATTAATGTGAGAATCGTATTTGTATTATTTGCCTTAAAGTAGTAAGTTGCCTCATTAGTCTAGTGCTTAGCACGTTCAACCATAGTAATGAGGTCCTGGGTTCGAGACCGGAGCCAATTAAAATAAAATCGATATTGAGTTTTCTATTAAAGCTATTCTCAATATTAGCGCGAAGTTAGGAAGTTGGCGGTGTGATCCACCCTCGTGCCACGAATAGCACGTTAAGCCGTCGGTCCTGCACCTAATCTCGCTCCGGGTGTGTCGGATTTCCGTCACATCGGTCTATGTGGGTGAAGGAATATAGAGTACGCTTGTGTACTATGCCTGCCAACCCACAGTAGAGCAACGTAGTGGGTCTATGCTCTAACAACCCTCTCTTCTATGGCCTGTGCCCAGCGGTGGAACGTTAATGGGCTGCTACTTACTATTTTTGTCGGTTTGTTTTACTATTAATCTGCAAGTCGAGATTCCGAGCAAGGCACAATTAAAACTGAATTTTTATAACAAAAAAAGTAGTATGTGCTTGTTTAGAAGCTGACAATGCATTAAACGTCCGTGCTTCGGAAAGCTTTCGATCCTGGACCTTTTTCTAAGCATATCGAATTGTCACACATTTACTTGAGAGTATAATATACTCATCGGGCTAATATTTCTACGAGATTTGAACTTCGGCAAAAAGGATGTTAAGTAAAAGTGAAAAGAATAAAATACGTAGTAGTTTTAATAAAAAGTCTTCACAATACTCGTAATGCCATAAAAATTACAATCTGAAGACAGGATTTACTGTAACCTTAACGGTAATTGTTGTTGGCAAGTTACTTAGGCTTATCATACCATGCGACGCGTTTATTTACAGCTAATTTGAAAACAAATCATTCAAGTATTGTAAGTAATCGATATTTATATATAGAAATTCAAAAGTGAATATAAATGAATTCAAGTGCAATATTTTTTAATTATCTAAACCATACCATAAAAATACTTCTGTATCTTGATAATGCCATTGCAATATTGGGAAATCTAGTTTTAAAGAACACCTCCAAAGGAGTATGCAAAATTTAAAGTTGTCATAATGAGTGATAGTTTTTCGCTTATTCATATATCTGTATTAGTAATAATAACAGTGCTTTGTTAATTAAATTTGCAAGGCAAATAACGGTCGAATTTCGACTGTTACGCGATCTCTAGTTCTGATTAATACGTAATATCTAGCCTTGCTTGAGGTGGCAGTCTTGTTTACGGAAGCTCGACGTCGCGTCAGGACGTCTCCGGTTGCAATGAGGTGACACAGTTATATATCTCCCACAATTTATTGTGAAAACCTTATAAAGAATATTCAATCCTTTTAAATAAATCACGAACATATTTTTTGAGTTAACTTTGTGTGAAAGCCGTGCTTCTGGATTTAACGTTACGTGTTTAATTTACGTCGTATACTATTCGCGTTAAATTTATATTACTTATAAAGTGTTCTCAGTTTGCGCCAATGATAGACAAATTTTATTTTTTATTTAGTAGATATCTCAAAATTAATCAGCATTTAAAAGCAGCCCAAATTATTTTACATTTGTTTTAGTAAAAATTATACATCGTTATCAATCTTATCATATTTGTAAAGAACGAACTTTAAAATAAGCATTTATGCTTCACATCATAGAATCATAGAAACAGCTAATGCGTAGCCGGTTGAAAGAGTTGTTTGCCAGCTTTTACGACCTCCCAGTGGTACAAGTACTTGCTCGGCTGGCAGAGGTCCAGGGTTCGATCGCTGGTAGAGCGAATTTAGGAAATTGTATATCTAATTTGTCTGAATTTGACCTGGTGGGAGAGTTAGCCCGTGGTAAGTTACCACTCAACTTGCAAAGACGTACTGGTAAGCCAAAAGATTTCCAGTGTTGCTGTGTAGAAACCATAAGAAGTGAGTTGCTTCTTACCAGATTAGCGCGCTTCCATCATAAACTATGTCATCACTTACTATCAGGTGTGATCACAGTTAAGAGCTAAGCTGTCAACAATAAATAAAAGCTTTTCCGACCCCATATCCACCTGGGCTGACAATACGTCCACGTTGTTATTCGGTAAGGATGTGGTATTTTCCAAGCCAGTCTAATTAGAATCTGCAGTCACTCATTGACTACAGTAGGATTTTGCGACTGTTACGTTACAAAAATTTAAAAATTATGGAAAGAAAGTTATCTGAAGTTTTTATTGCATCGTTTTTTTATCACACCGTCGAAGGCGACAAGGTACTAGGCGGCGCGTGTTTGCGTTTCTCCTCCCGCCACCGTGAATCGTAAGTCGGACTCATTCGACACATCATAGATCGCGAAAGCTGAACACCTGGTGCCTCACTCGTGGAAGTAGAGTGTTCCGCTGGGTATTGCGTTTTCTCCTCCCTCGCCAAGTCTCACACTCCTGACTCACAGGTCGGAACTTTTGTACTTTTTCTTTTTCATAAGTTATGTGATACTTTATTTGATTTTCTTTGACTTGGGATATTCGATTTTGACATACTGTGGTAAACTTTGTAAATGTAGTTTACATTTACAACTTTATCAAGTTTATGCACAGTATTTATGTGTTGAAAGCTATTGATATCCTTTTAAATTAAATGAAACACTAAAACAAGTTAGTAAGTAGCAGCCCATTAAGGTCCCATTGCTGGGCACAGGCCTTCTCACTCATACGAGAGAGAGTTATTAGAGCATAGACCTACCACGCTGCTACACTGCGGGTATATAGGCATAGTACACAAGTGCACTCTCCTTTCCTTCACTCTCATAGTCCGATGTGACGGGAATATGGCACGACCGGAGAGAGATCAGGCGCGGGACCGACGGCTTAAAGTGCTCTCCGNTAAATGAAACACTAAAGCAAGTTAGTAAGTAGCAGCCCATTATGATCCCACTGCTGGGCACAGGCCTTCTCACTCATACGAGAGAGAGTTATTAGAGCATAGACCTACCACGCTGCTACACTGCGGGTATATAGGCATAGTACACAAGTGCACTCTCCTTTCCTTCACTCTCATAGTCCGATGTGACGGGAATACGGCACGACCGGAGAGAGATCAGGCGCGGGACCGACGGCTTAAAGGGCTCTCCGAGGCACGGGGTGGATCACACCGCCAACATCCCAACTTCATGCAAATATTGAGAAAATCTTAATAGAAAACTCAATATCCATTTTTTAATTTGGTGCGATCCAGGACTCGAACCCAGGACCCCATGTCGGTGGCCAAACATACTTACCACTAGACCAATAAAACACTATTTATACGGCATCAAAATGAAGTTACATTCGCAAACAAATTCAGGAGCGCATTAACGTAATTGCAAAAAGAATACGCATGATCCGATAATAATATGGCGCGACGCACATTTTTGTCGGTGTGAAACGCTGAAAAGCCACCGATACCAACAAAGTGGCAACTGAAACTAATGAATTATTCATGGCAACGGTGCGGTGCATGTTCTATCACGGTTTTATCTATTGCGGGGCTCACGGCGAGCAGCCCGCACCCCTCGCCGCAGCGGTTCGTCCTCCCGCAAGGGTTAACTACCTTGCAACCACCAATTTTCTGCCGTTTGAGGAGACTAGATAAGCTTCATGTCGCAAATAAACATTACCGTAATGTGACCGCTAACGCAATTACTATTAAACAAAGACTGTTTATTTATTCATTTTGTACAGCTACGCCGCGCTCTCTGGATAATTATGTTTGCTGTTATGGTAAATATTAATATTTTATTAATATTAGGTGATGTTACTTTTGAATTTTTATCGCTACTTACGTAAGATTTAGCCATTATTATTGCGGTTTCCATTATTATCATTATACATCTTATGCTTCGTTACGACCCATAAATATCAATATAAAATATGTAGAAGACATTGCATTAAATAAAAGTTATGTTTTATTTCAGGTTGGACACATGAAAATAATTAAAAAAAATGAATAACAATAATAAAAAAATCAATTCAAAAATATATTACGAAACTCAAATTACAATCAACGTTAAAAAAAAAGTTAAACAAAATTGGATTTTCACTAAAAGGATAAAAAACAATATTTTTTAAATCTAAGATATTATCAAAATAAAAAATTGAATCTGCCTGTTAATAATATAGCATTTTGCTAAGTGCATTTCAATGTGTAGTTATTGTAATATAGTGTTATAATTTTTATACGTTCTGCTTTCTATCCTAATCTAATCAACGGAACTTTTACGGGCTTTGTTAACTTTACTGTAATCAAATCTAACGGTAAGTGTTGTGTAGCCTAAGATGGAGGCGCGCTAACCTGGTAAGAGGTAAATTACCTCTTATGGTTTCTACTCAGCATCGTAACGGAACGTAAATTTTTTCTTCGTGGCACGTCTTTGCTAGTGGGGTGTTAACCAGCCATGGTCGAATCCTCTCAGCCATGGTAATTTTCCAAATTTGCCGTGTCGGGAATAAAACCTTAAATTGTACGTATCTTCAGTAGTACACTTATATATGTATTTGTTTTAGTAAGTAGTGGTTAACGGTGCTGGTGCACAAGTAACTTATATGTCTTGTCCATATTATTTTAATAAATATGCATTTGTGTACTGTTTGTTGACCCCAATAAATTGAAAAAAAAATCTAGGACCTCTGCTTGCTAAGCGAACACTTGAACTGTTGCGCGAGCGAGGCTGTCAATGTCTTAGACAGTAGTTACGTTTAGTAAAAAATCAACTCTATACAAATAAGAATGTCTCTAATAATTTTATCAGAGTCCCCATGATCGGAATTTCAAATACAGGCCGTCTCCAAAGAAATTTTATATATAGTGGATCGATTAAAAAAATGTTAGCCGTATATAGAAAAAATGTTTAGTAATTATTAAAATATACATCTTGGCGATTTATTTCTTAAAAATAATATCATCTAAATGTAGATCGTCGCGTTCTCGACACTCATTTAATCGAACAGTAAAATTAATTATGACAGTTCGGCAGGTGGACTCAGGGATGGCTTGGTGACGGATACTTTCTTTAGAATGCACCAGTGTAGTCAGTTTATTGGCGTAAACTTTGATTTAAGATAACCCCATAGGAAAGTTCATAGGGGCTAAATCTGGACTGCGTGGAGGCCAATTTGTCACCTCTCCGGGACATCAATTTGCCTGAGAAAATTTCACGAACACGTGGCAGAGACATATTGGACGTGTGTGAAGTTGCTCCGTCCTGTTGGAACCATGCCCTTTGACTATTGCCAGGAAAGTTTTGCAGTTCAGGTACCAGGAAGTTCCCCACATAACGCTCTGAATTCAAAATCTTCAAAAAAGTAAAGGCCGATAATTCGTAGCGCCGACATCTCGGATATTGGGCCACTTTAGGCGAATGTAGGGGTTTCTGATGTTTGCGTTTCGGATATGTTGCTCTCCAATAGCTGCAGTTCTGCTTATTTAAGTGGTTCTTAAAAATGAAAATAAGCTTCATCCGAAAACAAAATGTTGGTAAACGTTGAAAATCGGTCAATCGCCTGATTTACGAAATTAAGCCTCTGACTGGCATCTTGGGACTTTAATTTTTGCACCAATTGAATTTTGTAGGCGTGCAGCTTTAGGTTTTTGTGCATAATGCGATGTAATGATGATTTATGTCCACTTGCGCGTTTCCGAATTGAAAGATTCAGGTCGTCACGGACAGACTGATTAACACTCTCTACGTTTTCTACCGTTATTGATGACCTAGGTCGCCCGGATTTTGATTTATCCAGCGTTATATATACAAGGTTCTTCAAACTTCGCATCATTTAAGTGGCGGAAAGCTGGAATACTGCAGAATTTTCTACGCGCTACAGTCGCCGAATCACCGTTTTTGTAAAACTCTCGCACACACAACGTGCCGTCTGCTCCCGAGAATCTCATTATAGTGACTAAATTTCCAAGAGCCAGGCTACCGATTGGCATAACCCCCGCGCTCCTCGTATACGTTGCGTTCAAGCAGTAAGCTAAATAAATATAAAATTTCTTTTGCGACACCATCCTCCGCGAGGTTAGACAAAAGTAATTGTCTTCCAAACGACTGTAACATATATCAGATATTTCTTTAATATCTTGAATATTTTTAGTTTATTCCCTAATAATCATATATATCAAACTAAAACACAATGAAGTAAGCCTGAGTTTAGGTAGTTATCCTATAAAAAAGGATAATTTATATACGTCATAATGTTTTCACTGTCATTACTTCTGTTTTTTTTTCTTTCTGTGTGTCTTATTCATGTGTATTTTAGATTCATCAGCTGCGTATTAAATTGGTGAAGCTCAATAACACGTCGTTTTATTATAATTTCGGAGAGTGAATATCGTATTTTTTAAACCAGAATTGCTAATGATTCAGAATTATTTTTTTATTTGTAAGAAACGTTTTAACTAATAAGGAATCGTTATTTTATAAAGGTTTTTGCAATTTGCGTTTTTTTTTAAATATCATGTATTTATTTATAAATAATTAGCTGTACCCGACCATGTTTCGCTGTGGCGAAGTCTAACATTATTATCAAACGCGTTTTTAAGTGCCACGAAATTCAGATTTTATAGGCTTGATTTATTTCTAAAATTGTGATGAACATGCCTATAGAAATGCATTCGAAATTGATCCAACAATTTAGGGAATTAGTAAAAAAACGGTAATTTTCTAACTAACTAACCCATCAGCATTGCAAAAAAAGTCCATCGTTTAAGGCTATCAATGTAAATGATCAAAAATCTTAAATATTTCTCTTTTAACATCGTGAGAGATATCAAGTCTGTTACCGTTTTCGGATTTACACTGGGTCTACAGGCTGTAGAGGCCACCCCGTTTCCGCTCGTAATTTACGATCATCCCGAAAAATCCCGGGGTTATTTTTATTCGATAACAATAAAGGTGCCGCTGAGGGTTACCTTTATTATCACTCTGCAAGGGACTTTTTACAACTTAACACATGTTATGATGGACGTAAATGTTTGGTGGATTTTCGTGATTCGGGATCACAAAATGTAAAATTTAAACAAAATATCAATAAAGATTTTTATTCAGTGATGAAAGATTTTCGTTTGACTATGATCTATCCTGATGGTAAGTGTATAATAGTAGTATAATATAAGAGGGTGGCGCGCTAATCTGGCATGAGGGAAATTATCTTTGTAATAGTTTATACTCGGCTGCTTACCGAAATTCAAATTCATTGCTTAGCGCATTTTTGCTTGTAGGATATTAAGTAGATATAACGAAGCCGCCCACCAATTTAGATTTATATAAATGAGGATATACAATCTCCTAAGTATGCCCTACAGGAAATCGAACATGGGACCTGTGTCAGACAAGCGACTTAGTGAAGCCGTAACATCATTTGTTTTTGAGGTGAAAACTTCTTCAGCATTATTGTGATTTGAAAGACGTTGAAACTAAAATGAAAAAGCCACAGATACATAAATTAGAGACGGACACATAAATTCATATGATTAAACGTGGGATGGTAAGTGACGTTACAGTCTAAGATGGTATCAAGAGATTGTTTCAATTGTTAACAGCTCTTGAATGCAGTCTTACCTGATGGTAAGTGATGATACAGTCTAAGGTGGTAGCCCCAAAATTTGTGAAAGTTTCACTTCTGCCTTGTCTGAATTGCACACAAGATTTTATTTGTTGAATTATGTGTATAAGTGAAATTATCTTAAACTGCAGAATTTATTGGGTTATTTAGTGGTCAGTGTATAAATTAAAATTTTATTTATTGCTAAGAAAACTAGCTCTTAGGTCTACTTTTTTGACGGCCTTGATGGCGCATTGGTGCGAGTACTCGCTTTGCTAGCAGAGGCCCCGAGTTCGATCCCCGGTAGGGCGAATTTAGAAAATTGTATTATCTAGTTTGTCTGGTGGGAGGCTTTGGCCGTGGCTAGTAATACCCTACCAGCAAAACAAAAAGATTCGCATTCCAGTATGATGCTGTGTGAAAACCATATGAGGTATATCGCGCTTCCATCTTAGACTGTATCATCACTTGCCATCAGGTGAGATCACAGTCAAACGCTAAACTTTCGCGATTTCCTAAATTTGCGGTGCAGAGATTTGCGAGGTTATTCTTACGATAGCGGATTCTATTTGTACTGCAGACTATTGAACCAGTTGATTTTATTGGTTTTCCGTTTGTCAAGAAATGACAGTTTGGTTTGATCATTCGCAGGACATAAATGTGAAAGATGTGATCGAGATTGAGCGGCATATTTGCTTGAGTGAGGTAGCCGGATTAGAGGCGGTTGAAAGTGATCCGTTATAATTTCGAGAGTGGACAGTAACGGCTGGTACGCACAGATTAGCCCCTTCGATAAACAATAGCATTAGTATGCGAGGACGCACTGACCGGCGCCGATCAGGCCGCCCGTGCCGGATTAATTTGCCTTCTGGAAATTATGGTTGCTTCAATGTGGAGCGAAACGAGACTCGCAAACCCTATTACATTGCTTTGTTTTCACTTTTGTGGTTTTTACAAATTGAGCGTTGAGAATGCGTTGGAATATATTTTGTAGGGTAGTGTATTTTAACGTAAACCCAAATTAACCAGACGGGTTCTTTCAGAGAAGTTGGTTGCAAGAAATCACTACTTTAGTGATAAATCCGCTTGTTTATTTTTATATTTTTTAACTTAAGTTTATGTATGTATGTATGTATGATAATTCCACATATAGAATTTTGATCATCTTTAGTAGTTTAGTTTTTTTGCTGACAGTTTAGCGCTTGACTGTCATTTCATCTGATGGTAAGTGGTGATACAATCTAAGATGGAAGCCGCTAATCTGGTAAGAAGCGATATACTTCGTATGGTTTCTACACAGCACTGTACCGGAACACAAATCTGTTTGTTTGGCGGTTCGTCTTTGCTGCCAGGGTGATAACTCACCACGGCCGAAGCCTCCCACCAGTCCATACTCAGACGAATTAGAAAATGCGATTTTCTAAATTCGACCTACCGGGGATCGAACCATAGTAAAATATTGACAGTAACGTAATAACATTCGTTTGGATTTCAGCTATTTCCGTTACTTGTTATTTTATCAGTAAAGTTATCAGTAAAGCTAATGACGGATGTGTTAGTTATCCCATGCTTAGACTCCACACTCACACAATGCAATTTATTGAAATTTCCCATTGGAAAACAAACCCAGGACCTGTGTAAGTAAAGCGAGTTGCAGCCACACTTGTAGCACCATTGCGCCGGCGAGGTCGTCAAAATATAGTATAATTACATTTCATAAGGTTATAATATGGGACGAAGTGATGTAATATCTACAAGAATCGATCTATCATTCGTTTTACGGGTCTGTTATACATGGTCCCTAAAGCTTGTTATAAAAAGGAATTGATGTTTTATTTTGTTAGCTAGCTGTTTAGAAAACTCTTATATAACTTTAAGAATTCATTGATTTTATTATGTTTTGTTAGATGGATTACTACTTTTTTATATGAAACTGCTTCGATATTATAAAATATGCATCATATTTGTATAGAATATTTTATATTATGAACACAGGATGTGTATTATATATTATTTTTGTAATTTATTCATTCATATTAGTTTTACAGCCTTTTATTAGTGATATTTTAAAAGGAATAACAGGAGATTGATAAAGATTACAATAAGACTTTTAAAGATTATATTGATTTTTGAGTTTCCTTTAAAGGTCTTTAAGGTAAGGTTTTTAGACTTCACATCCAGCATGGTTCTCCATCGCGTGTAGGCTAGTTACACATATTTCAAAATTGGTTCCGATTTATTTACGATAATTAAGCACATAAGTTTAACACTTAGAACTTAGAGGTACTTGTCCTGGATTCAAATCCTTTATTGAACTCGTGGTTTCGTATAATAACAAAAAACATAAAACAGGTGGCTCGTACAGTATGTCTGACAATAGTCAGAATTCATTAAAAACATTTCAAATAATGAGAGTTATTTCAATGCCAACTACCTCTTTTACTTTCTTAACTTAATGATATTATATTGTTTTCATATATATATGTAACTTAGACATAGTTAACGTTATTTTTCATTGCATAACAATTGTAAACTGCCATCTTAAAAATTATTATCAAGACTATGTTAAGAAATGAGAAACACGACTCCAGTTTCAATATATTTATAACAAATTTTTAATCAAGTAACTTACTTTATAAAAGTTGGTTAAAATAAGCCACAAAAGTTAAAAAGAGGACTACAAGTCCGCCTCCGGCTTTGATATCGCAACTTTGTAAAAAAGCGCACCGAGCTCAGTGATTTGCTGTAGATAAAAGAACCCTAATTTCAAACCCGGACCCTGAGTTATTTATAAGAGAAAATCCTTGCTATTTGTAGGATAGTTTTAGCCTTATTTCCAACTTTCAGTGTTGTTTTTATCTTATATAAATCGGTTGATTTCAATGGAAAAAATATTTCATTGAAATCCTAAGAACTTTTTAATCTTATTCAGTGTTAATAAAAGTGTCACAGGTTTGAAGAGATTTTCTTGAAGTTTTAAAACTGTGTAACGTATAATTATAAAAATTATTTATTACCTGTCCCAATAGATTGTCAGATGTGGATATACAATATTCTATTTATGTATTCTGGATATCTCATATAATAGTATACGTAATCGTAAATTTTACAAGATTCTCACTCTTCAACATTTTAAGTTTTCATCGAATTTTAAGTATAAATCCCGATAGATATTTTTGGAGATAAACTATTAAATGGAACTGTTTTTTTTATTGTATACATAAAGACCGTAAGTAACAGGCCATTAACGTCCCACTGGTAGGCACAGTTCTCCTCATTAGAGCATAGACCCACCATAATGCTCCACTGCGCATTGGCAGGGATAGTACAGAAGTGCACTCTCTAGTCACTCCTTCACTATCATAGGCCGATGTGTAGATTCTGAAACAACCGGAGAGAGATCAGGCTCAGGAACCGACGGCTTAACGTGATGTTCGAAGAATGGGGGTGAAACACACCGTCAACTTCATAACTTCGGGCAAATATTAAGAAAATCTCAATAGGAACATTATCGATTTTATTTTAATTGGCTCGACCCGGGACTCGAATCCAGAGTCTCATTACTGTGGTGAAATGTGATAAGCACTAAACCAGTATGGCAACTGACTACTTTAAGGCGAATAATAATATCCATTTTTGAATTGACCCGATCCGGGACTCGATCCCAAGACCTCATCTGTGTGGCTGAACATGCTAACTAATAGACCAACGAGGCGATCAATTGTATCACGTATCACTTTTCAAATTGTAAATGACTTTCTAATATTACTGCACGTCTAAGTAGATCAGCTAATCGGAAAAGCGTTAATTTTATTTGGCCGTCCCATAGTATCCGGTTGCGACGGAAGCTCGAACACGCCTACAGCATCGTTCACTAAGTAATGAGCCCACTGTTACAAATATTGCGGTGTTGGACAAGAATGTAACAAATACTGTTAGAGTGTAATTCTTTTTTCAACTTTAGCGATATTGACATAGATGCCAAATTTCAAACATTTTCCTTTTGTGATGGATCGATTATGGATGATACTTTGACCAATATTTAATTTGTAATTGTTATCCGATTAGAAACAAACAAAGGTTGAATGTATTCCTATTACAATACGAACATTATCTGTTTCCTATTTTATAATTCTGGGACGGTTTATATAAATCCTTCATTAATCTGAATAAAAGTAATTTGGCTCGAGACTGAGTACTTTGGTTACAATAGTTACAAAGTTCCTATCCTATGTGTGTGTTATTGATAAATTAACATTTTTGTTTCTTAGTGGACGAAATCCTCATATCATAAAGGAAATTGTGGGTTTATGTGTAATGTGTGGGTCTAATTGCTATCAACTATTCCTGATTTCAGTAAGGACCTATGTGGCCGGCAGTGGCATGCCTGCTGCTGCCACACTGCTGTATAAAAATGTTTTCAAATATTTTCAAATGTGTTTACAAATATTTATAACACTTGAAAACATGGCTTCAGCTCGCAGTTTGGATTATTTGCCTGCGTACATGTTTAACAAATGTTTCTATTTGTTACAAATCATTAACTTACAATTATGTACACAAATGTTTACTAATATTAGCTAACATAATAACGTTTTTAACATTGTGAATAAATGTTTGTTATAAATTGTTATAAACACATGTTTATAAACATTTTAAACAACGGTGTAGCAGCACCAGTACGTTTAAACATGTTTACGAGTATATTTTACTGTAACTTCGTTACCGAGAACTTTGACGTAAAGAAGACTTAGACTTGAAGCCATATTATTCAGAACCACAAAACACTAGTTATTTATAACAATAATTGTAAAATGCTTTACTCTGCTTAGAGCCGTAAGACACTAAAATTTAATAAGTGAAGGTAAATAGTATTATAAATTCTCCACGAGTAGGAAATGCCTTGGAGGAAATGGTACAAAACAAGTGCAAGGCTATTAGAGTTTGAGCTTAAAATAAGAAAGTTTTCTCTCAATAAATCAAAAGCTAATTTAGTCGAAAGATTTTGGGGGCGGGAAGCGATGCGTTCCTTAATGTGTTCTTTACATCAAAAACACATTTAAAAGAAGTTAGATTGGCTTTAGAGTTGGCGGGTGGCCATACGTAGTTGGAGCCTTTTCGGCGCCTCAAAGCCAGGCCTAATCTCTAAAGAACCGTCGGAGATTGTTTTTGAGTATTTCGGTCCATCAAAGTATGATGGATGCAAAGTTTTCTTAACATAAATTTTGATTAACGCAAATCCCGTCGTACAAAGCCCTAGCTGTAAACAAAACTTTTGCAACATCAAAGCAACCTCAGGGAATAAAAATATTACATCTTTATCGTTAATTAATTTTATTTATTGAGGGATTTATCACGTTTTAGCAGAGAAAAAGCCAAATAATTATTTTACTGCCAGACCAAAAAAACATATTTAGAATTTTGATCTTTTATTGGCACTGAATATTGTTAACGCCCAATCTATATATAAGAGTTATCCAGGTATCTATTGACTCATCACGATATCACCAGAACGATAAGGGTTGAAATTTGGGTGGAATATTCCTTTTGCCGAGTAGAGGTCATGTTTCTTGTAAAACCAAATGCCTAAATTAATTAAATTGCTATTTAAAAAACATTCCACGCAGACGAAGTCGCGGGTTCAGCTAGTTATTTATAGTCGCTAGTCATTCCAAATGTTGTTACAATTAAGTAATCAACTGTGTTAAATTGGAAATATATATTATATGTTGGAAATATACATACCTTTTATCCTCATTATTTCTGTCCATAAGATCGCTTGTTAGCGCTGCAATTCCAATGAAATTATCACGAACACACTATGCTCTTATAGGGTTTAAGAAGAGTAAATGTCAAAACTTTCAACTTGCATCGCGTAGATGTGTTATCCCCAAACTAGACTTTTTAGATTGTCATTAAATAAATATGTCGAAACGAATGATTTTGAAAATTATCAATAAGTTATTTATTTGCTATTAAAATCATAAAAGCTGCCAGCTTTTTCGGCAAAATAAAATAGCACACAGCGGTTTTATTTATGAATTTATATATATAACTACAGACTTATAACATTATTAAAGTAAAGAAACGGTAGATAAAATTATTCAAAAACTGATGGGCGCTATCCGAGCTTAATAATGTTAATATTTCTTCACTGGTTAACATAATATATACGTGCAATATAACGACGCATTTCGCATCTTGATGGGTTTGCCCAGATATTGCAGCGCGTCTGGCATGTTTGCTGAATCAGGAGTGCCCCATTTCTATGCTGTTATGAGGGCACGCATTGCCTCTTTTTGGGAGAGAAGCATTGAGGGCATCGCATAACAGCATACTTAAAACGATTTGTGTGGGGATGCCTAGCCCTATATTCACATATAGGCTGTCTGTTTATCTGACGAGCAATAGAAAATGATGCCAAGGGACAAGCCTCAGATAGTATATGAGACGTCTTTATATTTATAGTATTATCACATTTGTAATTTTTAATTGCTTGTGTTTTTGATTTTTATTTTATTTCATTAAATTTAAGTTACTTTAATTGTATTTCACTTATTTTAATTTTATTTCCCTTCTTTTCTGTATTATTATATTCTATTTGTCACTAACATAGTTATAAGTTATTTATATACTAACAATTTGGGCCAAATGATGCCTTGAATGAAAACTTATTATTATAATGTCAGAACATGTGTTCTCTTAAAGCAATATAACAAGAAAACGACATTAAAACAAGCTGTATTCTTTATTTCTACTCATTTAATGTATCATTACGTGTAGACACGTAAGTATATATCTCATACAATGCACATTGTGAACAATTGATACATTCTGTCATTATAAACTCCATTGCTTTCGCTTAATTATATTTACAACAATGTCATTAGTTATTCTATGCAGCATATTCTTATAATTAGCATTTTGGCAACATGTCAACTTTAACATTTACATATTTCATACCTTACATAAAATTTAATTGACAGAATTTTTATTATTAACAAAAATTTAATACAAATCAAGTATTATGAAACTACAGGTACAAATAAAGTTAAAAATCGAAAAACCTTTTTAATAACAGAATTCGAAGATTATGCTCAGTGACTTAGAGCAACAGACTAGACTCGTAAGAGTTACTAAAGTTGCAATTTAATTCCAAACTTTGGCATTTCGTTGGCAAAATATCTTATTTTCCATGTTCGCTCTTACACACGTTATACAAGTTTTGTTTAGATTTTGTTCAGTCGTGAAATAAATTACAGTTTCCAAAGGAATGTTACGTTTAAGCTTACTCTCCAACAAAAGTTGCAGGATATGTGTTCATATCTAATATTTCATTAAGTTTAATGCCACTTAAATCGAGGTGCGTCATCGTCAATGATCAAGAACGATTCATTCAACATCATTGTAACGTTAAAGTATTCAAGTATGTAAAGAAATGGAAAGAGAATGTAAAATATGCTATTCTTTAAAAAATATATCTTTTAAGTTTAGATTTTTTCTTTTGGTTTATTTATTCATATTAAAAACATTGTCCCACCTCCTTTATTTTAAGACGATTGCATATCAATAAAGTGCCACTGTATTTGTTGAACATTTATGTGTAATTATTAATTTGTTGCAGTTCTATTATTTTTATAGATATTGTTAAATCTCGTTGAATTATAGCGGACATGAAAATTAAGAGTAAAATTAAAATTATATATGACATCTCAATCAGTCTTAATCTATAAATAAAAATTACCATTACAACGTTAGTGCACTTTAATTATATCATTACATGTGCATCAAATTTACAGTAGTTCACGATTTAGCAGATACACGTATGGTAATTAGGTATTGATAATATTGAATGAAAATCTTAATAGAAAACTCAATATCTATTTCGAATTGGCCCGACTGGGAACTCGAACCCAGGACCTCATGTCTGTAGTCGAACATTCTAACCACTAGACCAATGAGGCAGTTATCTTATAACAATGGATGATTATATTGCATATATTTAAAGTATATGTATGTATTGAGATTATCTATACGTTCATCTGATTGGGATTAAGTTATATATTTTTGAGAAAGTTATAGTAGAATTAAGCTAAACACTGGTTATTGCAAAACTTGTCGGAACTTAAAGGTAAACATAAACAAAACATAAAGGTATTTCTACTATATTAATTTACGACAAAATGTTTTCTAGGTAGTTTTTTGAAATAAATATTCCATCATAAAAGGACGCGGAATGAAAATTAAAAATTTTGCAACTTGATATTACCATGTTACATAAATTAACGTCGTTGTTTAAGATTTTGCTAGGACAATAAGTGCTAAACTTGGCCTAGACTTTAGTAGTATGTCCAAAATTAATATAAATTTTATTTCACATCCCGTCAGCGTTATCTTTTGTTACTACACTTTACTCTCGCATTTCTATCTGATTTTTGTTTGATTACAAATTCTTTAAGGAAAACCATATATATAAACTTTTACCTAAATCTGATTGAAGTATGTCATTAAACATTAAAATTAAAAGCATTAATTTCAATATAATTTCGTTCAAAATATACATGAACCTATTTTTATCAATCTGCTATATCGTGAGCTCATTTAAAGGAACTTTTTATATAATATAGATATAATTATCAACATTATTAATTACACAATATATATCTAGTCTGATTATAACTCATTTGCTTACATTCGTGTATTTAAACATGTACCTAATTTTATTAAAACTACGTTACCTGTTTTCGAAGAGAATTTCGAAAATATTTTTTTTATCATCTAATTCTCTTTTGTGATTAAGTCTCCTGAATTAAGCTCTTTTTAGAGCAAGACTCTAAGCGACGAAATATTCTAAAATACATCCTGATATATTTTTATTGTTAAGCATTTTGTGTGCGAAATAAAATATTCTACTATGTAACCATACTAATTAAGTATACTTTTGTGCACATAAATATATTTAAACGTGTAATTTGCTTTGAAAATCAGTGTTCAATAATAAAAATGTTATAATCTGTATTTATACAGCCCTCATTAACAGAATTAGCCTGATCGTAAAGGTTTATTATGGACAGTGATATAACTTTATAAAATATTAGTGTGCATTTAAATTAATTCTAATAAATTCAATAGTGCATATAACAAAATTATAATCCTTGGCTGGCTTCCTCTCCAGGCCGCATTATCTGAAAAAAATATTCTTATTATATATATTTCTAAAAATATCCGCTTTGTATTCAGCGGATAAATTACAGTTTTATATATAAAAAGCTTTTAAATTTAGTTTAATTAACTGTTAGCACTATTATACCGACGCTGGAAAGCAAATATGTAGTAATTCATAACATACATATTTTAACAGGACTTCAGGGTAATGCTGCGTAATTTAATCTTTTTAGCAACACAATATAAATATAATCTAAAATGATAAGTAGTGGATAAATAAGGAAGTTGTATATTTTTCATCAAACAACTAATTGTAAATAAATCGCAGTTTTTCTGGATATTTTTAGACGAACCTTAGGTATAATTTATAAAAATAAATAAAATTAGAATACACGTTTGATATTTTAAATTAACAGCTTTTCGATAAATGCATACGGAAGTATATGCGATGCTTCAATATGGGAATATAGGAAACGTAAATAATAAAGACTATTTTTTGAGATTTTTCCACTTATCTCACGCACAGCTTAGCGATATTTAACAAAAATATTGTAACACTATGAAAATGCCTGTAATTACCTGTAACCTGTGATGCACCACCCACCCAGTTGAGATGCGTCTTCCCGCCACCCTCGTCAGACTTTTGCTTCCCCTTATCGATCTCGTTCAAGTTCGATTGATACTTCGTTCCTGCGAGTAGAGGGACACGTGATTGAATGTGGCTTTATTTCTATTGCAAGTCAGTATTAGCTGTTGAGGTTTTGCAATTTAAAGGTTTTCTCGTTAAGTGAACAGTGTGTATTAGCTGTCGTTGACTTTAATTGTTTGTGTAAAAACATTATGGATTACTTCTTAGATCTATATCTATTTTTAATTATTTATAAGTCCCGAAAGCCTTTTGTACCTAATATATCATAATGTTTTACAAACTATGTGTATTCGGGGAGTTCTCCGCGTGGGTGAACATACGCCTGGCCTTCGAAAATAGTTTGAGTAAACTTAATGTTACGAGCATATAGATGGCGGTGTTTCACAAATCATTTCTTTTTTAATTTAGTCATCTCTCGGTTCAGTCAATCTATATATATAAAAGAGATGTCCAGGTATCTATTGACTCATCACGATATCTCTAGAACCATACGGCGTAGACTTGAAATTTAGTAGGAATATTCATTTTGACGAGTAGAGGTCACGGATTTTAGATGATGACGGACTTTACGAAATTGATTGAAATTTGGTACAGCGATATTCTAGAGCCTGAAAAAGGACTATAAGCTCTTTGCAGTAATACACAGCAAATAACTCAATGAAGTATTTATACGTATGTTTTTTATTTGTAAAGCAATTTGCCTAAATTAATGAAAATGCTACCCATTCAAATCAATGAAAAAAACATTCAACTCAGACGTAGTTTCAGGTTCAGCTTGTATATAAAAGATATCCAGG
Organism: Elymnias hypermnestra; assembly: GCA_015832385.1. Lineage (NCBI taxonomy): Eukaryota > Metazoa > Arthropoda > Insecta > Lepidoptera > Nymphalidae > Elymnias > Elymnias hypermnestra. The sequence continues at coordinate 7,839,358 of JACTOM010000929.1, forward strand.
TATCTATTGACTCATCACGATATCTCTGGAACCATAAAGCGCAGAGACGTGAAATTTGGTAGGAATATTCCTTTTGCCGAGTAGAGGTCAGCTAAGAACGAATTTTACGAAATTCCACCGACAATGGGGATTGCAGAGGTGTCAATTAAAAAATACTACCCATTCCAGGCACACGAACTCGCGAGTTCAGATGGTAGTTTATATATTAGAAAAACGAGACCGACGAGATATTAGAATAAAGTTGGTTTTTCGTAATTTCTATCGTACACATTTTGGCGTGATACTACACTGATGAAGTCAATGCAAACATAAACTGAAGACTGTGCCCAACCACAGCTGGTCTTATTAAAAACATAGATATAAGAATAAATAAACTTTCCTTTTTAACATAACAGCATATTTAAATAGGGAAAGATGAGATGTTTAACCGTAACGACCGCAAGTACTTCTGAATACACTCATTAGGGAAAGGAAAAGATTCAATATGGCAAGGGAGCGGACGGCAGCGGTCCGCGGCTGGCCGCCAGATATTGAAAAGTTGCGCAATATTGTCGAGTAGCGGCCTAGCCGTAAATTCGTAATGGAAGCAAAAAATAAAACAGAAACGACGGTCGATGTCCTAACCGCGCCGCGTCGCCGCCACCTACAAAAACAACCCACCGCAAAACTTACGATACGTCGTCGTCTAAATGGATTTTTCAAGTTCATGTGCATACTGAATTGTTCTCACACTATTCACCAATACGCCGTTTTGAAAATACTGCTATTATTTGTTCTGTGCAACTTCCTCATTTAGAACTTTTCTAACCTCGTAAGCTATTTAACATATATCTATAAAAACTTCAATGTGTGACTTAAAAGACAACGTATTTTTAATGCTTATGTAACTTAGTGTCAACTACTCATATTTTTTTCATTCAAAGTTAAAATGAAACCTATCCAATATCTGAAGTTGGAACAAATCCAGTTAAATAAAAAAATTATTAAAATTAGTTCAGTTCATTATCGCAGTCAAACACTGTGATAGGAAACTAAATTTGTGTTTTTGTGAGTATCTATGCTTGTAACGTTTTCACACGAAAACTACTAAATCGATTTTAAAAAAATTTGACTATTAGAAAAAAAGGTTTTTCATTGAGTTTTATGAAGTGGAGGCAGGTCTCGGGAACAATTTGCGATGCCAGAATGCCCCTTAAACTAAAGGGGAAAATTTATAAGACGATCGTAAGACCTGTCATCCTGTATGGATCAGAGTGCTGGGCCACCGAAAGGGAGAATGAAATGACAGGAAATTGCATGCAGCGATGATGAGAATGTTGAGATGGATGTGTGGAGTGACAAAATTAGATAAGATTAAGTGTGAAAGTAGCACCAGCGACCGAAAAATTAAGGAGTGGAAGGCTATCCTGGTATGGACATGTAATGAGAAGGGGGGATAGCCATGTATGCAAGAGGGTCCTAAATATGACGGTAAGCGGCAGGGCCGGAAGAGGGCGACCAAAAAGAGTGTGGATGAACTGTGTGAAACAGGATAAGTGTACAAAGGGTGCGAATGTAGAAATGACAGCGGATAGAGTTGAAGTGGCGAAAGGAAACATGCTGTGCCGACCCCACCTGGTGGGATAAGGGCAAGAAAAACAACAACAGGCTATATTACTTTCTCAAAAAATGGTAAAAAAATTGTCACCAAAAATAAGTCATTGCGTGCGCTGCGGAAACTATTGATGATAGAACAATAAAATATTCAACAGTATTATAGAACGTATTGATATCTACAAAAAAGTCCACGACACTGTATATCCAACTACTGTAGTTATGCCACTATAACTATTTTTTTAAAGTTAATAAAAGTGGCGACAATAATCAAACCATATTATTCATACGTCTGTATTAATCTTTATCTTATTAAAATTTTTATTAAAGACCGTTTCAATACCTGTAATATACCTTTAAGATACCAAAAATAAATCTATAGTCCGAATTAGTAAACTTTCCTTTGCCACAAGATCGGTATCAAAGAGTGTAAAACTATAATATATAAAAATTCCCTGTAAAAGTCAGAATTCGAGCTCTCGGTGTTCAAGTAACATTATTATATGTAACCTTCGAAAATATAAACTATTTGTACTGATAAGGCTCAATTTAAAACGTTTATAACAGGTTTGTTATTATTAGTGTTGATATTTTGTAAACTGCATATCAAAGTAGGAGCAGTAAAAACTTCTTTCATTATAATACTGAACTTGTCATAAAAACTATAAAGAAAATTGTTATGTTCGTAAAAGGGGAGGCAGAAGTTGACACTTGGCTGTAATAGGTTGTGGCAAGATGTTGTCGTTGTCCGGTCCCGGCAGCTTGTCCGGGAAAATATCCAACATCCCAATAACGCTGAAGTAATGACGCGCACCGACTTATGACTCTGGTGTTATGAGATTGGTACAGCTATTTATATTGCCACAAAAAGAGTACTTATGACTAGTAATAACCTCTCAATACGGCACTTACTTTTTATTAAGTGTCTATTTCAATTTTTTATTGCTAGCACTCGATAGTTTTAGTACCGCAATAATAACTTATATCATTATTTAATACAGTTTTCAAACATGCAATAGTATAAATCCAGATGCCAGTTAATATTTCATTTCGTAATCAAATAATTAAATTCATAATTTATTTAGTACGACTATATATTTATTTATATCAGAACTCCCTCATTCATGGTTAGCATGTTCGACTACAGACATGAGGTTCGAGTGCCGGGTCGGGTCAATTCAAAAAATGGTTATTGAGTTTTCTATTAAGATTTTCTCAATATTTTCCCGAAGTTGGACAATTGGGGGTGTTCTCCACCCCCGTGCCTCGGAGAGCACGTTAAGCCGTCGATCCTGCGCCTGATCTCTCTCTGATTGTGTCGGATTCCCGTCACATCGAACTATGAAAGTAAAGGAATAGAGAGTGCACTTGTGTACTATGCCTGCTAATCCGCAGTGGAGCAGCGTGGTGGGTCTATGCTCTAAAAACCCTCACTCATATGAGTCAGGAGGCCTGTGCCCAGCAGTGAGACGTTAATGGGCTGCTACTCACTTTCTTATATATTTATTTATTTAATACTTGTTTAAATAATTTTATTCTACTCGTGATGTGCTTCGGAACCTATTGAAACACTTACACTGAATTGTAAAACGGCATTTGTTAAATACGAATTGTTTATAAGATGAACAGCAATGTTATATTATATCATTTAACAAGAATAAGCAAAATTTATCGTCTATTAAAATATAACACTGGTCAAACATTTTTAAACAAACTCGTAATAACGTATTTTATTTTCTCAGATATTTTAAGTTTTTACTTGCATTTTTTTATTGGATTTTAAAAGTATATCGTGGGATTTTGATGATCAAATAAATTAATTTAATATCATCCCTAGAGGTGCATGCTTTCCAACTGTATTTATGAAACTAATTTGAATTTTCAACATGAAGTATTTACATATAGTGGTAACGGGCTTACAAATAACATTAACATTTCGCGTCTTTACTTCAACCTGATAAATGCGATGTGTTATTTTCAAATTCTTAAATAAAACCGCCTTGTACGATTGTTATTTTGAAATACGTATTAAGATTTTAATATTAAATTAGTATCAATACCAAAAAAAAATTTCATGAGTTTCGGCATTATTATTTATTAAAAGTTATTAATAGATACATCTTGGAGATGGTATATTAATGAAGTGAAGAGGCGATTTATAAGACCATATTTATGTAGAAATCAATATAACTTATATTTCTTTTCTTTAATGGAAAACGAGTTTTGCTTCAGCTGGAGTGATATATTATAGTAAAAAATTGGGTACAATAGTAACAACTAAGTTGCGGTATATTGAAAACTATCACGTAGGGTAACCATAAGCCTTTCCGCACTCCTTCCATAAACCTCTGTTTATAAATGATTTGTAGTTTTTACGAGGATCATAATATTTGAAGTCTGTTAACAGCTTCACGACAAGCAAAGCGTCGTTATAGTTTATGATCTATAAACATATAAACGACCGCTAATAATAACTGAAACAGCAGCAAACAATGAAAATAAACAGAACGATCATCGGGGATACAACTCGTAAAGGTATTATTATCTCTTAATAAACGAAATCACTGGCATAAAAATCTTGTTTGGATGCATTTTATCGGGAACGATATCAAATATTAATGAACTCATTTCAGCGGGAATTTTATTGATAGATACCTACCAACGTTATTTTATATTGGTGCCATTTTGTTTGTTCTGTTAATGTAAACAAGAAATATGGTTCTGGTGTTTTATTTGTATGTTATTATACAAATGAGAGACTGTTTTTGTTATATTATGACATATAGGTTTGATGTATATATAAATATCACTGACATCAGTGAATTGTTGTGTTATCATTTCTGCTACAATATAAGAATAATATTCTTAAAATATTACTATTTATTTTCTATTTATTACTATCTATTTTAACTACATACTTAAATTATACACGCATTAAATTACTAACTGTTAATGAAAAACAAAACAAATATATGTATGTGTCTAATGGTACCTAGAGTATAAATTGTGCAATTTCGCTTAGTATGTTTTATATGCATATAAGTTTATTTTGTGATATATTTTGTATACTTTTCCATATATATATACATATATAATATGCATCTTTATCTTTATTTGAACCTCCCGCTTCTGTCTGTTTTCCTTTCCAAAGTGAGAGATCTCTTTAAGCGATAAGACTGCCTTTACGCACTATAATAGTTTTTGTAGCAATTGTAATCGTTCTTACGTGCACACTTTTTTATTGCACACATAGCAATAAAGAATAAATAAATATGTATAATTATAACAGTATATTTAAGAGCATAACAAGAAACCTGCAAGAACATAAAGAAGAAGACTCTTATTCAAATTCAAAGGGTTAATACAGAAATAGGTAATACGAAGCAAGAGCTTTGCGAGTGACAACGCGAAGAATGATTAGTGTAAAACAGTTTTAATATTTTAGAGGGATTTACCTTTATCTATAAGCGGAGTATCTCGACGTGGAGGTCTTGATGGCGGAGGCATTGTTATAGCTCTGGGATCAGGAGTGGTTGTTGGTGGCGATGATGCTAAAAGTAATACATTGTTAAAACCACAATATAAAATATCAGCAAGTGTCCACAAACTCCAAATGTCATACTTACTGTACAGCCGTATAGTTCCATCGGATTCTCCTCTAGGATTCTTCGCTACGCATTTGTACATCCCATAATCTTCACTTATAATATGCCTGATCAGTAATTTCATATGAGTTTTATACTGCGGAGAACCCACAGTATTTTCCATATGGTATTTAGAACTCTCATGTATCATGTGACCGTCTTCACGGGTCCAATAGTTCAAGGATGTAGGGTAAGCCTCAGTAAAACATTCTAAAGTAACATTGTAATAGAGAGGTGCGCCGACTAGTTGATGAGGTATCCACAACATTGGAGGAACTACAAACAGATATTATTATTAACTAAGTGCACGCTAGACATAATTATATTCTCATTTATATCTATATATTTATGATCATGTAGGGGAACTCAGTAATTAACGCATTGGAAGATATCATGAAGCTTCAAACAAGAAATTTTATCGATGTATAACTTTTCTGATAAAGAAATTTATTGAGCATCGATTTCTATAGCACATAAAATGAAAATTCAAGCTCAAGGGAGAAACCCTCACAGAAAAGAGGGTTTTTAGTAAGCATGGCATAACTAACTAACATATCCGTTATTTGCTACTTTACTGATAAAATAACAAGTAACGAAAATGACTTCAATCCAAAAGAGGGCTATTACGTAATTGTGAATATCTTACAATGGAGTGAGCGAGTATAATTATTACTTCTATTAATCAAGAAACAGTGTCTTGTAGGTACAAAACATTTCATGAGCATTACTATGATCTTTATCATATTACTTTGTTCCTTCTTGATATTTACACAATATTTTTGCCATTAATCTTGTGTATATTAAAGCTTTTTATCTGGTGAGTGACCAATAAAGAATTTAGTTATTTATGGTTTTGGATTCTAGCTCTAGATATAGGAGCCAGACCGATGAACTTAGATCTAGCAGCCCAATCAATACTATTTATAACAAGAAAAACTTTAATATGATTAGAAAAAAATATATCTGTAATAGTCGAAACAATATTCTAAAGTTCTATGTTGCAGTAACAAATAACTTGATTACAATATCAGTTATTGGATCTATAATAACGTCAGAGTTACAGTTCTTTAAAAAATAGCAATAATTCCCATGCTTAGTTTTTAATTCAATCTCAATTTTTTCACTCTCATAGCCAGATGGAACGGGAATCAGACACCACCGGAGAGAGATTAGGCGCAGGACTGACAGCATAAGGTGCTATTCGATACACATGGGTGGAGCACTCCGCCAACATCTGAACTTCCGGCAAATATTGAAATTCACTGGACCCGGGCCCCGAAGCGTTAACTCCATGTCTGTAGCCAAGCATGATAACACTAGACCAATGCAGTCAGTAGATTTTCTATAACTGTGTCAGTAAATCGACCAACTTACTAAATATCCCAATTAATGTTTGTTTTCTTACATAAAAGTCCACATCACATCGTAACTTTCGTGGGCGATATTAATTTCTAAGCCTTACGAGTGCGGGACATTGTTTGGAAACTATCAATTAGACTTACAGTCGACGCTAACTTTGACTCGTTTGGATACTGTTGGCGGAACTCCGTTACTGGCTATACATAAATAGGCTCCCATATCCAAACGTGAAATCCTTGCCATGTCCAACACTTCGCCCTCCCATTCTGAAACTAATATTAAAGCTAAAGTATACCCTTTTTTAGTATTTTATATATTGAGTATTAGGAGACCCTTCCGAAAACAAAGAAAGGCGTTAGTCTTAAAGACACCTTTGATGATGGGACGGACAACATGTTTTGATTTAAAAATATCATATTTTAAAATGTTTTACTAGCATTATTTACGCTCCGTCGTGTAAGTACAACTAAATTAATGGATAGTCTCATAAAAAAATACATGGATTTAAAATCAAGTACTGCTGATGCTTAGACCAACGAACGCCTTAATACTGCTGTTGCTAATAATAAATTTTCCGTCCCATCATCATCTTTAGTACTATCGTTTGACTTCGTTTACGGAAGCGGTCTCCTAATATCCGGTATTAAAAATTGTTTAAAATTAGAGTGATTTTTTCATTTTTTTATGATTTGTAAAGGTTGATTTACTACTGACTCTTTTTTTATTGTTGGTAGCCCTTATAAATAAAATGAGCTTAAAAGTAATTTTTATAATTGTACAAGGTTTTTTTATTCTAACCTGAGTGTCCTTTGGTGATGGAGATTTTTGAATTGTCATCCCGTTTCCACTTTATGGTAGGCTTAGGAGAGCCATTAGCGCGACACGTCAGAGTGACGTTGGCGCCCTCTCGGACGATAACGTCGCTCGAACTCAACGAGTCATCGATTGACGGAGGCACTGTAAATAATAAAGACTAAATTCACGTTTTTCACAATATTTTAAAACTAACATCACTTATTATCGCACGAAAATGGCTGTTCGTGCAATATATAATATCGGTCTAAAAGAGTCAACATGAGAAAAATTCAGAACAGTGAAAATTGTGACGGTTCACTGTGAATATAAATTTGCAAACTTGTATGTACATAAAATTATCGACACTTCAAGACCAAAACTGATTGCACCTCACATAAGATATGGGAAACTGGGGAAGTAGTGACCGTGAAATTAGAGATCAATTAAAAAAATAATAATAATACATAATACGATTGACTCCGTCAATCTCTCTAACAACATTACATACAATTGCCCTGAGGTGTCACACTCATGGCATATACATGTAATAAAGCTGTACTATTTCACATGCCATTTATTAAGAAGAAATTCTGCTGATATAATTTCATATCTTGTGCCTGTGAGGCATAGGATTGTAAGTTTAACGATAAATTATCAGCATCAGCATTAATAAATGTATGTACATGTAGTGCATTAAACATGAACATTATATATGTGTAATATAAAATTATTAATAATTAATATTTAGCTTGTAAGCTTGCCTGTAAAAAAATATCTGTGGAAACTTGATTGGTTAGTGTGTCGGTAGTATTAGGTTAGTTATAAGAATAATATGTCACTATTTGTTGCCCTTAAAAATAAAATAAAAAATGTTGTAAATTCTAGTAGGCTATATAAACTTAACAACTCATTTAAGAGTAACTGTATTGGTTTCTATAACAAACTCCCAGAAAACGTTCTACAGATGTTACTTAATAAGTTCAAATCCTTCATTAAAATTTTTTTGAAAAACCGTACTATAATTTGAAAGATTACTTAGACGATAAAAGAAGCGTGGGAAAATTACTTGCTGTAATCTAAATATTATCATCAGTCGTACGTTGGAGTTAATGGGTGAAAAAACCTGTATATTAAGATTCAAATGTGTTGTAAAGGCTTTGTTGAGTAAAGAATTTTTTAATTTACTTACGCAAGCTAACTTCGTATATGTTCTATTATCGATTGTAATTCTAAAGCAAACTAAAACTATTTAAGTACTTGCTAGCCAGCAATTTTGGGACATATTGTTCTGAATAAAGTTTTGTTAAAGTCGTTTGTAAGACAAGTTATACATCTTTGTTATATGTCAGACGCCGACAATATGAAAGTTAGTGTATCCCACGCAAGCTATTTCACGATAATCTATTCCAGGCTGTGACGTCACGACCAAACTAAAACTGGATAGGTACAATAAAAAACAGGTTTAGTTTGTGCCAAGATCATCTTTAAAAGTAACTTCATATAAATCTTGATTTAGTTTAAGTTTTATAAAAGTATATGTTCCTCTTCATTTTATTTATTACTAACCCATAAGAATTTTTATTTAATAAAATTTATGTAATGAAAACAATCTTAATCAATATTTATTAATTACTCAATATTTTCGCCCAGAATTACTCTAAAGTATTTATAGCGATCACAAAAACATTCAAAGTTTATATGATCTAGAACAGTGGTTAATCTATTTGATGATGATAATAAGAGGTTTTAGATTTTATTAATATTTTAAGCGAGTATTATTACAATCATCGTCGTCGCTTCAACTGATGGACGTCCACTGCTGGACATAGGTCTCACGTAATGACCTCCACAAGGCCCGATCTTGCGCCGCCTGGCTCCAGCGGCTACCGGCGACCCTCTTGATGTCGTCAGTCCACCTTGTGGGGGTCACACTACACTGCGCCCCCCGGTGCGGGGCCGCCACTCCAGCACCTGCGGGCCCCAAAGTCCATCGGTTCGTCAGGCTATGTGCCCCGCCCATTGCCACTTCAGGTTCACGATTCGTAGGGCTATGTCGGTGACTTTGGTTCTGCTACGGATCTCCTTATTTCTGATTTGATCGCGAAGAGAAACTCCGAGCATAGCCCTCTTCAACACACGCTGAGTGACTGAGCTTTCGTATGAAGCCCTTCGGAACCGTATGTCATTAGAGGGTGACACTGGGGTGCTTCATAAACTTGTATAATTAAGCAATAAAATAGCATATGGCAGAATCGAATTAATAATGGTATATTTGCGTAAAGGTTGACAACTATTTCTTACCCACGACATGTAGATAACCAAACTGAGTTTTAGCAGTAACTGTGTTGATCTGGCACATATATCGCCCTCTGTCTTCTTCTCGTACATCCGATATGTGAAGGAACCAGGTTCGATGCTTATCATGAGTCACACTCACGCGCGGATTGCGTGTTATCACATGGTTGTGAACTGTTAAAATGGCCGACTGCTCGAAGTGCATCCATGCGACCTGTATGAAAAAATTAAGTATTTTATGAATAGTACACTAATTTAAAAAGCTAAAAGTGCGTGCGTACAAAGTACTCATGCCAGAAGTGAACTTCTTTGGCAAATTTAATATGTAATTCTGATTTATATTTATACAAATTTAAAACTTTACATTTCCGAGAGTTAGAGGGAGGGAAAAAGGAAGATATTTTAGGAATTTATTGAATTGAATTGTCATTGAAAATTAAAAGTGTCGATAATTAATACAAATAACTTATTGAAATCTCAGATAACGAATATTTTTATTATATATTTTATGAAAAGTACTATATTAAATGGTTAACTGACTAGTGACAAAATAAAATGCCACATTTTATTTGTAAATATTAACGAATTAGCACAAAAAAACGCTGCAAATCTTCGTGACGCTCATCACGCACTTTATCCGTATATATTTTACCCTCATGCGCCTAAAGAAGTTTCACTTCAATAAGAAATAAACCACTAATTCTGCAGTTCTTAGAAATTTGCTAGTGGAACTGTTAATACGATATTAGTTTATAGGGTTAGCAAATTTTGTACCGACCCCCTTGCCTTGGTTACCTCATTTACTCTACGAAACACCGCAATATAATATTGTTATTTCACATTGGTATTCTGTGAAGAAGTAACACTTCTCCGGTCGTTTGCAGATCAATTACAAGCTTAACTTAGGAGTACTCTACTCTAGAAATATATTATTAAAAGATATTTCAATATCGGAGCAAGCATATGAAACCAAACCAATACTGAAAACGTTTAAATGTAATAACATAAAAAAATGACTCGATAACTTATCGGCGTATCAAAAGAAAAATTGTATTAAGTTAAGGAAAATGAGACAGAGGTGGGGAATGAAAACGTAGGGCACTGCTTCAACGGTTTCCAATCGAGTCTAAATTTGACGACTGACATAACGGAAATTAAGGAACGTTTCTTCTTACGCGACAGTTTTATTTTCCAATATAATATAATTCAGAAGAATCTTAGTAATTAGATTTATTATAGCTAATTTATTAAATCACACAAATTTCAAATACAATCTTTTTATTTTGTTTTCTATAGAACTTAAGTTTATTAGTATTATATCTCTATTTTTTGATAGATGGGGAACAAGTGGAAGAGGTGAAAGAATTTGTATACTTTTACAAATTTACAAAAGATGGAACATGTGAAAGTGATATTGAAAGGAGAGTGAATGCAGGGAATATGGTAAATGGTGCTCTGTACGCCTTTATGAATAGCCAGATGGTGTCTCAAAGGGCTAGACTGGCAGTGCATGCAGGAGTATTGGTGCCAACACTTATGTATGGTATTGAAAGTTGGATATGGAAGAAGAATCACATAAGTCAAATAAATGCGGTAGAGATGAGAGCGTTGATAAGTATGAGTGGAGTAAAACTGAGTGACAGAGTAAGAAATAGTGTGATAAGAGAACGATGTGGTATAAAAGATGAAGAAACTAGAATCGAGAAAGGTATGCTTAGATGGTTTGGGCACGTAGAGAGAATGAATGAAAGGAGACTGACAAAAAAGATTTATGGGTCAAGAGCGAATGCGAAAGTATGAAGGGGAAGACCAAGGCGAACATTCCTGAACCAAATCCAGGATATTTTAAATAAAGGCCAGGTCAAGAGTACTCTAAACCGACGAACTTGTATGAAAGGTTTAATGAGAATGAAAGAAGCGAAGGAGATATGCAAAAATCGTGGCAAGTGGAAGGACTTGGTCTCTGCTTTCCCCTATGGGGATAAGGCGTGATGCTATGTATGTATTGTATCTCAAACAATTAAGATTTAACTAAAATTATATTTTGGCGACGTCATCTTAAAACAGAATATTTTTTCGTATATTCTATATGGACGTTTGTTTTATGTATTGTTTTGTAAATAAAAAATTATATTTTAAGATGTATCATAAGTGAGATGTATCATATGTAGTTGCGTAGTATTTATTATAGTTTATTTTATTTACGCACTAACTTTATATATAATTACTAGTTTTAATTTCGACAAGGGTTTCCTGACAGAGATTGCTTAACGCAATAAGGCCGCTCTTGCACATATGTTTAATTCCATAGGTTTTAGCATAAGTTTCTGTATTGTAAATTTTATGTGCAATAAAGCATTTCTTTCTATCTATCTATGGACTTTTGAAATGAACTAACTGACCCACGTAACTGCGTCTCTTAACACTTAAATGTGGGTCTCAAAGTACAGCAACATCTATTTGATACTTATGTAACTTTACAACATCCTGCGCCTATTGACCGCTATAAAAACGGACGAAACGTATATCCCGCGAGACACTGTGCCTCCGTTTTTAAACCTCTGATATCTTCTAAAATATCCTCTTTAATAAAATTCTCTTAAGGGCAGTTTTGATCGTCATGAAATATATAACGTTTGTAATGTATTTAACTGTATGAGGAATAGTACTGTATTGTATAAAATGTAACTTAGTAAACAACACATGTTTTTAATATTTAAATTATAAAAATGGTTGCTTTGGATTATCCTTTAGTTATAAATATATACCATCGAGGACTATTTTGTCCTTTATGAGATATACAATTCCTTAGCACATTTATTTGTTCTGGTTCATCGCACAATAATATGTTTGTTACGACACCACATTGAATTATTTAGCTATTCTGTACTCTAACATGTATGTTTTATGCCTATAAACCTTTCTTTTAAATCAGTTTATCTATTGCTGGAAACGAAAGAAAACGCTAGAAAGATCTTAGCGAACAGAAAGCGGAAGCAACTTCATTTTATAATATGTAAAGTTACGCAACATAGTAAGGAGAAAAACAATTTTTACACGAACCGTAAAATTGAAATTAATTTTCTATAAGTGTAAAAGCTTCAAGGTATCTGGTATATGTGATGTAGCACTCTTAATATTTCGTATAGTGCACAATAATTATGTTTGTATATTTAGACGTGTATGTATGTTTATTAAATTATATATGTTAATTTATTGAGTTTACAGATAAATATCTATCTACTTACATATATGTATGTGTGTATTGTCTATTTTCGTTTTGAATCTACCTACTTTATTACTTCTGTAGTAGTAGTAATAATACTAGATTGTTCTATTGCACTTACCCAGTACTGTTATGGGCGACTATCTCCAAGGTTGTCTGGAGATCGATCTGAGCTATTTGTACACCTTTATCTATAATATTGTAATTCTCTTCTTTTTAAACTTTGTATGTGTGCATTAAGAATAAATATATAATTTATTCAACTAGAGAAGAATACAACTGAGGAAAGTAAAAAAATAGTAAAACTAGCCCTCTTGGCTTGGTTGAACAAATGAAACAACATTAATAGCGGGCAAAATTGAACATTTACGGGTCGCCATTAGACGTGGTGCGGGCGCCTCTCGCGACATCTGTGTAATTGCATGAGCTGCCATCCCGTCCCCGCTTCACACCAATTTCCACGGCATTAACCGCTTAAAATGCATTTCACTGAGATTGTTATACTGGAAACAATCCAGCCACTTTTAATTTTCCGCCGGAAGCAATTTTGCGTAATGAACAATAAGCTTTTTGTTCAAAAAAACGAATCTTTGTGTGTTTGCAAACAATATTTGTCTACTGAGTTTGTTTCTGTTCTACATTTGAATAAAGGATAGCTTTATTAGATAAGACATTTTTCTCGTAGTTCTGTCGAAATTATCCATTTGAATAAAAACGCTTTTAATTATCTTAAAGCAGTAAGATATTATTTATGTGTCAACAATTTTACTGTCGCTGACTATGGGGCTCGTAAGAGTCACTCAGCGGGCAATGGAGAAAGCTATGCTCGGGGTTTCCCTACGTGACCAAATCACAAATGAGGAGATCCGTAGGAGAACTAAAGTCACCGACGTAGCCTACCGAATTGCAAAGCTGAAATGGCAATGGGCAGGGCACATAGTTCACAGAACCGATGGACGTTGGGGCCCCAAAGGAGCTAGAGTGGCGGCCTTGCCCCGGAAAACGCAGCGTCAGCAGACCCCCCACCAGGTGGATCGAAGATATCAGGCGGGACGCTGGCAGCCGCTGGATACAAGCGGCGCAAGATCGGGCCCATTGGAATTTCTTAAGAGAGACCTTTGTCCAGCAGTGGACGTCCATCGGTTGAGACGACGAATTTTACTGTTTATTTAAGAAATGAAGTCTATATAAAATTAAGTACTAAAAAATTAGAATTAGGGAGTCTTTTATTGTTAGATTATCTAATATGCGTTCTGTCAATCAAAATCAAAATATTATTTATTCAAGTAGGTTCAAGAAGCACTTTGAATAATAATTATCCTGTCCTGTCCATTGGTAATACATCTACCACCGATTCGCAAAGTTGATTTCGCTGAGAAGAAACCGGCAAGAAACTAAACGGTTACTCCTTTTAATATAGTTTTTGTATGTTACAATACAAAGTTTAACTTTTATGTGCAACTGGAATCAAGCCTTTGTCGCTTAAATAATCTTCAACATTATAATATGCCTTTTGTAATGGGACGTTTTTTATATATTTCTTTAAACTATGTGGAGGCAAGCCCAAATGTGATTTGGGTATCTTATTAAAAATGCGTATGCTCAACTCGACAAATGATTTCTAAACCTTCTTCACTCTAAGATCTAAGATTCATTACAATTTTGTTTTTATTTCTTGTATTAAAATTGTATGTTTTGCTCTTTTATGTATGTTTTATGTATAAATGACTATTATTATTCAATATTTATTGCGACGGTAATTTTCTCTTAAGGAAACCCCAGATACCAATGTTATATAGCATTAATATACAATACCGAAATTTAACATTTGGTATACATTAACACTTTAAGTTCTCACTGAACTCTCTTCAATGTTATATAGAATTACATTATACTCGTACTATAATGTTAACTAGCAGCACAATATAAACTTACATACTACATCGAAACATGTAACTGTACTATCGAATTATATACCCCTTATGTTTTTGAACTTGGTTAAAAAACATGTAAAGCACTTTCTTATTAAATTTCATTAAGTTCAAAGCTTTTACAAAGCAATCACAGAGAGCAATACTTGTTCCTCGCTCCAAGTTTGAATTTTAAAAGTTGCCTGCAGACCTCTCATCTCTTAATCCGGCTTTAAGTTTGATTCATGGATAGTTCTTTTTATCAAGATTGTGGAGGCAATATAGGAGGAAGTTTGTTAGCTCAAACTCGTACCGGGACACATCTTACCTATCTTAAGTGATACGGCTCTCAGCCGCTGTCTAATTTATAATGGACTTGAGGAAACTTCGCTCATTTTATTATGCAATGGGATGGTAACCCCACTAATGACGGCGGCCTGACTCTCCGTAACCTGGAGCTTTTGAGCTATTAAACAGGGCTTAATATTACGAATGATTTACGTGGGAATAATTTGGAAACTCCACTGCAAGTTGTTAATGAAGCAACATCGACTTTTCTATATTAACGTCATGTCTGTTAATTTTACATTTTAAAATTTTAAATACTACACTTATGAATTTTAAATTTTATGATATAGTAACGCTTAGAAGGTTAGGATATAGTAACAGCGTTACTATATCATAAAATAAGTTTGAGTCTACATTTATTTGCTACCATTTACTAATGTACTGTATATTTAATAGAATTTAAGTCTTATTTTTTTTTTTAATAATAAGAAGAAAGTTAGCAGCCTATTAATGTATAACTATCAGACAAAGACTTCCTCACCGTTAGGAGATAATGTTTTTAAAGCACAGATCCATTACGTTCCTCCACTTCGAATTGACAGTGGACACATATCCCAATAAAATATTATGTAGGTTTCCTCACGATCTCTTACTGCAAAATAATACACGACAATGCATAATACCTATAACCTTAAAAATAACCCATATATATATTCATTGAATCATCGCGGTTGGTATATAATATGAATAACACTCGTATATATTATAACTAGCTGAAAGCGCGACTTCGTCTGCGTGGAATGTTTTTGGTAGCATTTTTATTATTTTGGGCAAATTGTTTAACAAATAAGAAACATACCCGCTCTGGTCTTTGAGGGTGGAATTTCCTAAGATATACTTTTGATAGATTCCATTTAAAAAAAACTGACTAAGTTTTACATACCGTAAAAGACATAGTTTGTAAATGTGAAGTTTATTTTAATAGGAAAGCACACACTCACTAACAACACAGCGAATATCTCAGTTTTTCATCGTTTCCTAATTCTTACTTCCTAATATCTACTCTTTTATTTTGAATATTATTTAATAATTTGTGTAATCCGTAATTGGCCTTATTTTAAGTATATTAATTATTCTATGTAACAATTTGTTAAAACGCTGTTGGGTTACCAATAAATAAATAAATAAAAGTTTGAAATTTTTAATTAACACACCCGCAACCCCCCTTGTGGGTGGAATTTTGTAAAATCCGTTCTTAGCTGACCTCCACTCGGCAAATGGATATGCAAGTTTCAAGTCTCTGTGCCCTGTGGTTCCAGAGATATCGTGATGAGTGAAAATATACCTGGATATCTCTATATATAGATAATATATACTATAAAGTGTTTACCGTTTGAGGACCAAACATGTAATATATTTTACACTAGAAATGAGGGGGAGGAGATAGTGTTTATTAAACTCGTGGTCAGAACTCGGAAGCGAGGCGCACGCCGGCGGATGTAAATCAGATCTGCGTAATTGTGGCCGGCGTCTAATCTAATAGCCGCGGTATGTCCGTCTGCGCCGCGCTGATTAAATTAGGAACCACAACTCGCCACTAACCTGGCCACTTTTATCACTATATTTATTTATATTCAATTGGGCACACATAGCATGCTAGCGTAAGCTAGCTAGCTGCTTAGTGCTTATTTTTATAACTGACAGATTAGTGCTAGGCTATAATCTCACGTGACAATAAATGATGTCACAGTCTAAGTATCAATGCCATAACTAATAAGGGTACAGCCAAATACTGCAAAGATCTGTCGATCGTCTGGTTAAAAATTGCCCTTCCATGGGCTCAAAAAAAAGGGTAGAGGAGGGCTGAAAACCACATGCTTGACGACGGTCTATGGGGCCCGGGTAGAGGCAGGTTTGACCATAGATGTCGCTTTCAACAGAGAAAAATAGCGCCTCATGGTTTGAAGGCCTGGCCATACATAATTATAAAAAAACGAAGTCGATGATTATGAATCTTAGTTTGAGAGCATGTTAATCTGGTATTATTTACTCTTATGGTTTCTAGACCGCACCTTACGGGAACAAAATTTTTTATTGTTTGGTGGCACTTCTTCAATGAGAGTGGTAATTAGCCACAAAGTATACTAAAATTATTAGAATAGAATTAGGGAACATGAAGCTACAGAAGACTTTTCGATAAACTCTAAGAATACGAAAAAGCAAGTAGAAAACTCAGTAATTGCTACTGTTTTACTCTCTGTTATATAGATTAGTATGTATATATCCATTGATGAAGAAGGCAACCATTTGTCATGAAGTTTTGTTAAAGAAACTTTAATTAGTAAAAAACCAAATGGAAAAATATTTTATTTCAACTCTGAAAAAATTCAGGTAAAATTTAAACTTAACCAATTTGTTAAACTGAGATTTTCTTAGATTAAACTTTAGAACATTAAAGGCAACCGGCGAATTAATTCGTGTCAAATATGTAACTTGAAACAACTATAAAACTTCCAAGTTTCATTTAATTGTTCAAGTAATTAAGATAAATTTAAGGAGAAATCAAAATTTTACAAGCGGTTACGAGATAAGCGTTAAGTGTTGAACTTAGAAGTTTCATCGAGCCGCCGGGTCGACTGGAAATATTTCCCACCAACAGCCAACAAGCATTCAAAATTTCCGTAGCTGATGATCAAATACAACATGAAGACAATTGAGAAATCTGAATAATTTATTTATATGCATTTTTTTCTAATACTGTAAACGCACGTATCGCCATGATTTAAATACGTCATATTCTGAGTACGCAGCCCTGTTTGTATTGAAATCAAATAGTAATGTAATAAATAATGCGAAAATTTGTGTAAGAAAGTGAAAACATTACCAAAGTTATATATAGTTAATATATACATACATACATACATAGCATCACGCCTCATTCCCATAGGGGTAGGCAGAGACAACATCCTTCCACTTGCCACGATCCTTGCATATCTCCTTCGCTTCTTTCAATCTCATTAAACCTTTCATACAAGTTCGTCGGTTTAGAGTACTCTTGACCTGGCCGTTATTTAAAATGTCCTGGATTTGGTCCAGGAACGTTCGCCTTGGTCTTCCCCTTCCAACTTTCGCATTCACTCTTGACTCATAAATCCTTTTTGTCAGTCTCCTTTCATTCATTCTCTCTACATGCCCAAACCATCTAAGCATACCTTTCTCAATTTTAGTCACTACGTCTTCTTTTATACCACAACGTTCTCTTATCACACTATTTCTTACTCTGTCACTCAGTTTTAATCCACTCATGCTTCTCAACGCTCTCATCTCTACCGCATTTATTTTACTTTTGTGATTCTTCTGCCATACCCAACTTTCACTACCATACATAAGTGTTGGCACCAACACTCCAGCATGCACTGCCAGTCTAGCCCTTTGAGACACCATCTGGCTATTCATAAAAGCATGCAGAGCACCATTTACCATATTCCCTGCATTCACTCTCCTTTCGATATCACTTTCACATGTTCCATCTTTTGTAAATTTAGATCCCAAGTATACAAATTCTTTCACCTCTTCCACTTGTTCCCCATCTATCAAAATATTGCCATTCATCATAGATTCATCTCGTTCAAAAAGCATAACTTTCGTTTTGTTTACATTCACTTTCATTCCTTTCCCTTTCAAAGCTTCATTCATAATATTTAGCATCTCCTGAAGCTCGTTAGCGGATGACGCAAGTATTACTTGATCATCAGCGTAGAGTAAACATTTGATGAGTAATTCATTCATTCTTAACCCATACATACTTTCTTTTAAATCTGTCAAACATTTATCCATGAATAGGTTGAACAGCCATGGTGACGCAACACATCCCTGTCGAACACCTCTTTCGACAGGAAACCACTCCGTGTACGCTCCGTTTATTCTGACACAGGCACTAGAACCCTCATAGAGAGACTTCAATGCTTGGATCAGACAACCGCTCACCCCATACGTAGATAACGTTGACCACAGCTCATTCCTCACCACTCGATCATAGGCCTTTTCTAAATCTACGAACGCGCAATAAACTTTTTGGTGTTTAGCCAAACATTTTTCAGTTATGCACCGTAAAGAAAAGACCTGATCCGTACATCCCATTCCTCTTCTAAATCCCGCTTGCACGTCCCATATTTTCCCATCAGTTTCATTAATCACCCTTTCAATTAATATCTTTGCATACAATTTGCCGACGACACTAAGAAGGCTGATACCGCGGTAATTTTTGCACTCCTGCTGTGACCCTTTTCCTTTATATAGAGGGACAATTACGGCCTTGCTCCAATCTCTTGGGACTTGACCTTTCTCCCAGCATATATTGAAAAGGCAGTACAGCTGAGCTACCACAATCCCGCGGCCAGCCTTCAGCATCTCGACTGACACTCTGTCATACCCAGCAGCCTTACCTGATTTCATACCTTTTATCGCTTTCATGATGTCATCCATACTAATCTCGCTATCACTTGTCTTACATTCATTGCTATCCGCAGAGGCCATATTTACCTCTGCTTCATTTCTTTCAAACAAACTTTCAAAATGATCCTTCCATCTCTTCAATATCCATTCTTCTCCTTTTATTAAACTTCCATCTAAACTTCTGATTTTACAAAGCTCCGAGGAAGTAGATCTCCCTCGGGCAAATTGTATTGATTTCCAGAAAAACTTTTTGTTTGACTGAAAATCATCAGAAAGTCTCCTATCATACATATCACTGTATTCTTCTTTTTTCTTTCTTACAGCTTCTTTCACGATTACTTTCACCCTTTTGTATTCCATTCTTGCCTTTTTTACGTCATCATTCGTTGCCTTTTGCATTCGTTGGTTCGCTTTTGTAGCCAACCAATCGGACCAAGCTTTCTTCTTTTCACACACAGCTGCTTGAACATTTTTGTCCATCCACAAATTCTTCTCTTTCTTACCTTTCCTCCTTTTAGACACGCCACATACATCAATAGCAGCACCAACCACTCCATCTTTAAATTTATTCCATAAACTTTCAATCTCATTTCCTTCGTCTTCACTCTTGAATCGCCCACTCAAATTTTTCAGATATTCTTCTCTAACATCCTCTTCTTGCAATCTCTCCACTTTTATTCGTTCAAGAATGCTCGAGGTTTCCTTCTTTCTATGGCGCCACCGATTAAAAAGACCACCGATTCGGGCAACGACCAGGTAGTGGTCAGTATCGATGTCGACCCCGCGGTATACTCGAGCATCTAGAACTTTCTTCTTCAGTTTTTCGTCCACAATTACAAAATCAATCATACTTCTAGCATTCCCTTCTTCCCTTGTATACACATGAATCCCCTTGTGCTCAAACATAGTGTTTGCCACAAAAAGACTATGTTCCACACATATTCCAAGCAAACTTCGTCCATTTTCATTCACCCGTTTGTCACCAAACATACCAAGAGTCCTTTCATATCCATCACGTTTCACACCTACCCATCCATTAAAATCTCCTAACATAATTATTCGCTCATTCGGTTCACATTCATTCAACGTATCACTCACACTTTCCCAATACTCATCTATTTCTTTTTGGGCTTTATTGGACTTTCTGGTGCCCAGATCCGTCGGAGCATAAGCACCCAAGACAAAGATCCGAGTAAGTCCAACTTTTAGCCTGATCCAGATGAGTCTAGGACTCACGTATTTCACTTCTTTCACACAATCATCCATTCTTTCGGAAAGTATGATACCAACTCCCTGACAGCCTCTCTTATCACTGCTTACACCAGACCAGTAAGCTGTGTAAGGGCTATGTTTCGTGGTATCACATCCTTTCCTCTTTGTCTCATTCACGCAGAGTACATCTATGCACCTATCATGCATCATCTGGCATACTTCATCAATCTTTTCATTCATTCCTCCTCTTACATTCAAAGTAGCAAAGCGGCTCTCGGTAGCCCGCTTTTCGCCCCCATTAGGAACGTGACGTGATGGATTGCGAATCTCATCGCCGCCATTTTTGGAATGTAATAATATCACCATTGCGTTCCCACGAGTAGCAAGGGAACATAGGTCCATTCTGGCAGAGCCCCGCATGCCAGAATAAGGCTAGCCTATTTCTGGGTTCGCCCGGTCCCAGGGCCACCGCTTGCGACTAGGCAAATGTCCCTAGCCATGAGTCCCTCGGCACGGTACATCTTGGACTGGCAGGAAGTGGGTAGGAAAATGGAATAAATGGGGGGAACGGGTCAAAAAGATAGGAACTTTCCAAGGAAGAGAAAGGAAAATATGAGGTAGTAGGATATTACTGACTCGGAAAACTGAGAAGATTCAGTAATAGCTCGGGGAGCCGGGATCGCATACCCGTGTACCATACTATGACTATCGGACAAATAGACAAAGATGTGTACCCCCTGTTAATACTTTATTGATAAAATAACAAGTGACAAAAATAATTTCATACCAAAAGAGGGTTATTACGTTATTGTCAATACCTTACAATAGAGTGAGCGAGTATTATAATTCATTAGCATTACTATGATCTTTAACAAATTTACTTTGTTCCTTATCTACGATATTTATACAATATTTTTGTCATTTATCTGGTGTATATTAAAGCTTTTTATCTGGTGAGTGACTAATTAAAAAAAAATGTTATCGTAAATGGCTTTGGGTTCTAGTACTATATTTAGAACCCAGATGCAGCAACTTTGATATGGGAGCCCTATTAATACTACTCATAACAAGAAAATACAATTAATTATTCATTCTAAATAATATAACTGTTATAATCGAATATCAATTATTGGATCTATAATAACGTCAGAGTTACAGTTATTGACAAAATAGTAACAACTCCCATGCTTACTGGAATCAGTTGCCACGACAAACCAACCAACAAAACTTTCTTTTCAAGTGAAGAGGCACCGTCTCAAGAGTACATCAACATTTGATTTATATATATAATTTTAATTTTTTTATATTAATTATTGTGTTACTACATATCGTAATTAATAGTTAAGTTCCCTCGTTTTTAGAATGTTTGTTTTTAAATTTATTTAATGTCTATGTCGTTTCCTTTCAATTTTTTTCGGTTTTTCTTAACTTTATTGTCTCGTTTTCTGTCTATACCTTATATATATGTCGGAGTGCAATAGTCTGTAGAACGATGGCGCCATCTGTCTATCGGCGTGGAGTCAATAGTGACAATTCGGCGCGCGTCTCTCGGTAGTTCTCGGGCAACGGTCCGCCAGAGTGGTCGACTATTGAAACTGTCGCGTTCCTAGCTATTATTATTAATAAGTTACGACGATGTCAGTGGAGAACCCTATGCCCCTATGCTTTATGTTCCCTTTCTCTCTTATTCTCCAACATATATAATATTTGCACTGCACATTTATCAAAGACTTTACGTTTACCAGTAAGGTTGGATGGTAGATAAAACTTTTTAATTTTAAGCTCGCCTTTTTGCAATCTATGTAATAAAGTTTATAATTAAAAATAAAAGATAAGATATATGAGAAAATCTAACAGATAAGTGTGTATTTCAACATAATAATTTTGGAGAGATTCTAACGTAATTCATTTGGATGACGTTTTCTAAATTTAAATAATTACCAAAGCACTGATGTTAATTAAAAGAAAATTTCCTTGAAACTCTTTTTCATAGCGTTAGCTTTCACTTAGAGGGAAATTTCAAGAAGAATGACGTAATGTAAGCCATGCCGATCCAGTAGGATTTCACCCGTCATTCTCTCGAACCTACTGTGGTACGTAAATTCCATACTACTTTTGATACGGTAAATTTACAGCCAAAGGGTTTCACAGTGTATTCTCAGTTATTTTTTAAGTTTTAAATCGCCTCAAATTTTGTCGTCCATCTATTGAATGTCGCATTACAGCCGTCCGCGGAGTAGGGGTAATGCGAAAAACGCCCGATGAAGCAACCAAGCCTTATATGAGGGTACAAATGGCTCGTAGCAGCAGTTTCATTTGCATTGTAATATCAAATAACCACACTATGTTTACTACTATTTATATATAGATACCAGTAAAGGCAAATGTCAGCAATTACTCTTTGTAGATTTCCTTAATTTTTGAGTATGAAATTACACGAAAGAACTAACTTAGTAAGTAAGTAATAACCTAATAAAGAGTAATAACAAAATAACATAATAAAACAGGTTGTTATTTTATTATTACTCTTACAAAAGTGGAAGCACTTGCTCAATTTCAATTCTCACGAGTTTATAACTTCATTACACACGGTACGTAGATTGTACACTGTAGCACCGTAATTGCATACAATACAAACATTGATTGTTAAATCAACAACGTGTACTTCTCCTTTTTAAGTGATTGATTGTTTATTATGCATATTGCATACTCATATAATAATTTATTTTAATTAAAGTATTGAAACCGTGTTAGTTTTAAAAAATACACTAATTATATAATTGGATTAAATTGATCTCATGTTAAATTATTTAAGAACAAACCATTTATAAATATCCTTTTTCGTTCTTTATATTACATTAAGTAATATAGAAAACCTCTTCTGAATCTTGCAAGTTTTTCTGAAAATAATGACAACACTCATTTATAGTAAGTAATAAAGACGTCGCAATTAAAAGAAAAGAACAACTACATCGTCGTCGTCGTCGCATACAACATACATAAAACCTAAATTTTCACCCTTCTGTCAGGAACCCCTATTTTTTAACAGCAATAATAGTTATTATATGGCAAAATGATGTTTGCTGGGTCAGCCAGTATCATATAAAACAAAATGTAAATAAATTTTACCTTGCAATCACTTTTTTTAATCTATAGAAGCCTAATACGTGCCTTACTTTATAGATTTATTAAGTGTAAATGTAAAAACAGCAAGTACGAGAAATTATCTCTGTAATAAAGCTGTAAACTCCAGCTGATTAAATATTCCAATGTAGGCGACATTAAATGTTCAAAGTATGTAATGAAGATGGCGGATGCAAATTTGATATTTGAAATGGCGGCTAACTAATTTCATTTCCTTGGATCCTAAACGAGTTAGAGGCAAGCTCGGAGACACTTTGCCAGTGGATGATCGTTGGTTATACAAAACGCAGTTTGTTACGAGCAAATTGACATCCCTATTTAGAAATTCTATTCGGATAATTTGTTGTGATAAATAAAAATATCCCTATTTCTGATAATCAAATTTGATTAAATGTTTGACGTGCAAAATATCAAATATTTATCATAAATATGTATTCGAAAATACTGAATTTATATAATAAATAGTAGATTTGATTAAGGTATTAAAAATATCGACTTTGTTTATATTTTTTAAGGATTGATATGTTATTGAACGTCTTTCTCAATTTGAGTAGTTTTCATTGGTTTTACAGAAAATGTCGTGAACTTATTTTCTTTGCAATTTTAACCGATGAACGATCTCAAATGACGTATACATATCTAAAAACAGCTGCCCACGACCCACTCTATGTAAACTGTCTAGGTAGCGGCTGGCAAGCCATCTCCAATTTAATAAAATTTGTATATATTATACCCAAATTACACAATTGATTTGCTTAAAAGCCTTTTCTTGGAGGGTTCATATTAAATGAGATAATCTCGTTCACCGAGGTCACCCGCTTCAAGTTTTAGTGCAAAACTTAGGTAGGCCTATTAATTCGTTATCTCTTACCACCTTGAATTTAGACCCATCTTTCTTTTTATCTTAATTGCAGAGGTATTAAAGAGGCAAAGTTGAAGTTGCGAGGCTTCGTGGGAGACGCCTGCGTCCCTCAAGACGTGCCTGGAAGGCGTCGTTTGATTTATAATGGACTCGTTGCGAACTTTAGCCATTCTGCCGCACCGCACCGAACCTTAGTAACGACGGACCCCATCGCCGGAGGAGATGATTCGTAGACGTGTTTAATAATATTACGACAGATTTAATTATGAAACGTTTAAGAAGTTTCATCTTACGCTATTATCTTTGAGCTCCCCGATTTAAGGTGCTCTCAGATTTAAAACAGTGATTTTACTCAACGTTTATTGCGAAATATGGGATCAAATACAAACTTTGAAAGGTAATTATTCATACAACAAAAAAAGGAGGTTTTATATATCTAGACGTCAAATTCGATATAACACTTATAATTGCGCTTCACTGCAAGAAAGACCGTATAGTTTGCAAACTATAAAACATATCAATGTACCAGGAGACTGCAGAAGATGCTTCTTTCATTTACGGTTAATAAGATTTTGAAACTTATTTCTTT
Organism: Elymnias hypermnestra; assembly: GCA_015832385.1. Lineage (NCBI taxonomy): Eukaryota > Metazoa > Arthropoda > Insecta > Lepidoptera > Nymphalidae > Elymnias > Elymnias hypermnestra. The sequence continues at coordinate 7,864,730 of JACTOM010000929.1, forward strand.
AAGTGTAGAATTCTATTTATTTTGGAGACATGCCGCTTCTCTATTACTGTATAATAGAAAAGGAGGTTTAGTACATACTTCTGTTAATATCACATTTTAATCTTCAATAACTCTGGTATTCATCAAAAATATCTAAAAGAACATTACGAATCCCTAAATGTTTATTTATAAGATTTATGGTTTTTATTTAAGGTTATGGTGTAAATAAATCTGGGTACCGTTAATACAGTATAAAGATAATCCTTTTACGTTTTAAAATTTGATATGCAATGATCGTTGAAATAAGTTTGAATATCCCGTTGAATAAATACACGAATATCCCGAAATATCTGTTCCATTTAAACAAATATTTGGTATCAGCAGTTTCGTGATTTTGTTGGATTGAATATTAGCTATAACATCCCAAGAATAAAAATTTCAATATTGATGTTTATGGTAAGATATCAACGCATTAACTACGTTAAAAAAAGTTTTTATTCGTATAAATCTTCTCGGTTTAAACTACTTTTAACTTTAACAGGATTATCACTGTTCCAGTAGAAAAGTCAAAGCTTTATGCGATAACAAAGAAATAACATTTTCTTTAAAGACACGTGTATCTTAGAAAAGCGAATGTGGCAAAACGACGGCCCACTAAGTAATGCAATCGCGCACACAGAAATAAGTGAACATCTTGCGAGAGACGGCTTAGCTTACTTTTACTAAAAGCCCACTTAGAGATCTCTTCGACTACGGATTTGTGTCGAGGGTCCTCTAACTTTGCGCCGATCTTCAGCCAATAAGTTATTTTTGGAATTGTTGTAAGTAGTGATGTTAGTTTATCAGAAAACAATATTAAAAGTACTCAATTGTACAATAGAATTTTGGATATCATAGCGTAGAAGTTTTTTGTATTTGTATAATACCAAATATCTTAAAATTATAACATTAGTTTTGTAGGAATATATTTTATGTCGGTATAAATCACGAAAGTGACTATTTTACACGTTTATTTTACAAATTATGTGTCTTTGTGTTTTGCTAAAGCCTCATTGGTCTAGTGGTTAGCATGTTAGACTACGGACATGATGCCCTGGGTTCAAGTCCAGGGTCGGGCCACTTCAAAAACCGATATTGAGTTTTCTATTAAGATTTTCTCAATATTTGCCCGAAGTTGGGAAGTTGACGGTGTGATCCTACCCGTAACCTCGGAGAGCAAGTTAAGCCGTCGGTCATGCGCCTAATCTCTCTCCGGTCGTGTCGGATTCCCGTCGCATTGTAGCACGAGATTGAAGGAATACAGAGTGCACTTGTGTTCTATGCCTGCCAGTCCGCAGTGGAGCAGCGTGGTGAGTCTAAGCTCTAAAAATCCTCTCTCATATGAGTGAGGAGGCTTGTGCCCAGCGGTGGGACGTTAATTGGCGGCTACTTACCCATACATTTTTTATGTTCTGCTATCTGTCTATATATTCAGGTAAACTATAAAATTGCGAAACCAATTTCGACGGGCCTTTCGTTGATACAGGATAGATCATAATTAATAAATAGGTAACTTCTCCTGAATTTTTTATCGAGACGGGAAATTTAAATCGTATAATTATATCATGTTCAGCCAAAACGAAGTTCGACCAGATTTTCTTATTGAAAAATAATTCAGATTAGGATATTTAAACTGCTTCTGGTACTTACCCTGTAGGTCAACAAGTCGTTACAAAAAGTGGTTAAGAAATGTGGAACCTATGCATATCATATACATAGGTCATGTATATCCTGTCCAAACCTTTTAAAGAATTAGTTCAATGGTTTCTTTACAGATATAGCTATATTTGTTAATTGTTAAGTGACTTTGTCACCCGTGGCTAGTAATGCGTGATTTTTAGAAATAGAGGCGACCGACTGAGTTCGTCACTTTATTTTTCGTGCTATCGGACGGTTCAGATGTATTTAGAAGACACTGTTACTCTGTTTGATAGACGTAAATTACTGTATACTTGTACTTTATTTTGGAAGATTGTGACGTCACTTCTTTCTATAACCATTCAATTTTGTGTCATTCGGACATTCCGTAATGTTTATTAATATAATGGTATAAAACTCAGTCGGGTATTTTGTATTTTACCATCACCATTACAATATTATATTAGTTTATTATATTTAAATTTACATTAGAGCCATTACTCCCACGCATTTCTGTCGTCTAGGTAATCTTTCAAATTAAAGTAAGATTTTTCAATCAATTTTCTTTTAGCAAAGACTAAATTTATTAAACAACATCTGTAGAACTTCTTCTGAAAGTTTATTATAGAAACGTATACAGTTATTTTTAAATGAGTTATAAATTGTATGTATAAGGTAAAAGATAAGTAGCAGCCCATTAAAGTCCCACTGCTGGGCACAGGCCTCCTCACTCATAGGAGAGAGGGTTGCAAGAGCATAGACCCACCACGCTGCTCCACTGCGGGTTGACAGGCATAGTACACAGGTGCACTCTATTCCTTCGCTCTCATAGTCCGATGTTACGGGAATCCGACACGATCAGAGGGAGATCAGGTGCAGGACCGACAGCTTAACGTGCTACTCGAGGCACGGGGGTGGAGTACACCGCCATCTTCCCAACTTCGCGGGGCAAATATTGAGAAAATCTTAATAGAAAACTCAATATCCATTTTTGAATTAGCTCGACCCGGGACTCGAACCCAGGGGCTCGTGTCTGTGGCTGAATATACTAACCACGACGAACCAGTTAATTTTATGTAGCCTAGTAGAATTATAAATTCTAGTTTATTTTAAGAAGTTTATTTTTATTTAAGTTATAGGAGCTACTTGCACTCCTTTTGTTAAATGAGTCAATACTTTTATGAAGGTACAACTAGTTTTCTAATATGTATACACAATGGACTATATATAAATTTTAAAATTGCAGTGGATGGCACTTGATGTTAATATAGTTTTAAGTAGGAATTGTTTTTAATTTTTGATGTTTTATTTCTTTTGGCGCGTTAGGAAAAACGGATAAGAGTAAATTTTTAGGATGCACGCGCACACCGTCACAATAAACCGACACCCTGAAGTTAGCTATAGTCAACATGTTGGTTTTTTTAATATTTTATAATAATTATATAATATATGCGTCGTCGTCATCGTCCCTTCAACCGATGGACGTCCACGGCTGGACATACTCGTAGGTCTGTATTGACGTCCACAAGGTCCAATCTTGCACTACCTGGCTCCAGCGGCTACCGGCGACCCTCTTTATATCATCGGTCCAACTTGTGGGGGGTCTGCCTTCACTGCGCTGTCCCGTGCGGGATCGCTACTCCAGTACCTTTGGCCCCCAACGTTCATCGGTCCTTTGGATTATGTGCCCCGCCCATTGCCCCTTTAGGTTCGATATTCGTAGGACTATGTCGGTGACTTTAGTTCTACTACGGATCTCTTCATTTCTAATTCGATCACGTAGAGAAACTCTCAGCATAGCCCTCCCTCGCACGCTGAGTGACTTCGCACGCACCCTCTAAGCTCAGAAGCTTCCGCATGAGGTCCATAGTCAGTGACCACGTCTCAGAACCGTAGGTCATCACTGGCAACACGCACTGTTCGAAGACTTTGGTCTTCAGGCACTGAGGAATATCGGACCAAAATATCTGGCGTAGTTTCTTGAACGCTGCACAACCTAGGTGGATTCGGCGGTAGACCTCTTTCTCGAAATTGGATCTACCTAGCTGGACTATATGTACCAGGTATGTGTACTGGTCAACAATTTTGACGTGGAACAAACAGGGCATCAACATCAACGGCGAGTATATCACCTATCTACGTTTTGCCGATGTCATTATGACAGAGACTCTCTAAGACCTCAATACAATGTTCGATGGTTCACTCAGCAGAGTTTCTCAACAGGTGGGCCTGAAAATGAACATGGATAAGACGAAAATTATGTCTAATACCTATATACCGCCACACCCAGTCATCGTTGCGAACTCAACTATCGAAATATTGTGACATTGAAAATATCAACGCGAAATTCTTATCAAAATTATAACTTTCAGACTCAACTATAGAAAACAGATTATAAACTGTTTATATGCATTGAAAGTTAGTTTACTTTATTGTTTCTACAAACGTAGAATAAGGCGAAAGATAAATTTTTTTAAAAGATTTTTACTTTCTTACGCCAAAGAAGTATAAGTTCTAACGTGTGTACATAAGTACACACGCACTTTTATTTTGTAATTATTGTCTATTGATGCAAGGTGCAATTATGTTAGTAATCGTTTTAAGTTCGAAGTGTGTACTATATGTTTTGTGCACGAATATATACTGGTAAGTAATGTCCCAATTTACAATATAGCAGATCCCTTTGTGTCCGTTGTTTGTGCTATATTAAAGAAGGGGAAATATGTCAGAAATTGAACAGGCGGTGCTCGTTTGCGCGCGAATGTAGCATAGCTGCGACTCTAGTGCGGCATGTTATTGCAGAGTGCAAACCACATACGTGCATTGCCGACTATCTGCCATTTCATTCCGATGAATAAGCTACGTGCAGATAATTCGGAACATTCTTTGCTTCAAATTACGTCTTTTAAAGGCGCCTTGTAATTATCGACTGAAAATTTTCAATTTATTTAATGCTGATAGTTTTCCTTCCCTAAGATTTAAAGGTGTTATTTCGTAAGTATCGCTTACGTTCTTTAACCTTAAAGGTTATTAACAATATGAAAGAACCAGCCACGCGCACATATATATATACGAGTATATGAAGTACATACCTATTAGTTCTTCCATACTATACTAATACTACTGACATACTGCTTCAATAACATGAACCTGTATAATCTATTCCATATACATACAGGGAAGGTTTTGATACCCGGTTTTAATGCCAATTACACCTTTAATTAGCTCATATATTAGGACATACCATTGTTTATGTCATTATGTAAGAGTTTATTTAATTATAACATTTCTAAATAAATGACTTACTGATTTTATGTCCTATATCCCCTAGGTGGGGCAGGGGGTGTGCACAGTAAATTTCCATCGCGAATATATAAATAAATCTATAGTATGAATTCTATCGTTGCAGAATTTTTAACTCGTCCCTACTTTAAAATGGCTAAGTAGTAGTCCATTAATGTCCCACTGCTGGGCACAGGCCTCCTCACTCGTAGGAGAAAGAGCGTGCTTCCATCATACATTGTATCATCACTTACCATCACAGGTGTGATCACAGTGAAGTGCTAACGTGTCAACAAAACAAAAAGCTTTCAATATTACCTTATAGCATCTTTTAGTACTGTCACTTGTCTAAACTAATATTATAAAGAGGAAACAATTGCGTTTTTGTATGTATGTTTGTAACGCCTTTACCCAAAACTACTGGACCGATTTCAATATTAAATAATCAACGATCCCTAATAAAACTGCATTAATGTAACCCAAGGAGAAAAAATTAGTCACCTCTGCCACGAGATCGGTTTCTACGCGGGTGAAACCGCGACGCCTTGGTGATGATATATAAACTTTCATCTCCTTTTTCATCACTTTAGGTGTAGAATTTCCAAAACTCCTTAATCATCACATTCTAGTTACAAAAGAAAGGGAAGCCATATGTGTATTTTCGTTGTGTTTCTCGTATAAATACTTTATTAGATATTTTACGTTTATACACGAGTCTCATATATGGTTAGTTAAACAAATGACGTCATAATGTAATTACGGTAGAACTTATTACCGATTTATGTGTGCATATGCTGCAAGTTTAACATTATTACGAGATGTCGCAACACTGTTGTGCAAATCCGCAAATATGAAACGCCCTTACAATCCAAGCTGATGAATAAATTATCTTTTTCCATCCGCATATTTCAGCATTCCACTGCAATGTGAAATATGGCTTATGTTTACTATAAACATATAAAGACTTTCGCTACAGTAGTAACTTACTATTATATGGTAGTTTAGGTTATTTCTCTGTGCAAGCAAAGGAGCAGAGATTGAAATTTTCAACAAAGCTTCAATTATTTTATGGTTTTTGTTTGCTAATTTAAGCGTTGAACCTTTAATATTATAGTCTCACAAAAACGTGGATTTCAAAGGTTATATTTTTGCAGTAATTCTTTCTGTTAATTTTAAATACTTACGAATACCATCTGTTATTCGATGAGTATCATATAATTATTAAGCGAATGACAATATAAAATTATATTTATGAAAAAATACTATAGGACAACAAGTGAAAACATAAAGTGAAAACTTCATTAAGACGGAGTTAATATTATTTAAAACAAGTTTTATTTTTTGTCCCATAAATATAAACTAATAAAATTTACGAAATATATATATCAAAAATTTATAAATTATTGTCAATAATATATTGCCAGTTATATCGATGTTTTATTATTAATGTTTACATACCAGGATTATATTGGTTTGGTAAATATTAAATTCTAAATTTGTCGGTATGCCAGTTTCACTTTTGAAAAAATCATGAAACAAGCGTGACGGCTCAATCTTATTTAATACCCACCAAGTAAAGTTTACAAAGTGCTTAAATAAGTGCATATAAAAATATTTATGAATAAGCCACGGTTTGAACAAGGTGCTCAGAACACACGTTTGACACAGATGCGATTCCGTTTGGCGTGCAAACGAATACAGTTGTAGGGGTTATTTGACTTTTCACGCCAATGCAAAAGCTACATGAAACACATACGATAACGTAATTAATAAAGTTATTTTCCAATATCATGTTTTTTAACAGGAAATGTGCTGTTATTCCCGTTTAAACTATTCACCATCAAATAGTATGAAATAAATTTTCCTAAGTGATAACGTTAAAATCATCACACATTTTTTAATGATTGAGTCCTCAAAACATAGTTTTCGCTATAAAATATCTTAAGTACTTATTTACCTATGACTGTCTCACGAAAATTGTACTTTGTTACTTTTGAAAACGTTTTTTACGTATGTCTTTTTTTGAAGTGAAACTTCTTTAGCATGGGGGTAAAATTTTTACGGATGAGACGCGTGATTAGCGTTACGAAGATGTGCAGCGTTGTTTATGCAAATTCGTTTGGAGGTTAGGTAGTTTTAATATCTAAAAATAACATGTGGCATTGTAATTTGCCTCTTGTCATTTAATACTTTAATATACTATTATTCATAAAATGTAAAATAAAAATATTTTATGAATTATTTTTTATTTATTTTAAATTCAAAAACAAAATTTAATTAATAATTTCTAATATTGACAAAAAACGCGTGACATTTTTATTTACAATTCGTCATTTGAGATTTCAATAAATTATTTGTATTAATTTCGGCACTTAATATTTTAATGACAATTAAAATTGTAACATATCATTTTTTTTGCGCTGGGAAATGTCTTTACGAACCCCGATGAAAAATGTTTCCAATCGGGAATGCGGGACTCACAGACTACAGAATACCCACTAAAACCCAGCCGATCCCTCCTCATCCATGAGTGAGATAACTAGAGGTTCTCTAGCTGCATTCCACTCTAGTGATCCGGATGACACCGACCACGACAACCTACCACTCAATAGAGTGAAGCATGACGCGCATATGTGCGACTTCTGACACCAAGACTCCTCCGACGGCGAGGGAGAGCTTCAGCCTCTTGTTCCCTTAGTCTCACCTCCACTGTTACGTTACCCGTTGTGTATTGTGGTATAAAAGAAGTTGGAGACCCCAGATCTTCCCTACATTTTGCGATCCACCGGACCTGGGCGTTGCATGAGTCAGCGCCTCTGGAAGCCCTTGTTACTACCCTGCAATGATAGGCGACTGCAAGGACTTCTGCCCGGAGCTCCCAAGGGGGGTCGCCTGCCAGAAGTGTCGCCGCCATCCAAGAAATTGTACGGTACTCTAACCGCTCTTACCCTCTGCGCTCTACGCAGGAGAGCTTTATTCGGAGCAGATAAGAGCATTGGTCCACACGGGTGCGCCGTACAAGACCATACTAGATACTATACCGGCATAAAGTCGACGGCAGAGCGATCCCGGACCCCTCACATTAGGCATTAACCTACCAAGTGCGGAGGCAGCATTGATGAGTCGTCGAACAAGCCCGGTAAAGTGTGCCCGAAATCCTCATCAGCCATCTAGCATTAAGCCCAGATACTTCATCTGGGCTTTTCATCGTAACATCACGCCATCCAGTATTAGAGCTGCCCCGCGTGGAGGTCCATGAAAGAGCATGTACTCGATCTTAGTGATGGATGCCTCTAAACCCAATCTCCGAATCCTTTCCATCACTAGGTTTGTTCCAACTTCGGCAAGAAGGGAAACCTCCTTATAACTCCTACCTCGAGTCGTGATGAGGGTATCGTCCGCGTAGCATACCAACCCCATCTTTGGCAGCAATGGGCATCCCAGCAGCCAGTCGAAGCCAATGTTCCATAACACAGACCCAAGCACTAACCCCTGCGGCACTCCGCGGACCACTCGTTGCCGGAACAACAATATCAACGGCGAGTACATCACTCACTTGCGGTTTGCCGATGACATCGTCGTAATGGCAGAGACTCTGGAAGATCTCAATACAATGCTCGATGACCTCTGCAGAGTGTCTCAACAGGTGGGCCTTAAAATGAACATGGATAAGACAAAAATCATGTCGAACATCCATGTTTCGCCCCACCCGGTCACCGTTGAGAACTCAGCACTCGAAGTTGTAGACGAGTACATCTACCTGGGACACAGGATCCAATTAGGAAGGTCCAACTTCGAAAAAGAGATCAACCGCCGAATCCAACTCGGATGGGCAGCGTTCGGAAAATTACGGGACATCTTTTCATCCATAATTCTTCAGTGCCGGAAGACTAAGGTCTTCGAACAGTGCGTGTTGCCAGCGATTACATATGGTTCCGAGACATGACCGCTGACTATGGGGCTCGTAAGAAGACTCAGAGTCACTCAGCGGGCAATGGAGAGGGCTATGCTCGGGGTTTCCCTACGTGATCAAATCAGAAATGAGGAGATCCGTAGGAGAACTAAAGTCACCGACGTAGCCTACCGAATTGCAAAGCTGAAGTGGCAATGGGCAGGGCACATAGTTCGCAGAACCGATAGACGTTGGGGCCCGAAGGTGCTAGAGTGGCGGCCTCGCACCGGAAAACGCAGTGTCGGCATACCCCCACCAAGTGGACCGATGACATCAGGCAGGTCGCTGGCAGCCGCTTGATACAAGCGGCGCAAGATCGGGCCCATTGGAATTCATGAAGAGGGACCTTTGTCCAGCAGTGGACTTCCATAGGTTGAGACGACGACGATGATATCGCAATGCCTCCAAAACTGTCCCATGTGGAAGATTATTGAAGGCATTCGGTATATCAAGCGAAACCAATAGGACCACCTAGGGACAGCCTGGGCCCGAGTTCCTCAAGATGCTGAACGATACGAGAAGCTTCTCGAAGATCTTTTCCATCTCGTTAAGTAAGAATAGTAATATCCGGATGGGGTGCCTAAAGGACGAACTCCCTTCCGTAACAGACACAATCTTCCCACGTTCCAGATCCTTGAAAACTGGCCAACGACAAGGCACTCGTCAAACAGTTCCCTAATACACCCGCTATGGGCGGGGTATTTCCAAGCAAGGATGCCATCAGGGCCCGGCGCAATTTTTCCTGTCTTTAGGCGCTCGACAACTAGGTCCATCTCTTCATCAGTTACATTTGTATAAATATAAGCAAGACTTAAACATTAGTTTTCCAAAGAAGTTTCACTTCTGACATGTGTACTTTGTACGCACGCACTTTAATTTTTTTAAACAGGAAATATGCTGTTATTGCGGTAAGGTGTTTAGTCTATTCATAATTAAACTGTCTGAAATACAGTTTCCTATATGATAACTTTTTGATCATAATTGTTAATGATGGGGCAAATATTTATTATAGTCCTTAAATGTTATCGCTGTAAAATCTTTTAACCTATTTATCTATGACTTTCTCCCGAAAATTGTACATTGTTGCTCCTGAAAACGTTTTTCACGTACGTCTTTTTATTATAAATGGTTCGATTTTTTAGTATACTGATTCGCGGAAGTTCTGTTAATAAAGTGTGTTCGCACTTGAAACGGAAGATAAAGCTGAAATGCAACAAATATGCCGCAATTTAAACACGGTACATGTGGTATGCGTTTAACATAGCTACGATTCGGAGCGGTATGTTATTGCCGACCAACATACGTGCAGAGAGGGCTTTCTGACATTTCATGCCGATGAACAGGCTACGTGTGCATACTGTGTAACATTTATAACCGTGAACATTCTTATAAAGCCGGAATTGTACACATAAACACTTTTTTGATAATTTTGCTATATTTTATGGGACTTTTCATTAACTCTTTTGATATTGTTGTAGACGGCATTGAGGAGATACTAGATCATCATCAGAGATCATAAAACTAAATCAATCCCTCACTTATCACGATGTCAACACTACATGTAACTTTTGATTTTTAGCCCTTTAAAATAGTCAACATTCATACAGTGGAAACAATCTATTGAAAAGGCGAAAAATAATTTGTAGAAAAGACGACGAAAGGTACAGCTCTTTCGGTTTACTAAAGCTTACTTGAATGAAGGATTTTTGAACAACAAATTCGTTCGAGATTGATTTGAAATTTAGTAAATTGATTCTTTTGGACTATCGGGATTGGGAACTAACTACACGGGCTAACTTGTAAGAGAATAAGAAGTTATTATTAAATTATTACTACTCTCCATAGATATAATTTATAATCAATAACTACCTCTACCTATCAATAATGCTCTACCTTTATAAATTTTTGACAATTTATTTGCAAAAAAAACTATATAAAAGAATAACAGCTTGAGCTAACTGCGTAAACAAAATCTACCTATGTATGTAAACCGATAAGAAAAATTATACAATATTATATCTTTTACGAAGTATCTTCATTTACTGATGAGTGAGCTCATACATCTGCAGACGATTAAATTGAAAATATCTTAATTACTCGTATATCCTGTTATATAATTATAAAGTTATTGTTTCCCAAATGATCGAAAATGGAAAAAATAAAAGTAATTTCAACAAAATACCAGGTAAATGGGAACAGAGTATTTTGTCGTTTCAATAATTCTGAAAAGACGGACGAAAGAGGCAAATCTTTTTAACCGATGCGGAAAACTAATGGCAGAGGCGAGGCTTTCGGGAAAATCCGCTTCTTGTTGTCAATACAAGGCAACTGTGATGGTTCCCCCAGTTAAGCCTTTATTTCAAATGTAAACTATGTTGTCTTCCATTACCCAACATCTCAGATTGCTTTGGATGTGAGTAAATGTCTAAGGCGATCTGTAATATGTTTATCTTATAAATCGATCGACCTCAATTCACCTGAATTAATATAACATAATGAAATTACTGTATTGTATAGATTATTGTTTACTATGTGACTTTGTAAGTGAATGTCTCCTAGAGGGCTGAAACGAGTTTGATGATTTTTGCCTTCAAAGGTGTAATGCTTAAATCCACCTGACTATTGTTCAAATATAAAAAAGGACGTTGGATATAAAAAAGGTACAAAAGAAGATGTCGAGTGACTAAAATTGCGAAAGGTATGCTCAGATGCTTTAGGCAAGGAGAGAGAATGAATGAAAGAAGAATGACATAAAGGACTTAAGAGTGAAGAGTGAATGGGAAAGTTGGATAAGGAAGACCAAGGCGAATGTTTCTGGACCAAATCCAGTACATTTTAAATAAGGGCCAGGTCAAGAGTACTCTAAAGCGACGAATTTGTATGAAAGATTTAATGGGAATGAGGGAGATATGCACGGATCGTGGCAAGTGGAAGGACATGGTCTTTGCCTACCCCTATGTGAATGAGGCGTGATAATATGTATGTATAAAAGTCAATCCGGATTTTCCCCACCAGCAACAGCAAGCTACAAAGATCTAGTCATTACACAAGTGATATCTCTTGTGCAGATAGTCACAAGATTGAAACCTGGGCAAGCACCACAAAAATTTTCTTTATAAAGAACTGCTTTATGTAATTTTTATTCAAAATTCATTGCACTATTCCTTGATGAAAAACATCATGAAAACCTTGCATATCTTGTCTGTATAGACTATCAAAATTTATTAGAGCAGCGTGACTGGTAAAACATTCACAAATCCTCTCTTATGAGTGTTGCAGACTGTAAGTAAGTAAGTAGTAAGTAGCAGCCCATTAAGGTCCCACTGCTGGGCTGATGCCACCTCACTCCAAGGGGCGAGGGTTAGAGCATAGACCCACCACGCTGCTCCACTGCGGATTGGCAGGCATAGTACACAACAAGTGCACTCTCTATTTCTTCACTCTCATAGTCCGATGTGACGGGAATCCGACAAGACTGGAGAGAGATCAGGCGCAGGACCGACGGCTTAACGTGCTCTCCAAGGTACGGGGGTGGATCAGACCACAAAGTTCCCAACTTCGGACAAATATTGAGAAAATCTTAATAGAAAACTCAATATTGATTTTTGAATTGGCCCGAACCGGGACTCGAACCCAGGACCTCATGTCTGTAGTCGAACATGCTAACCAGTAGACCAATGAGTGACTGTAAGTACTTTTGTTCAAAATGGAATAAGAACATGATTAATAGCACGGAAGCACACACTAATCATATATTTTAAAATTCCTTTCCTTCGAATCCTGAAGTTTGTTCGTCGGTAATGAATCTACCCGGAACGTTAATGTCAATTTACATGCAATATATTGATCGATCCTATATAAATGGAACTACATTAATCCAATCATTTTTGTGATTAAATTATTCCTGAATTTTATAATACTCTTTATTATTATTAGTAAGAGTGCTTTATACACGTTCAATTTAACAGTTTTTGCAGCTTCATCAGTTTATTATTTATAAGTAGTGAAAATCAGGTATCAAGAAGCTAAATTTCAAAATGTTGTTGACCTACGTAATCCAAAAGCTCCACACGATCTATAAAATGTAAGAAAAAGTTATAAAGACTTTCGATAAAATATATTAGTTTTTAAAATCTTCTGTGTTGAGCGCGAGGTGCAAAATCGGCGTACGGACTGTAAATCATATTTCCCTCCATTTATATGGACACTTTATTACGATGGCGCGTTCTAAATCAAATGATAAAATGCTTCTTATTTTATGTTTCCTTTCGTTGCTCGACGCGTATTGTCGCCTTCCTGACTGCTTGTGGCGTCTGCTACCTAAGTGCTTTGCTCGCATCTTGTGATTTTGTATACTTTTCCAAGAAACTGAGTTAAGTGTTGAACGTGACTTAGTATTTATTTATTCAGATTAATTTACCCTACTTCGAATCAAACGGTTTTATTCATATTTGTATTTTGAACATATATGAAATCATCTTTATTTTAGTAGTAGTTTACTTAATGAATCATGGATCGTTCTCGTATAGACTGGCGCAGGTGCTCACCGGACACGGCTCTTTTGGGAAGTACACACATCATATTGCTGGCTGGGAGGAATCGCCCATCTGCCACGAGTGCAGTGACCCCGTCGACTCGGCGCACCATGATGTGGCAGAATACTCGGCGTGGGCATCACAGCGGCATCTCTTGGTGTCGTTGATTGGCGGAGACCTCTCACTGACTAGCATTGCCCGTGTAATGGTCGCTTACGAAGCCGTGGCCTCCATTTGCGAAAATGTTATGGCGCTAAAGGAGGCACTTGAGAGGGAGCAGGAGGTTGCTCCTGATGCCCCTGCTGTACGTCGCCGAAGGTTGGGCAGCAGAAGGCTTACATTTGCGCGCTTCATCCCACAGCCTTGAATCTTGATTCGGCTTCATGCGGGTAACCATATTGGTTTGCGCAAGCGAGCCGCTGGTGTCCCATCTTAGGATGACGTGGGACCGCTGGGTTTTAGTGGGTATTCTGTCTCATCGGTGAGTCCCGCACTCCCGACTCTTTAGTCAGGGTGCGTAAATTCCAGCGAAAAACTAATAAAGAGGTTAGCATCTTGATCTGTATCATCATCATCACCTACCATCGAATATGATAACAGCCAAACGCTAACTTGTTTGCAGTAAAAAAGTATTTAACCCATTCTGTATAAGAATCTCTAACTTTTACATTTTGGATTCCGAACATTTTTTGATACACCTTAAAATACACTTCACAGATTAGAACAAAATCAATGATATAAAAATTAATTTACAGGAGCCCATCAGGTAAATAAATATTTGCAGTGTTGTTTCATAATATTACTTTCAAATACATATTCATAGGGTTTGTTTACATTGATTATTTGTTGTGCCAAATTAGCAGTGATAGCTGTAGATGTTAACAAGTTAATTTGCAATGTTCACAAATCTGATTTGCAATATTTAGACAGGCAAAATGCAGCTGAAATTTCAATAATTCAAATTAGATAACTTTTAATTGAATATTAATTTATATGCTTCTTTTTAAAGCAGTTTAAGAAAAGTGAGAGATTTTCAAAATCAAAATCTAAATATTCTTTATTCAAGTAGGTTGAAAAAGCACTTTTGAATCGTCAGTAGTCTGCCCGTTGGTAATAAATCTACCACCGGTTCGAAAAGTTGAATTCGCTCAGAAGAAACCGGCAAGAAACTTATCGGTTACTCTTTTAAAGATAGTTTTGTATGTTACCATATGTAATATATTGCTTCTGTGAGCAACTGGAATCAAGTTCAAATATTTTTATCGCTTAAATAATCTTTAACATTATAATATGTCTTTTTAAAAGAATGTTTTTTACATATATCTTAAAATTATGTGGGGGCAAATCTAAAACTGATTGAGCTATCTTATTAAAAATGGTCAACCCGACAAATGATTGCTGAACCTTGTTCACTCTAAAATATGTAATTATAAGTTCATTTTTAATTCTTGTATTAAAATTGTGTATTTCACTTTTCTTACTGTTTTAATGAATATTATCACGGATATACGGTTAAATACAATTGCGACGATACTGATATTTCTTTAAATTTATCTCTTAGAGAAGCACGAGATCCTAAATAATATATGGCTGGTATTGCTCTATTTTGTAAAATAAATATAATTTTAAATGTCCGCCGTCTTCCTCCATAAACATATGCCGTAAGACATAATTCTATGAAAATAAGCGAAATACTGTGGCTGAGGTTAACAATAGACTAGTAGAAACCGACTATATGGTTGGCACTAAGTATTTCAAGGCCCGTAAATAGAAAATCAAGAGATTCTCTAACTATACTCTCAATCTCATGCAGCAAAGACAGACACTGAGTCATCCTCGATGGCACAGTGCCGGAGGCATGGCATAGGAGAGCGGTAGTGTTGTTCTTCAAGAAAGGCGACAACTCTAAGTCATCTCTACAAACTGTTCTCGAGAGTCATTACGAATCGTCTCGTTCGCAGATTTGACGACTTCCAACACCCGAACAAGCCGGTTTCCGAAAAGGCCTTAGTAGCATAGATCACATCTTTACGCTGCGGCAGATTATACAAAAGACCGATATAATCGGCCACTTTGCTTAGCGTTCGTGGACTAAGAGAAAGCCTTCAATTCGGTGGAAAGATGAGCTGAGTTGAAATCTTTACAGAGATGCCAAATTGACTACCGGTACATACACGTGTTAAAGTGTTTGTACGAAAACGCCACCATGTCAGACCGTATTCAAGACCAAAGCACAGCGTCTATCCAACTGCAGCGTGGAATGCGACGGGGAGATGTTATCTCCCCGAAGCCCTTTATTGCAGCGCTGGAAGACCTTTTTAAGCTTTTGGAGTGGAACAGACTGGACATCAACATCAACGGCTCATCTATGGTTTGCTGATAACGTAGTCATTATGGCAGAGACTCTCGAAGTTCTCAATACAATGCTCGATGACCTCAGCAGAGTTTCTCAACAGGTGGGCCGAAAAATGAACATGGATAAGACAAAAATTATGTCTAATATCCATGTACCGCCACACCCAGTCATCGTCGAAAACTCGGCTCTCGAAATTGTTGACGA
Organism: Elymnias hypermnestra; assembly: GCA_015832385.1. Classification (NCBI taxonomy): domain Eukaryota; kingdom Metazoa; phylum Arthropoda; class Insecta; order Lepidoptera; family Nymphalidae; genus Elymnias; species Elymnias hypermnestra. Next base: position 7,880,715 of record JACTOM010000929.1, read on the forward strand.
GTACACATACCTGGGACATATAGACCAACTAGGTAGGTCCAATTTCGAGAAGGAGGTCAACCGCCAAATCCAACTCGGTTGGGCAGCGTTCGGGAAACTACGCCAGATATTTTCGTCTGATATCCCTCAATGCCTGAAGACCAAAGGCTTCGAACAGTGCGTGTTGCCAGTGATGCAACACGCAAGACTATGTGTAGCTGACTATGGGCCTCATGCGGAAGCTCATAGTCACTCAGCGTGCTATGTAGAGGGCTATGCTCGGAGTGTTTCTACGTGATCGAATTAGAAATGAAGAGATCTGTAGTAGAACCAAAGTTACCGATATAGTCCTACGAATCGCGAACCTGAAGTGGCAATGGGCTGGGCACATAGTCCGAAGGTTGGAGTGGCGACCCCGCACCGGACGGCGCAGTGTAGGCAGGCCCCCCACAAGGTGGACCGACGACATAAAGAGGGTCGCCGGTAGCCGCTGGAGCCAGGCGGCGCTATATCGTGCCTTGTGGAGGTCATTACGTGAGACCTATGTCCAGCAGTGGACGTCCATCGGTTGAAGCGACGAAGCGATATATACCATTTTGGCAGTAAATACAGCGGAACTAAGTTTCCTCGCCAGAGTCTCAATATGGGCACCCCACTGAATCCCAGAGTCTTATTTTATATCTAAGAATACTGTAGATTTAACTTTCTCTACAGGATCATCATTAATTATTATTTGTACAAATTTCTTTTGACAAAGTTAATTCAACATATGTTTCATGCTTAGTTTTGGATAAACAAAATCATCTAATCAGCACAGCCCCAAATTTATTTATTTTAATAGGTATGTAGTAAATAAATACCTTGTATGAACCAAGATTTTTGACAGAGCATGCGAGGCGAACGCTGCGTCCTGCCGGCACCGTCACATTTTGTATGACATCAGTGAACTCAGGCTCTTCTACAACTGAAAATAAACATATTCTCATTAAAAAAAAGTATATAACACAATCAGAAATGCAAATATTACATGGTTCTTATATAGTGTTAATTGTAATAAAGTAATTGGCATAACATTAACAACACATTTATAAAGTTTAGTATAAAAGAAGACTTTTCTGATATACGTACCAATTAAAGATATACCCAGTATTGGCGTCTCTGTCGAGTGAAAAAATATACGTAAAAGACCCGTGTATATCTAATACCAAAACCCTAATCTAATAATTTACAAATTTTGCTCTTAGATTTTAATGAGATAAGTTAAAAAAAAATTACGCCAAACCACTTAATGCCTTTAAGGGTGCTTCCCATTGTAAGTATGCCTAATGATATGTCAATTAAATACTACAAAAACCTTTTTTTTTTTATTCATTTCCAAAACAAAATCACTGTATAAACTGTTTTAATTAATATTGATGGTACATGAAGTCTTTCGAAAACATTAAATTCAAATAAATGACTCCAATCAGTCCTCCCCTGAGGCTTATCGAACTGGTAAGGCGTCGCAGTTATTAGGACATTTTTGTGTCAAAAGATACGATTTGTAATTTTCAAATTATCAAAGCAGAATGCTTTTAAACAAATTGAGTGGGCGATAAGGAATAATGTCGTCGTTTATCAAGTTGCGAGATAGATGGCTGCTGTTCTACTCTACCCATTTTAAACGCGTTTGTCTTCAACTTGCCAAATTGGCTCTCTTTGTTATTTTTGCAAATTCGCACGTTAACTTCTCCAGTAATGACTTTATGGTAGGTTGGCGCACGTAATGCGCGGCGTCATATAATAGTTGTAGCAATAAATTTCGCGGGTGACTTATCGTGTGGTTGACTGAATAAACATTTGTCATTCTTTGAAGAAATAGGGAGACGTGAGATCGGCCGGAGAGGTTGCCCGGCGACACAATTCGCAAAAGACGCCCCATCGCACTGTTTGAAGAATAATCTCGCTTGGCAATGATATTAAGTGGTTCGTCTACAAGTTCTATTCTCTCTTGGGGTATACTAGTATATAAGTACTTGAGAGTTTCGTATGCACAATGGTGCCAGTACTTTTCCGCTGGCAGAGCTCTGGGGTTCGATTCCTAGCATTTATCTGAGTCTGGACTGGGGGAAGTTTCAGCTATGGCTAGTTAATATTCTACCAGCAAAGATGTGGCACCAAATAAAAAAAATCCGTACCGGTGCGAAGTTGTGTTGAAATAAAAAGAGATCGGTCTAGTCCAGAGACAGCTCTTTACATTTTACGACTTTAGAATGTTTCATCAACAATTTCAATGCTTAGTTTAACCGGTTTATAATAAAAGGCGAGAAAGACTTAAGACAAGGAATAAGGTGGACGAAACATTTGCCCATACGGGGTTAACACACACGTACATTGATAAAAATAACTTTTATAAATTCAATCTATAAAAAACGAGCTTCTTCATTGACAAGACAAAATAATTAAAGTCCAGTTTAGTATTCGGGTCAACCGGGGAGGTGCAATGTTCTCCTACAATACCAAACTGAAGTAATAACATTTCATGCTATATATTGATGCGAGAATAAGACAATCGGAAACCAAAGAAGGCGAAATGAACAAAATTAAAATATCTTACTTCTGAAAGTTTATAGATGATGGTAATCACATAAAATCAGGTTTATAGTTAAGATAACGTAGGCCGGTTGGTCTTTAAAAAAAATTAATATTAATTAGCAGGATTAATTGATTGTAGATCTTATGCTCAATTTACATCATTCTCTAAAAAGCTTTCAAATTTGCATTAACTTAAAGGATTAAACGATATGTGAATCAAAAGTAATTTGGTTCGCAGTGCTGCTTGCGCTTTACTGTATTACATTATATTTATTACTATAAATTCATAAGACACCTATAATAAGGAATCAGTGTCATGACGTTGAAACGTTATTGGACCCGAGTGTAAGCAGTCTTCGAGATACGATTCCTGTCATCTTTACTTTTCTTCAGACGTCGGGAAAAGCTTATCACTCCTGCCATTTATTCGATTAGATTGCTTCATCTAATATTATATCTTGTAGATAGTAAACTTTGCGTGTGTTTAGTAGTATATTCTGTACACTACTAGCATACTCGACCGCGTTTCATTATGGCTCGGTGTGATATTATTTAAACGTCAACTAAGTCACGCTAATCTCGGAATAAATCGATTGAATATTACTATTTTGCAAAAGCATGAAAATTAAAAAATGCTTATTGAATCATTCAAACTATGTGATAATAAGACGCATTTTAATTTCTAATATTATTTTTAGAAAAATAAATTTTCAACAATATAAGTTTTTCTATCATATTTACTGCGTGTCCGTGTTTTTCACATAGAAAAATCGACTAAAATTTTGATTTCAAATATGATTCGAGGTATTTAGTCAAACGTATGTTATTTGCGTGCCATGAGAAATATAGTTGTCACTGTATTAGTTAATATTAAAATTTTTGGATAATTGAGTATGACGCAATGTGAATATGATAATATTTATTACAGTTATATGAAATCAATATATGAATTCCTTCAAGCATGCGCTTAAGAGAGTTGGCAATGCATGCTTAACATCAGTTGAGTAAGGGCAGTGGAGTAGAAAATGAAGCACCGTGCTTAGCTAATACGATCAACTGAGCAAACGCTACGAAGCTTTCATCTTCGTTTCAGGTATTTGCTACGCTCGCACACTAGTGACTCAGAATAAAGCTTGAGCATTCCTTTATTATTATTCGGTTTATATCACGACGTATTAAAAGTAATGTTCAAAATTATATTCACATACTTTCAACATTCGCTTCGATGATAAGAGACACCAAGACCTGTGTAGAAATATTATAGAAATTAAAGAGTTTATTTTATTTATTAATTGATATTTACATACATTGATGTTTACATTAACTGCATGATTGGTCTAGTGGTTAGTATGTTCAGCCACAGTCATGAGGTCATGAGTTCCGGGTTCGGCCAATTTAAAAATTGATATTGAGTTTTCTATTTAAGATATTCTCAATGTGTGCCTGAAGTTGGAAAGTTGGCGGTGTGATCCACTCCTGTGCCTCGTTGACCAGGTTAAAGTTGTTATCTCTCTCCGGCTCTGTCGGATTTCCGTCACATCGGCCTATGGAAGTGAAGGAATAGAGAATGCACTTGTTTACTATGCCTGCCAACCCACAACGGAGCAGCGTGGTGAGTCTATGCGTTAACACCCATCTCTCCTATGAGTGAGGAGGCCTGTGCCCAGCTGTAGGACGTTAATGGGCTACTACTTACGTTACCTTACATATGATGTCCCTAATCCTTTACTTTCCAGAAGTGGAAGTACATATCAACTATTTATAGATAATCAAAATTTTGCTTTAAAATCTCATAAACCGTAACTTCTCCAATCTACGTCAATCATTATGGTATTAAAAGAAGAAACAGTATTAGTAAAGCTTTTTTGCCTAATTATTTGACTCTTTTATATAAATTTATATGTTTTAATTAAAGGGTAAATAGGTTGTATTCGTAATGAAGGCATTATGTAATCACCGTATCTCCTTAATATTCATAACAATGACGAGTGTAAGAGCGCACATTCAAGATAATGAACGCGGCGAGACAAGAAGTTCTGTTTGTTTCAATAATACCGCGCATTAAAATTAACCAGGGTAAGGTTGACAATAATCTTACACACCGCACGCCGCCGTATGAAGGGGTATTTACGGGTTAATTAAGTCACCGCAGACAGAGGCGCGATGGGAGGTAATCCCATTGTCACGGAGGCCAAGAGGTTAGCGTTTAGCCTGAAGCACGTATCGATTCCTATCAAAATGAAGATAGGAAGTTATATTTTCGAATATTCTACCCTGTAACGCCGTAGTCTTAATATGGTTTGTAGTCATTGGGACTAGATATCTTAGGTATGTAGCTTTTGTCAATACAGACTAGGAGGAAAACAAATCCAATGTTTCGTTATGTGTGTACAAAATTAAGAATTACATGAATTTTTGTCGTCGTTATATAGCCTTAATGCTACATGGGATAAAAACGACGGCCTCGCTGGCGCAGTGGTGCGATTGCCTTGCTAGTAGAGGTCCCGGGTTCGACTTCGGTAGGACGAATTTTTTAAATTGTTTGAGTCTGGTCTGGTGGAAGACTTCGGCCATGGCTAATTACCACCCTACCAGCACTGCCAAAAGAAAGAGATTTGTGTTCCGGTACGATGCTGTGTAGAAAGCGTAAGGGGTATGTCGCCTCTTACCAGATTAGCCCGCTTGCATCTTAGACTGTATTATCACTTAGCATCACGTGCGAGCACAGTCAAGCGCTAAGCTGTCAGCCATAAAAAAATGGAATAAAAAGAGTTTATTATAATTCTGTGAGACAAAAAAAAAATTATTAAGATCGTCACAAAAACGAAGTAACGTTAGTTTTTAAGCCGTTTTTCTAAAACTAAATCACTTATATTTAAAACTAACAATGCCCCGTGGTTTCACCCACGTAGATACCGATCTCGTAGCAGTGGAATGTATAATAAGTCGGACTATTTTCGTTAACATAAAAGTTGTATTTCAAGGATTTAATAAAAGAATTTTTGAAATCGCTCCATTAATTTTTAACTTATTAAATAAAATAGTATAGGATATACCATTGGTATCCTGGAATATCAGCTAAATCACCAGTCACAGGGCCCGTTATAAGGGTCGCTACAATTTTCTTTAGATTGACACTTTTAAATTCGTTATATCGTTTGAATGAAATGTCCGATTTTAGTCATTTAAAAAGTATTTTACAGATTGAATCGGTTTTTAATAAAATTTAATACGATAAGGATTAATATAGAGGTATGAATAATATGGTTTCATTATTGTCTGCACTTTTAAAATGCAGAAAAGTTGTTATAGTGGCATAACTACAGTAGTTGGACATATGGTATCCTGGACTTTTTTATAGACATTAATACGTTCTATAATACTGTTGAAAATTTTTATCAGTAGCGGCTAGTTACTGCCCTACTTTCTTACAAAAATATGTGTTATATAGAAACCATAAAAAGTAAATTACCTCTTGGCAGGTTAGGATCCTTCCATCTCAAACTATACGATCACTTACCATCAGATAAGGTAATAGTCAAGCATTTATCTATTAATAAAAAAGACTTCTCACGGCTGGATAGATTAGGTAATATGAGAGAGCAAGGTATCCCTTACCCTATTAAACATACAGTGCAACAACTGGCGTTGTCAAATTGATTGATAGAAACATGTCCAGCGGTGGATATATCGCTGCTTTGAAAGACACAACAAATAAAAATAAATGGATAGCTGTATGAAAATATAGATATTTTTTAAAATAAATCAATTACCTAAAGACATTTTGTCGTGCCGCAGGTATTTATTTGCTCACTTGGATCTGAGTTTTTATTGCGGGAAAAAATATTCTATTTTGATTCTATGCGTCCTTTAAGTAAAGTTTCACATATTTTGGATATGATTAGTTGAGGCGATGAAAATAATGAAACCAAAATAATAAAAAATAATCAAATCGCAAGAATCTGTTATTATATTTAAGCGATGACCGGAAGGGTTTGTTACAATGTCATATTAATATATTGGCCTTAATGCAAATCAGAGGCAGACACTCGGAAGTCATCACGAGAGGCGGCGTGGTACAAACTGGCCACAAATTGACACCTCCATAGGCACAAAATTGATTGCGGCTATGTGCTCGTTATAATTCATGACGATGAAAAAGTGTTTCTTTCTATCTGTTATAGGGATTCCAATGTATGAGACGCCATCAAAAATGTTTATAAAATAACGAAATGATTAAATTAAAGTTAGGCAATATTTAAATAAGGGAAAAGCCACTTTCCAAATATATATCGAGTTCAGATCATGTTTGTTTAAACGTATAGAAATAAATACAAACCAAATAATACGCTACTTTTATCATGAAGAGCCATGGTAGTCATTGCATATATACATCGATTCTAGTTGAGAGTTACATGCTTGAATCCTGGGGAGGGGGCACCGATAATTTTTTTTTGGTAAGGTTTGCGTAAAATTGTTTTGCCTATTTCAGTGAAGTAAAAATTCGTGAGGAAAACTGCACAAGGTTATGAATTGGTGTATACATATTTATTAGTTACACTGTATATTACTCATTGTATCATACGCAACTATCTCTAAAAAAGTAACCGTTGAGTTTCTTGACGGTTTCTTTTCAGCGGATTCAACTTTCCGAACCGGTGGTCGATTTGTTGCCAGCGGACAGACTATTGAAAATTCAAAGGTACTTTTAGAGCCTACTTGAATAAAGAATATTTTGATTTTGATTTAGACTGTATTTGCCATTTAATGACATGACATGACTTCGTAGTTCATAAACAACTAGTTCTGTAAAATGGAAGATGGGAATCACTTAATATCAGGAGGTCAGACTGAACGATGTAATTGTTTTCTTAAATAAAGAACTAAACGTTTTTCCCTAGTTTTTTTTCACTACCTTAAATTTTGTAGGTTGAGTGCTACTTTTGAAAATGTATAATACGAAATTTAACTATATAAGATAACCTCAATATTAAAGTCGGCTTTGTATAATTAATAACAAGAAATACAAATTCCTAAACTAATAATGGTCGAGTCCGCAAAGGCCGCTCTGAATTCTAACACAATTTCACATTAAAGTTCGCCCTTATGCAAATCAAAGTCGGTCATTCGGAACTCGTTCAGAGAATCTGTATCGTTAAACAACGCAGTTTATACCTTGGGGAATCAAACTATCAGTTCGTAGCCTAAAATAAAACAATAACTCGTGTCTATACCGTAAATTTAAAGATTTTTTTATATTATAAAAAAGGATTTTTACAGACCATAGACATTTATAATATTTTGATGACAGATAAACTTCCGTGTCAGGTTTAAACTCCATGTTTTCCGTAAGCTCGGAGCAATTCTGGATATAGCGTAACCCACAAAACCCCTGTGGAATAGCGTGGTGGTTTTGTGCTCTAGAAACTCTCTCTACTATAAGTAAGGAGACTTGTGTCCAGCAATAGAACGATATAGGCACCAGCCTAGCCTATTGTCGTCCTACTGCTAAGTACCAAATTACCTTACGTATGATGTTCTGTAAAAAGTTATCTTAGACTTTATCGTTAGATACCATCAAGTGACATCGTAGTCAAGCGAAACTGTAGAAAATTAGAAAAAACGAGCATTTGCCCTTTAAATAACATGTGATAGTCTATGCCAAAATATTATCAAATGACATAATTATCACGGAATACTACAACTAGATGAAAGAAATCTTAATAAAATCGAGTAGAATCGATCCCACATTACGCATACCCGGGTAGTCAAATTTAACTTCCCACAGATATCAGCATACCAAAAGCAAGTTTGACGTGGTACTTCATAAAATTTCCTGGAAATTTATATCAGAGTTTGAGAGAAAAATACTTAGACATTGCGTAAAAGTCTTGAGTTCAATTTTATCGCCTGTCACATCTTTTAGGTTGTTATGTAACTAATAAAATAAAAATATTTTTCCTAAGAATACCAGAAACTTGAAATCAATATGTAAAAAATTAACCTGATATCTTATTTTAGTATCCATCCATTGTCATATTATTATACCATCAATCGTCAGATTAAAAGAAATAAATATGTAAAATAAAACAACACACCGCATTTATAAATCGATATATCTTCGTGTTAAATCGACATTTTAATGTTAAATAACTTGGAAAACCATATAAGGTACTTTAAATTTTCGAATAAATTTAAGATAAGAAACAGCCTATTAACGCCCCAGGGTACAGGCATCCTGAATCATAGGAAACATTGTGTTTGAGTATAAACCTACAACGCTGCTCCATTGCGAGTTGGCAAGCTGCACATACCCCTAAGTTGCTGCCATGATTTCAGGTTTGCTCACGATGTTTTCTTCATCAAAGCACAGTGATGGGTTGGAAAAAAACAATTAAGCACTGAAGTTTTATATTTTTAAAGATAAATTTAACGGTACCAGCGGTGATTCAAACCTGCGATTCCTGTAAACGCGAATCCAAGCATCTCACCACTAGCCCATCGAGGCTTTTCGGATATTAGTGTAAATATTCGAGTATATAATAGTGTATGTAACGTACAAATATTTACATTTAATTTAACAACTCATAAAAGTTGCATTAACTTTCTAGATAAAGTCTCAAAAATGTTTCAGATAATGCTAGTCATCGTCACACTTTTGTAATCGAGTAGTCATTTTGAAAAGACAGACTTATTTTCATTGTAAGTTCTATATAAAAATTGGGTTACATTTAAAATATGTATACTACATTGTCAATATATCACAAAATATTATATTTTGAGATTGAACTGGACTTTGTGTAGAAAACATACTTGAAATTATGTGTTTTTCCTACACAAACCCATTTCAGTTTTCGAATATTAACAATAGCCGTTGGAAGCACTCCAAATGAATGGAAATAGTAAGTGTCACACGCCATTTTATGTAATCTTAGTATTTATAATATCGCATACGTTTTATTTTTCAAATAATCAGATAGCTTTTCGTTTTTCCTGCTAAAACGAAAACACATAGTTTCTGTTGTAAGTTTCAACGTAAATATTAAATAAATAAATAAATGAATAATCGTTTATTTGGGATAAACAATTAACAAGATGTAAGATTCAAGATACAAGTAAAAATAACAGATATCCCAAATGGGAGGCACCTCAGCATAATGCCGCATTGGTACGCAAACCAATATGACGCTGATTTTCAGGCGTCCCCGAAGAAAATTGTGTTTTATCAAAAACATGCAATCCTTAAGCAAAGACTAAAAAGATTCTTTTGATTTGTCATCAAATGAGAACACAATTTAGCGATCAACAAACCCGAGGACGATAAAAAAGTAACAATCGGGGATCTTCCGTAGAAAGGCTGGTATTGGATTTATAAACCAATATTTTTAACAGATTATCTGAAAACATTATTATTTATCTATACATATTTTAAAATATTGTTTGCAATAATGACAATTTTTTATCAAAGATGAATTTTAAACGTGTGGTACGAGGATGGATCTGCGTCTGCGTTTTTAATTTAGTTTTTATTCATGTATAATAGTTAAACAACTTATATAGAAAAACATATATAGTTTAGAAATGGAATAAGCCGCCTATTCTGACGCCACTGATGAACACTGGTCTCCTAACATATAGAAGTGAGGGTTTTAAAGCATAGACCCAATACGTGGTATCATATCCACTAAAACCCTGCAGCTAACCTGAAGCCACTTGAAAAGTGCAGAAAACGGCTACCTAATGGGTTTTAGTGGGTACCCCATATAACCCAACCTCTCTTTCAAGGTTCGGATGTCTTTGGAAGATTTCTGCCACGTTAAGAAACACACCCACCACGTTGGCCCACTGCATGCTACACGTGCCGCAAAATTACTCCAGGGATATCGAGGTTTTATCTCAATGTTTTCATTCTCCTAAAAGTACAATAAAGAATTTGAAATAACAATGAAGCACATAAGTTTCTTTTTTAAAAGGGAAACTTAGTAATGCTTGCTCTGGAAAATAACCGCATCTTACCGTCATGTCTTCCTTGTTTTTGGATAAAGCCGTAAAACTAAAAAATCTTTCCCATACATATTTCTTTCGGGTATAAGCGGAGATCGAAAGGGCGTTTCTAAAAGCGCCCTTGACAGAGCGGTGATAGGGGCGGCGGCTACAGCTGTCAACATCTGCTTCCGTGCTTCCGCCTAACTGACCGTGACATGACCCTCTACCGAACGATATTCCTTTTACAAGCTCTTCACGTTTATTTCGTGTGAGAAAAACAGAAAGGGAGGATAGCCGAGTAACAAAACTTTATTTTAGAAATCGCTGTTATAAGATCAGATTTTAAAACTTTGATATTCTAATAAATAATTACTTGTTTATCCAACTTTGAAGAAAATAAATCTGATATATAAAATTATCGTGTCACTGTGTTAGAAGTTGAACTCCTCCGAAACGGTTCGACCGATTTTCGTGAATCATAGCATGCATATCGACTAGGGCGGTGAATCAGACAACATCTATTTTTATCCCCCTAAATGTTAAGTGGAATTCCACACGTAATCTGTTTTCAAAATTCTTTGTTTTTATTTTTTATTATATGGAATTAAAAAATACATGCAACCCAATAATTTCACCTTTCTATCACCACACCTAATTTTTGATTACGCTAATCGTAATAAATAATAATTTGGCAAAACAACGTCCGCTAGTTTCCTTTAAAAATTCTTCAAATAACGTTACAATCTGAACCTAAAATTTGTAATCGATAACCATAATGAATTATATAAGTTAACAATTATTTGTCGCGCAAACACGTGTGACTTATCATGTCAAACAGCATATGACGAAATCTAAATATATTCAATAGTTTACCTTAGAAATCCAGTATATAAAATGTAATACATAATTTTATTCAATTAAAGATGTGTTATAAGACATAAATATTCTTTTGAGAGCGTAAACACAAAATTATCGTAGTTTTAAAATATTTTCGAGATATGTACATCCATGCATTTTACATTGAAATTTGTCGTTATATAGGATAGTTTTTAAGTTAAATAGCTATGTTACCAAAAATAGACTCGGTCCTTCACGTAAAATGGTTTTATTAAAATGTTTGAAGTAGCAATCCATTTTATCGCCATTTAGTGTAAATAAGAAAGTTACATAAATACAGTTCTCTCCCTAATAAAGCTTAAAAACGCGTCAAGGATCATAACAAAAACAAATAGTTACATCTTCCCAATCCGTCCAGTTAAGGATAATATGTTACTTTATTTCTATTTTCTGTATTCACTCAGGGTTTATGTATCTCGAATAGTCACGTCGCATCCCGCGAAGGGTAAGGCATACAAATAAGTGAAAGTCCGAAACCATCCAAACACCCCACGCCATGTTCTTTATCTGCGGATCTCTTAAAAGAATTTGATCATATATGAGAATATTACTAGTAACATCTGTGACAAGGGACGAATAAACTTAAACATCTGCTTTACTTACGAAGAAGTGATTTTAGAAATCTACGGAAACACAATGTTTTTACACGAGTATGTTGAAGGCGGACGGTTATTTGTTCCGTATAATTTCGAAATACCTAGGTCATCGGAAGTTAATCTATTGTGCCTGTATAATATACAAAAAGTTATTTGGTAAATATAATTAGATCTCGATAATAAAATTATGATTTCCAGAAAATATTACTCTTGGTCAAACCGTTTCTCAAGCAATTATAATAAAAGTAAATTAAGATAGTAGATACTAAACTTTGCGCTAAAAATTTAGTGCATAATTTTTTTAATTTTCTGTCAATTTAACGTTTAATACAAACTTATAAGGTTACGGAATTTAATGGAAACATTAATAAGACTTCACTTACCCGACCCGTCTGATATTGAAATTGTAGACTACAATATAAAAGACTCCTATGTTAATAAAAGCACAACATATTATACTTAAAAAACTGGCGATTAATCTCTCAAGTAATTTTACTATTGCGAATAAATATAATAACTTTTATTGGCCATGACTTTTTTTATTGAAATTTTACTTCTTTTGGCGCGTTAGGGAAAAATTATGAAAGTATTTTTTACGATGCGCGCTTACACCGTCACAAAAAACCGACACCCTGAAGTTAGCTATAGTCAGCATTTTAGTTTGTTTGATATTTTAGAATTATATAATACCTTAATTATTTTATTATATTACTAGTAATATATATTATGGCATTGAAAATATCAACGTGACATTCTTATCAACATTATAACTGAAGCCTCAGCTATAGAAAACAGATTATAAACTATTTATAACATGAAAGTTAGTCTACGTTGTTGAAAATGGCCATTATTTCCCTACACAATGGCCAGAGGAGCATACATGGGTAAAGGAGAGGATAAGTTACCACTGATTTTAAGTGGAGATTTTAATGTTAATTTCAACATAGACAATGCTGGGGAACTTATCGATTTCTTACGTGAAGATTTAAATCTGATAATCAATAATAACCCGAAATTACATCGAAAGAATTGCCAAAGCTCATCACCAAAGTCTTCGCCATCATGTGAATCCTGAAGCTGCTAAACTTCTGGATATCACAGGAATAAAGAGAAGACCTAAAAACCTTTGAGTTAGTGCAAGTGCAGTGACACAATATAGTATAGTGTTTTTAAGCAATAACTCAAGAACAGTGTGAGTCAATAGACATTATAGTAAACTAAGCATAGTCGTTGGACTCTAAACTTAGATAATACAATTACATATTAGGTAGATTAAGTCAAAGTGTTATTACTAATTAGTCTGTAGGGCTACCTCTTATATTATAAAACAAGCATTGGTTGGTTATACAAATAATGGAAAAAAAAAATAATAATAACCATTTACTTTCTACGACAGGACATGGTGCAATATTTTTATCATACTTTAGCTATCATAAGCCTCTTGTAACTCACATGTCTACTGAACTCCAACCAGTGGACGTGAATTAAATAGTAAATTTCAATTTGTATAGGTTGCATAATAAAATAAAAAATGTCCATTTCTGTAATTATATATATATATATATTTCTTTTTTATATTTAAACAAAGTTTATTAAACTTTCAATGTATTAAATAAGTTTTTTCTATTGTAAGTGCCGTTTTTTTCTACAAACGTAGAATAAAAGGGAAAGACAAATTTTTTGAAAAGATTTTTATCTTGTTACGCCAAAGAAGTATAACTTCTAATGCGTGTATATAAGTACACACACTTTTTATTGTTATACATTAGTTTCCACTCTCTAAATCTCAACTAATCTTATACTAGCGGATACTACTAAATTCTAAGAGTATTTTAATATGATTATTGTGATGGAAAACCAAGTAAAAGGGTCACATTATATTGCTGAATTTAAGAATGCGAGAGTGAAACACAAGAATGGAAAAAGGCCTGCAGAACGTAGCAGTAAATCACTACATATAGAAAACATTAAAAGGTTCAAGACCCTGAGCTAGTGGCCTTTCTGTTCGTATTAAAACAAAACCCGAGGATGATTAAGGGACAATACGACAAACACATCTATTAGAAGAAATGGCTTCTTAGCATAATACAGTTTCTTAAGTCTGATCACTAATTGAACAAGTGTTTTGAGGCTCACGGGCGCGTAAGTCGAGAGATCTAATTAAAGCATCTACTGCGGTGCGCCTCAGAGCCCCAGTCGGAGCCTATTATCACGCCTCCACCTCCTATTAGCATTGTCTCCTCGAGGGCGATACTTATCTTTATTTAAATTCACTTCTTGGTAATTGGGTTGACGAGTCGACAACGTGATTTGCATTGATGAGAATTGGCCGGTATATCCGGATCCCCTAACTTTTTAGCCGTTTATAATTTGTTTCATTGCTTTTTCAATTCCTACTATTATTTAACACTTTCCTTACGATACTTTTAATTTATAAACTTAAGTTTAAGTCATTTACTTGTGTGTGTAATAGCGATTTTTTTTTATTTCATTCATAATTAAATTTATTTTGGAAAATATTCTACTATTGTACGTTACATGCAATCATTTTAAGTAAGAAGTACATGTAAGACGACTGAGGTATAGTTTTTTATATTACTTGTACATTAATAGAAGGATTTCACTTACACGACTAAATAGACGCTTATAATATTAATGCAGGAAAGGATAGGAATCAAAATACTGTATTCAAAACACGCCTACGACACCGGTACACACAGTACAATTACGTTATACATTGCACACAACGTTTTGTGGCACTGCTTTCAGAGCAATACAAAAATGTGGAATTTATGAAACGTAAAAATATAAGAGGTTAATAATGTACCTACGTGCGCTGATAATATGAGCGTAGTTCGCAATTTTTATGTATGGGTGAGAGATGTATCGTTTTTGATAGCGAATGAGTATGAGTGCAGTCAAAGAGGATGCGCTTGGTTATTTCTCATTAAAGCACACGCGATAAAATCACACACAGTCGTTGCCTCATTAAAATCTTCTGGTGCGCGCATCTGTAAGCCTTTTGTAAAGTCAGTAACGCGGTGCTCTCAACGCCTTTCACGTGTCATTTCGGGCACAATGCCGCATAGCGAGGGACGCCACGCCTTCCTCTTTTTGCTGCGACATGCCTTTGCTCGTTTTATCAGATATTACAGAATAAATAATTATTTTGTGATTTGTGTATACAGAAACTGGTTGATTGACCTATTAAAGCACAGCTTAAATCACTAAAGCTAAAAATATCAGACTTGGACTGTAAAGAAGCAGCTTTTCGAAATGGTATCCTTGAAATGTCAGTGAAGATTAAACGAAAACATGTTCATACGTTTATTTGTTGGCTGTAAAATAAATGATGTATTTTCAAGGCACTCAGGTCGTCTAAAGGAGGCACTTGAGAGGGAGCGGGAAGTTACTCCTGGTACCCCTGCTATCCGTCGCCGAAGGTTAGGCAGCCAAATGCGCGTATTTGCGTGCCTTGTCCCACAGCCTTGAATCTTGATTCGGTTCCATCTGGGACACTATATTGGATTGCGCAAGAGATCCGCTGGTGTCCCACTTTAGGATGACGTGGGACCGCTGGGTTTTAGTGGGTGTTCTGTCCTTTCAGTGAGTCCCACACTCCCGGTTCTTTGATCGGGTGGCGTTAATGCATTTCCCAGCAAGAAGAATGAGGTCGTCTTGTCACCTTAACCTTTGTTAAAGTCTAGCTATGATCGGGCATTGATTTCCACATGAAATTAGTTTCACTCTATCAGCCCCCCTAGTCAAGATGACATTCTAAGCACGATAACGCTACGTCGAACGACTAGAACACTATAATTTGTTCACGTCACCGCGTGGCATATCGATATGAAACGTCATTCCTATACATTTTTTAACCGTTAGCGTTCTTAGAATGTCTATATATCTTGTCTACAAGTCCTGGGATGTATAATTCTGTCACAGAATACTAGCTTAAAGTAGTAAATTGCTGTGATACCTGTTATAAAAAAGGACGTCATGAAAGAGTGCCACTACTACATCACCTTTAACGCTGTCACCGGCACTTCATGTGCGATATTGATACAGATCGCATAAATGTCTTTGGACAGGACCATTAGGTGGACTGCATATATTTTTACTGAACTCTACTTACAAAACTGCATTCGACATATAAAGTACAGAGCTAGTTTACATATTGATAGACAGCAAGCGGTCACCAGGCCACCGCTATGTAACCAACTTGAACTCGTAGGTCGCCCATTAGCCATGCACTATGCTGTCGTGTTGACCTTAGCGACGCAATTCTGTCAGTATTTCGACGTCTCCTATAAAGAGTCAAGTAGAAAATCCTAATTTTATAAAACAGTCTTTCAGAGACAAAGCAATGATTACTGTAACACCTGCTGTAATAAAGATTGATTAAAAACGTTGATTTTATAATACTGGTGATATGATAAAAAAAAGTCCAAAAATTTAGACCCTTTATACGTAGGGGCCATTGATTTGTTTAATTACATCTAACAATGATTACAAAATTGTCAGTATGTGTATACCCTGAGCAGAAATGTTTCATAACGTATTGAGTTTTCTTATTACTAGTTATCAAAGCTACTCAAATTTCTTAAGGTTTTTTAAATTTATTATGGAAATAATGAGACGTAAAATCATTCGAAATCTTGATATCATTTTTTTTCTCTTTTTGGAATATGGTACTTGGAAAAGAGTCTATATAAAGAGGATCGCCGGAAAGCCGCTGGAGCTAGGAGGCGCATGATCGAGCCTTGTGGACGTCATTACGCGAGACCTATGTCCAGCAGTGGACGTCCATCGTTTGAAGCGACGACGACGGCTTGGAAAAAAAAGTAATAATTGTTTTTTTCGAATAAGCGAAGGGATAAAACCATATTATTTTGCTGGTAAGTGTTTAATTGACTACTTGCTCTGATCAGCTTAGTGAACATTGGCCACCTTAGATAGTCACTTTTGTGTTAACATACTATTCTTCTATAACCTCAAGATATTTATCATTACAGCCAAGCGTGGAATAACATAAAGAAGTAACAAAATTGAAAGCTATAAAATAGCTAATTCACAGTTTTAACCCCAGGGTCAAGTCAGTATTTATACAAAAAAAGCTTCGAGGGACAAAATATTGCGCCTAATTGCCTCTCCGGATGACAAGCGAGCTGGCTCACTTTTTGCGTAAAGTAACAGCTAGAGGGTTACTTGGAGCGGAAATGCAAGAAGTATTGTAGATATAATTTAATTTTATTATTTCAATGAAACTTATCAATTTTTAAAGTGAAACTTCTTTAGGTGCATGGTTACAAGTAACATTGGCATTTGAATTTGCCACGCGTCATTTAATATATATACTATTTATCATAAAATATAAAATAAAAATATTTCTTAAATTCTCTTATGTAACATTTGAATTCAAAAGTAAAATTTAATTAATAATTTCTAATATTGACAAAAACCCGTGGCATTTTTATTTACAATTCGTCATTTGAGATTTCAATAAATTATTTATATTAATTTTCGACACTTAATATTTTAATGAAAATTAAATTCATTAGTTTTAGATTTGTATAAATATAAAGAAGACATAAAAATTAGTTTGCCAAAGAAGTTTCACTTCTGACATGTGTACTTTGTACGCACGCCCTTTTAATTTTTTTACTCGATTAAAATCAGTATTGTTTGTGTTTTGTCAAAACAGTAAATAATGAATAGGACATTTGTTATTTTTAACTAATTATTAGATTTGTCAGGAGGATTTCACTAAACACTACTGTATTCGCATTTTTTCGCTACAGTTCGCTAGACTTTCGTGTTATTATTTTTAGACCAATATGTTTTTATTTGAGATAATTATTTGAGAGATTTTAATTATCTTTCTACACTTAAATTGTTAAATTACCTAAAAGATTAATTTTATTGATATTAAAATAATGATCTTACTTCTTAATAGATTCCTTCTCGTTAACCAGATTACATATATACTATTTTAAAATTTAGAACAGTTACGGAATAAATCTTAAAAAAAAGCGTTAGGTAACAATATTCCTTAGGAATAACAGAAACTGATTATTATTGATCCTACCATATATATAATTTGTGTAAAATTGTAGCTTAATGAACTTATACTATAAAATTACTAAAATTGTTTAAAAAATAGACAAAATGTAAAAGAATCATCAGGTATTAAAATTGTAGCCCTCATGGCTTTTCTTGCATTAACTTTTAATTGACATAAATGATTTCATACTAAATACCTATATACTTATTCAACATTTAACGGAACATTTTATAAAAACAATGAATGAAATGAAAATGAAACAAATTACCTTTCCAAATATATCATCTCAACGTGTGTAGGTACGAAGCTCGTTGAACGAATTGTATATGCAAAGGATGCAGGTCACGAATGTGGCACGAGGATCGTTCCCACAGCACAGACACGACAGTATATCCAAAGTATATAAATGTTTTATGCAATTTGTAGTTGCTATATTCACAGAATGAATAGAATTTAAAAGGTCATTATTTAATATTTTACGTTCTTAACTTTAATTATTCAAAATTTGCACGAATTATATTCACAATAGTTATATATTAACACGGGTATGTCTCATAAGAAATGTGAGAAATGTCTCCATCGCCTTGGTAATCTTAATCAATATTAATAGTGAATTATTGCTAGGGGTAGGCAGAGATCACGTCCTTCAACTTGGCACGATCCTTGCATATCTTCTTCGCTTCTTGCATTAAACCTTTCATTTTAGTTCGTCGGTTTACTCGCAAACTAAGTAGCGTAGTAAGTTAGTACTAAGTAGCGTGAGCCAGGTCAAGCCTGGCTCTTATTTAAAATGTCCTGGATTTGGTCCAGAAATGTTCCCCTTCCAACTTCTCCATTCACTCTTGTTTCATAAATCCTTTTGTCAGTCTCCTTTCATTCATTCTCTCTACATGCCCAAACCATTGAAGCATACCTTTCTCAATTTTAGTCACTACGTTTTCTTTTATACCACAACGTTCTTTTTAGTTATAAAATGTTCATTACGTCATGCTCTTTTTCTAGAAATTTCATTTTTTTACCTCTGTTATTCTAAGTAACTTCATTAATCTATTTAAAAAGGGTAAGTTAAGCCTGTTAACGTCCCACTGCTAGGTACAGGCCTTCTCACTCATATGACGAAGGGTTTTTAGAGCATAGACCCGCCACGCTGCTCCACTGCGGAATAGGAGGCATTCGACACTCGCGGAAAGAGATCAGGCGCAGGACCGACGGCCTAACGTGCTCTCCGAGGCACGGAGGTGGGTCAAACCGCCAAATTGTTTTTTTCCCAAGTTCGGGCAAATATTGAGAAAATCTTAATGGGAACCTTGACATTGATTTCGAATTGGTCCGACCCGGTATTCGAACCCATAACCTCAGGGTCTGTAGTCGTAGTGATGCAGTCCTAATTAATGTAATCTACTTTAAAAGTTTGCAGCAAAGTATTTATTTCTATGTTTCTCTCTCTTACAATTATAAACTAGAGAATTACTTGGACAAGGAAAGCTCTTTGACGTTAAAGGATTGTTTTAACTTGTAAACCCAGGTGAGGCTGATGTAGGTTTCACGAAATCTAAGGCAAAAGATCTATTTTTTGGTCACCTCAATGTCATTATCAAATATATAAACATGATGTTTAAATAATACGAAATTTCAAAGAACTTTAAAAGCCCTTTTGAATTGAACACTAAAAAATATTTGATTTATGAATCAGCCTTCTTCATCAATGCTACAGCGTATTACGTGAAGGCAGTAATGTATTAAAAATATAAATATATATCGATAAAAACGAAATATACTGTTTTTACGCAGTAACCATTCAATAAAAAATAATTAGGTCTGAAAACTAACAAAGTAACGACCCATTAGGGCGTCAGTTTAAGTGGCTTTCAGTCAACAAACTTACCCTCCCCGTAATTATGTAGTAGCGGCAGCAAGCCGCTGTCAATATTTGTATCTGACTGGTAACGATTGTGCATCGAGGGTGCCATACCTGAAGTTATTAAGAGTACTTGGAATACTTAATAAGTGAAACTACTATAAAAATAAATCTTCATTTGTTGCCAATGCACCGATTGTATTCATTTTTATAACATAATTTGCACATAATTTCAGTATATCTAGTATTGCCTGGAATATTTCGCGGTGAAGCACTACCTGTAACTAGCCACGGTCTTGGCTTGGCTTAGTCAATGTAAAAGGCGAAGATTGAACTTGAGACTTTGCTAAAGAAGACACTGCTGGCCCTATTGAGTCAACGAGAACACAAATTCAATAGAAAATGTAAAGCCTACCCACAATATTAATTATTTTAATTTTGTATAAACGTGGAGTACATTCCAATTTTTCAAAGAGATTTTGTAACGAAACTATTGTATCTTTGAAAGATAAATATTTCCTCTTTGCTACTAATAAGAAAGTAGGAACACACACAATGATAATAGTGACAGAGCGCTTTCATTCCTCATAAGAAAATCTGTTGTATTAGATACCTTTGATAGGCGACTGCGGAGTATGTAGATCGATGCTTAGTGAGTGCAGTTACGTATTACGTGTACGTCTGTCGCCGGGACCGGATCGTTATCTGTTTCCACTAAAGGAAACTGGCTTTTCCACGAAAGAACCTCCCCAACGGTTTGCACCCCTTCCCCCACTGCGACTTTTCCTTTTTGCGTTATTTCATTTTTCTTTGCCAACGTGCACCTGCTAGTTAGCTACCGCGGGCTTTCTCATTGCTCATGCTATGTTAAGTGGACTTTCATAAAGAAGATATGAACGATATTTCGCATTTCGTTTGGCTTCAAATTAAAAATTAAAGATCGTTTTCATACAAGTGCTGATTTTTTGCGATAAATAAGGACGCTGTTCATTTCTACTTTTATCTCATAATAGCTGAACCCGCGACTTCGTCTTCGTTGAATGTTGTTTTGGTATCATTTTCATTAACTTAGGCAAATTGTTTTACAGAGAAGAAACATACCCGCACTGCCCTTTGAGGGCGAAATTTTCTAAAATTTACTTTTGACAGTTTCCATTATGTAAAAAAAATTCTGACCAAGTTTTACATATCATATTTTACACAAATGTGAAAATTTGATTTTTTTTATTAACATCCCCGCAACCCCCCTTGCGAGTGGAATTTCGTAAAATTCATCCTTAGTTGACCTCAGCAAAAGGTATATTCCTACCAAATTTCAAGTCTCTACGCCTTATGGTCCCAGAGATATCGTGATAAGTCAATAGATACCTGGATATCTTTCATATATAAAGATATATATAACATGACCAATGAATTGACAATTTTATTAATTATTCGAACGTAAAAAATAACATTCAATTTCAAAAAAATTAAAATAGCTTTGCGTAACAACAATGCATACTTTTTCTTTTTGCACGAGTCCAATACCGAAAAAAAGTCCTATTTTTTTCTAATTTTGTCTGCCAAACTACAGTCTATGTACTTGCTTTTGAAAACTATTTCCGAAATTACTAGATTTACCTTGCAATCAAGAAAACAAAAATTTTTGGAACTAAGCTACAGACTTATTAAAATTAATTTGTAACGTACAAATTAAATCTGTATACGACAATTATTATACACTTCTTGTTTTATATTTCATTCTTATAAATAAAGAATATTTATCATTAAAAATTGAGAAACAATGTATTAAAGTGTACATTGCAAATGGAACTGACTGTATGAAGTTTAATGCTAGTGTCAGCGCGAAGGATGGGTTTGGAGAAGCGCTTGAATAAGGTTTCCTGATACATTTGTATTCCTCACAGACAAGTAATCAATATCCCTTCGAACGTTGGAGCGCGGACAGGGTGACTCTAAGCCGAGGTCATTTTTCTAATGTACGTGCGCTAGCGCACTTCGCTTTTCTCCAAATAATATGCAAACTAAATTTATTATGTATCCAACTCTTGAAAGATCCTTTCTCCCTTGATTGATGTAAGTATATGTGGTACATAATAAGCTTTATTTTGAAGCACTATTATTATCTTATCTTATAATTGTGTAAAGCTGTAATTATTTCATAAAATTATGCCATGTATCGGTTATAAAAATTAATATATTCTGTCCACAGCCTCCATTTCATTAAAATCCTGTAGGACTTTCCATTAGGATCACTTCGAATTCACGATTTTATACCGCAATTTTTTAATAAAATATTGCAAATTTATCTAATATGAAAAGTCGTTTATGTTATTCCTTATAACATCAGCTATCTGTCAGTGAATGTAGCATTAAAATCTGTCCATCTTATTTGAAGTATGGTTTTTTTCAAATCAATTCAGTAAAAAGTTCTTATATTGAGACAAGTATTACAAACAAAATGTGGCTAGCATAAGTGTGGGCCACTCACTTCGCTAACAGTCTTTCTAAGTTCGATTACTGATACCCAATGTGAATAAATTATATAGTATTTATTGTATATTCTAATTTGTCATAATTAGACTACTTGGGAACAGTTTTTGGCGTGACTTGTGTATTCCTACTATCAAAGCCGGAATAAAATTAACAAAACGATTTGATCTCTTGACTCATGACATAATGATATTTTATGATGCAACATAATAATTTTTACCGATTAGAAAATACCTTTTAACACATAAAAATATTAAGAACAAACAAAATTTATATTCTGGACTGAGCTCTGCTCTTATTCAATTTTAGATTAGTAGTCACTTCAAAAAAATGTTGTTTATCGTGATCACGTTAAGGTGTTTCGGCATGATATATATGTAGTTTCCTAGGTTGAAAAATGTTCTAATACCGTAAGAAGTAGCGCCTACGTAATATTGTCGTGTGCATGAAATAAAATAACAACAACTCTATGATCTATTGAAATATGTACCACGCTCCAAACATTATACATATTTGAATACATTACCAACTCTGAGATAATACTCGCAATATGTTGTAGGTATTCATAACGTCTAACCGTGTTGCTGCTTGTATACAGGATACTGCCAACTAGCTTGTAGACTTGTTGTTGTAGAAAATACATATAAAAATTTCATCAAATTTAGTTTCGAGTTATACTATTTCCTTTTTAAAGTAAAACTTCCTTACACACGCTTGACTTGGGAAGTAAGCCGGTGAATGCGTGTTGAGATCGTTACGAACAGTGTGATCGGACGAAGCGAATGGAAGTTGAGAAGGAGATATAAGTTAGTGAAGATAGAAAGAGAGAGAGAGAGTTACGTTTGTATATTACTGTAAGAGCAAGAGTGAAAATACCCAGTTCACTTTTTTTCATAGTAAGTTATTCGAATACATGATTCATATAAAAACACATACACACACACTCATATATGTGTCGGAGTTCCATAGTCTGTGGAACGCTGGCGCCATCTGTCTATCAGCGTGAGGCAGAGTCAATAGTGACAATCCGGCGCACGTCTCTCCAGTTCTCGGGTGACGATCCGCCAGAGCGGTCGACTATTGAAACTGACGCGTTCCTAGCTATAGTTATAGTAGCTTACAGTGTTTGATTGCACCAAAATTACCCACCAAAGCCCACAGTTTGGAAATTGAATTATGTCGGTGGAGAACCCTATGCCCCTATGCGTTATGCTCCTTTATCTCCTATTCTCTCACATATATATATATATTTTCTTTAGGGGTGCTGTGCACTTTATTTCTTGGGTATAGAGTGAGACTAAGCTGAAACCCCCGGCTATGTTACGCTCCTTCGAGCAAACATTATTTTTATTAGCAATAAAAACCCCTGGTTGAACTTTACATCTACATTTGTTTTTACGTCTAATATAGAACTATTGTGAATTGCAAATTAGATTATGATACGACATAAAAATATGCATAACCGATTGATTTACGGAATTAAGTAAAAAAAGTTATATTGATACTGACAAACAAAAAGTGTTAGTGACTTGTCAATTCTCTCAATATACCAAAATATATACCTCACCACAAACGTAGACCACAATCAGTATGCACTACAAAAATGTTGCCATGTGCAGTTGCAAGGCGTCACTTCGCGCAAATCAGTTGTGTACTTTATAACCACATAAATAAAATCTTTCATATCTTTTAACACTGTCATACGAAAAAACTGAAGAACTTATAAAGTTAGTTAAACAAATCCCTATGATACGACCGAAATAAACATGCTCTCTCATTCATAAACCCATTCACCATAAACACACACACACACACAAACACACCCTTATTTACACACTGTCCCAACATATATTCATATATGGCAAATTTATTTGTTTTAATTGTTTTCGTATTATTATTTCGTTTCGTAATAACGTGTGCTTTATATAAGCGAGGATGTTGATCACTGCAACACAGTTTATAGTACAGGATCATCGTTCCTATGTATTTAAATCAAATCAAATCAAAATATCTTTATTTAAGTAGGCATATTACAGCACTTTTGAATCGTCAAATTATATTTTTTTTCCACACTCTGATTCTAATATACGTCTGATGATGGAAATCAAGAACGGCTTAAAATCTAAAGTTACGAGGGTTCCTTCGCGCCCTACGATTTAGATGCTGCTGTTGTTTAATAAATAAAAAAAAATATACAAATTCATTTTAATTCTTATAACTGATAGAAATATGGTTAACACTAGCTTATTTCCAAAAAAAATAAACCCTGTGTGTCACGCGTATGAAATACATAACAACGGCTACATGGTGCGTGTGGCGCACGAAACATATTTGAATACATTACCAACTCCCAGATAATGCTTGCGACATTTCATAGGTATTCATAACGTCTACTCGGTTCGCAATACATGAATACAAATAAAAACTCTATATTAACAAACCTATATTATTATACGTATCAAGAATTTGCTGGGTGCTGAGAAAATGGGTTTTAATGTTGTTTTATTAAACGTAACCATACGTATAATCTATACGTTTTAACTACTGTATTAGAAATTACTATTATACCTAAAATCATGACTAAATCTCTAAGTATTGCCTACAGGTACATAAAAATTAAAAATTTCGTGCGTGCAAAGCACACATGTCAGAAGTGAAACTTCTTTGGCAAACTAATTTTTAATTCTTGTTTATATTTATACAAATCTAAAACTTTAAATTTCCGAGACTTTTATTGTCAGTTAGGAATTAATTGTCATTAAAATTTTTATAATTTCGAAAATTAATACAAATAATTTATTTAAATCTCAAATGACTAATTATAATAAAAATGCCACGTGTTTTTTGTCAATATTAGAAATTATTAATTTAATTTCGTTTTTGAATTTAAATTTAGAAAAGAGATTTTATGAAATATTATTACTTTATGAAAAATAGTATATTAAATCATCAAATGACGAGTGACAAATTAAAAATCCACATGTTATATTTAAATATTAAATTACATAACCTTCAAACGAATTACTATAAAAACGTTGCACATCTTCGTGACGCCTAAAGAGGTTTCATTTCTAACGGTAAATAAAATATTTTAAATTTATTTAAATATGCATCAAAGAATATACCGACCGAATCTATATCGATTCTTATTAGTATTGACTTCTGCATTTAGTAGAGTAATGAAATTATCTGGTAAAAGGAATAAATTCAGTATACGATGTGACTAACAGGGGCGGGAAGGATTCTGTGATTCCTTGTAAACACGTACATTGTGTCCCAGACGTGTTGGCAGCATTTATTCTTTTAATATAAGAAAATGTTACGCATAAAATGTTTGTTACATTTCCAAATGAATGAACATCAAAACATTTCTAGTTCTGGCTTATCTATTTACATTCATTAGATACGTATTATGGAAAATTTATGGAAACCATACAATGCTATTTGGAGTATTGCTTAATTAAACCACAAGTGATTTCCTTATTTCAAAATACGTATTCTAATCTTATTGAAAGATAGATCCTTAGTTGAAATGACGGGACATAGTTTATTTTTTTGAGCTAAGAAATGCTTTAACGCACTTACCCCGACTTGAATGGGGCAGGATTATGGGACTCCGGACTAAGTGAGACACCAGAGGTTCAGCTTGCGCATTCATCCCTGGTGCCCCAGATGAATCCGACTGAGGGTTCACGGAGGCGGGAGCAGGTGCGCAAACAAGCGCCGCCCAGTATCCCGCCTCCTTCGGCGGTGAGGGGGTGCATCGACTGAATTCTCCCTCTCTCGCTCGTAGACCTCCTTTAACATAGTTGCTTCGGAAAGTTCCTGCACCAAATCAGAATGGAGTTGCGTGCTTGCCACGAGTGTAGAGCAGCTATCGACTCAGCGCGCCACACTGTGACAGATTATGTAGCGTGGGGATCTCAGCAACACCTCTTGGTGGCACTGCTCGGGGGCGACTTCTCGTTGGGGAGGATTGTAGGCCCGATGCTCTTTATTGAAAGATATTAGGTAGGAATGGCCTTCTTCTCCGAGAGCGTAGTTTTGGTGTAGGAGGCCCACGAGCGAACTAGGGTAAGGTCAGCAGTAAACAATACCTCTTACTACCGTAGGACACAGGATTAATGTCATGCGTCTGCGCATATTTGTGTACGTGCTCCTGGCACTGAATCCTCAGTCGGACTCGTCCGGTGCATCAGGGAGGAATGCGCAAGGAAGCAAGAAGAAGGTTTCTCGGGGATTTGCCAGTAAAACCTAGAGGAACCTTGTGAGTGAGTTCACTGGGACTGGGTCATTCAGGATCAGGCGTGGCTTCCTCCCTGGGCGAGCCTCACATTCCTGATCTTTTCGAATCAGGGTTTGTGCGAAAATATATTTCCCAGTGAAAAAATGAATTAAATAAATATGGCAGTGGGAAAAATTATATTTAGTGTCATCCTATTAGTAATATAAATACGAAAGTGTGGCACTTTCAAGGAAAATTACCGTAAGGATTTTGATTAAACTCGTAATGCCTACAGCTCAGAATATCAAGGTATCCATAAAATAAGTAACCTCAGGCTGATTGAAAAATATACACATTGAAAGGAGTTCGTTTCAATATATTCTATCACCAATATTTTGCAAGCTTAGCAAATTTTATGCCCCGCATATTGGCAATGCAATTAAGTAAGTTTCCACTATTGAAAATACACTAGAACCTCAATATATTGATGAAAGAGGCATTAAGCTACGGAGATTAGACGGAGCTTGTCACCTTACGAAGGGGCTCTCTTCAACTGAAGTGGCTCTTGAGACAAGCCTCTTCTTCCCGAAGCGACGTTTGTGAGCAAACATAAGGCTGACAAAATATGCAGAGCAACGGCTTCAAATTAACTTTATTATATGAACACACAAAGTTCTATCATAAAATGTATTTGAGAAAGTTTAGTCCTACCTACAAAAACCTACTTTATTAATCCGCAACTTGTCATGTAATGAACTCAGTAGCGACTACAGTACAGGAACACGTATTTTAATATTACATTCCTTGTAAGCGTCTTATACGTATGCAAATTAAGCGGTGTGTTCAAGGCGGCCCCCGAAACGGAATTCGTAAAATCCTTTGAACAAATCCACATTACGACGTAAACATTTGATATAAATAAGTAGCGGCATTGCCAACACAGGAATTTTAAATATTTTGTTTCATATTCTTTTTATATATTGTAGTTTAGTATTAACTTAGGTAGAGTTATTTATTATTCATCTAAACTAATATTATAAAGAGAAAACATTTGTGTTGTTGTATGTATGTATGTTTGTAACGTTTTCACACAAAAACTACTAGACCGATTTCAAAGTTTTTTCACTATTAGAAAGCTGGCTTTTTACTAAGCGACATAGGCCATATTACTTTCTTAAAATAAATTCGAATCCCTTATAAAAATGCATTATAGTAAAACCCAAAGTGAAAAAAAATTGGTCACAAAAAATCTGTCATCACGTTTTCTGGGGAAACTATTGATAATAGAACAAAAAAATATTCTACGGTATTAAAGAACGTATTCATATCTATAAAAAGTCTGCTATATCATATGTTCAACGACTATTATGTTACTACAACTATTTTACTGTTAATATAAGTGCCGACAGTAATCAAACCATATTATTCATACCTCTGCATTAATCCTTATCCTATTCAATAATATTTCATTAAAATCCGATTCAATATTTATAAAATACTTTTTAAATTATTAAATTCGGACAAATTATTCAAAAGATATAACAAATTGAAATCTAAAGAAAATTGTAGTGACCCTTTTAACTGGGCCTGCGACTGGTGAGTTAGCTCATATTCGAAGGATACCCATGGTATCCACTGTAAAGGTATATCCTATACTGTATTTATTTTTATCAAACCTTAAATTAATGGAGCGATTTTAAAAATTCTTCTCTCCTTGAAATCAAGAATTTATCAATACCTGTAGAGTATTTTTAAAATTCCTAATATCGGTCATTCAACGTAAATGATATTACGAATATCAAAATGTCTTACTTACACACATATTCGTTGTAAAGTAAAATGTGTATCGTGATTGGATTATAAATGTGTGTATTTAATAATATGAAAAGAAATAATTAAACACTAAGTGAAATAAAAATTTTATGTTAACGAAAATAAATCTATAGTCCGTTAGTAG
Organism: Elymnias hypermnestra; assembly: GCA_015832385.1. Classification (NCBI taxonomy): domain Eukaryota; kingdom Metazoa; phylum Arthropoda; class Insecta; order Lepidoptera; family Nymphalidae; genus Elymnias; species Elymnias hypermnestra. The sequence continues at coordinate 7,909,344 of JACTOM010000929.1, forward strand.
ACTTTCCACTGCCACAAAATCGGTATCTACGCTGGTGAAACCGCAGGGCATTGCTAGTTTAAGATATAAACTGTAACACAAAAAGTTATATTGAACACTGTGTTACAGTTCATTTTGGAATATACTTCGAAAGGTTATAGTCGAGTAGATAGATTCCCAATACTATTAAAAAAAGCGTATTAACTTTTGCTCTTGCCAAAGGCTTTGTCAGAAAATTAATGTTAAGTCTTGTGAAATACCTTTCATTACAAAAAATAGAAGCACTATACTGTCAACACAACATATATAGTCGCAATAGAAAGATTATAACAATCTACGGTTATAAATTAAGGACCATTAGAAAGAACTTTAACTAAAAATATTTTTTTATATAACACAAACTTAGTCAAAATTAGATAAGCTTTTGGATTATATTTCTAGCAGGCTGTAAACCAGACTAACCTATATGATAACCTGTTGTCTCTTGGTCCCTTCTTACCATTCTTTTATTTATGGTCTTATCAAAGGATTATTTGTGCGTAACTTATACTACAATGAAATAAAGCATAATTTGTTAACTGTTAAACTTTCTAAATGACATAGAACTAAAAAAGGTAAAACATGTCGATGTAATATATAAAAGCGAGCGTATAATTACAAATGTTCAGGCGCAGTGTCCGCGAGTGATTGATGTAGTGGAAGGCTCTCACCGCTCCACACCGCGCCCTCTATCGCCCCGGAATGACAACGTGGCGACATTAAGAAAATTTAAATTGTAAATTGCATCATCGTACTGAATATTATTTGTAATCTTAAAAGTATTTGCTGGAAGATCGTTACTTCGTGTAAAACAAAATAATATGAAGAAAAGACTCATTTTCATACAACGTGCGCACTTCTATCATTCTTTCGAAAATCATTGATATCCTCCTAAATAACTAATTATTTAACATCTACGTAATGAAAATAAAAATTTTAACAAAAATGAACCGACTCCAAATATAAGAATACGAATAACACAATAAAAGAATACGTAATTATTACTTTATTTTTTTGAAGACGGTTCTTTTTTGTTAAAATTTTTTATTTATTTTTTTATTTTTAGTGAATCTGAAGTAAAGTAACAAATTTGTCTCAATATGTGTACACCTAAAAACGTGTTGCTCATATGAGATAACACTGTTTAAATGAAACAACTTTACAAAGTTAAATTNCCGCTTCACACATAATTCAGCAACAAACGTAAGGTCATTGCCATTCGATTACAGACAGTTATATTCTGCCATAAATCGCACCCTTACTGTAAGCCGTTGAGGAGTTGCATTGATCTTCATATTTAACTACGACTAGCACCTGATCATACCGAAGTTACATGTTACATGAGTTATTCGTCCATTTGTCGCGCACATGCTTATGCAAATTTAAGACTTATCCGGTTTTCTCATGTATGCCATCATCAGAACTGGTTAAAAAAGATGGGACCTTAAGCGCCACCTTTCATATAAAAAAATTATCAAGATCGGTCCACCCAGTCAGAAGATATGAGGTGACAAACATAAAAAAAAATACAGACTGCCTCATTGGTCTAGTGGTTAGTATGTTCGACTACAGACATGAGGTCCTGGGTTCGAGTCCCAGGTCGGGCCAATTCAANCTTACTGTAAGCCGTTGAGGAGTTCCATTGATCTTCATATTTAACTACGACTAGCAATTGACCATACCGAAGTTACATGTTACATGAGTTATTCGTCCATTTGTCGCGCACATGATTATGCAAATTTAAGACTTATCCGGTATTCTCATGGATGCCATTATAAGAACTGGTTAAAAAAATGGGACCTTATGCGCCACCTTTCATATAAAAAAAAATTATCAAGATCGGTCCACCCAGTCGGAAGATATGAGGTAACAAACATAAAAAAAATACAGACAAATTGATAACCTCCTCCTTTTTCTGAAGTCGGTTAAAAAGTGCGTGCCTACAAAGTACACATGTCAGAAGTGAAACTTCTTTGGCAAAGTAATTTATAAGTCTGCGAAAATAACTCTGTTTGTCTGTCGAATTTCAAGCCGAAACTACTGAACCGATTGGAATGAAATTAAGTACACAGATAGTCTAAAACCAGAGAAAGGGCATAGAGTACTTTTCAAAGCAAAAAACAAGGAAGAATATGCTAGGAGTTGTGTCGAAATTTAATACAAATATTTTATCGAAATCTCTCATAACGAATTGTAAATAAAATTGTCACGTGTTTTTTGTTAATTAAATTTAGAGAATTTATGAAATATTTTTATTTTATATTTTATGAAAAATAGTTTATTAAATTATTAAATGACGAGTGGCAAATTAAAATGCCAAGTTATTTGTAAATATCAAAACTACCTAACCTTGATACGAATTAGCATAAAAAATGCTGCATATCTTCGTGACGCTAATCATTTGAAGAGCTGAGCAGAAGTAACTATGAGTTTTTTTTTATTTAAACGTTGTATTTTCACTATTTATGGAACAGTAAAACTTAAAAAGAGTTTCTCTAAAAAGATTTGAATTTTTGTAGCACACACTCTAGCTATAAAAATCCAGTGAGATGAATAAATCAAACAAAAAGTCTACAAATTCGCAACAATAAGATTTATAGATGCCGACTGTAACATGAATATAACAAACTAAAGAACTGGCCTGATTGAATCATCCGGCTGTTCTTTGTCATAAATCCGACAACGGCTGGCCGTCCAACAATGCGTCCTGAAATCGTTCCATTTCTCATTTTGTTACTCCCCTTTAATCTCGCAACCGTAGAAAAGTGGATCAGCGTTGCAAAAGGGCATTGCAATGTAGACCCGTTCTGATTAATGTATTGTGTAAGTAGGTATAGAATTCACTGCATTCATTCAACTTTATAATTCTGCTTAATTTACTTGTAATGATATTAATATTGTTATAATATGATGTTGAAACTGTAAAAAATATTTTATTCTAAACTTATACTTTTCATTGGACTGAGCTCTATTATTAAAATACGTCTTATCTATCAAAAAAATTAATGTATATCACGTTGTAGCTGCTAGTATAAATGCATCTACTATTTTTAATAAATTACCTAGGAATAGATATGCAAGTAATGTATTAAAAAAACAAAACCTAATAATTTACTGTTAAGCCAATCGTTTGTAGTGCGAAAGTAAACAGGCTAAGCCCAATTAGTTCTTCTCTGTGGCATAATATAATACTTACATGCTTGTAATTTTCTTATCTCTTGGAATATTACAAATTCAAATTACAGCACTTCTGCGTCGTCGGATATAAGTTTTTCCACACATTAATTCCAATGTAAGACAGATAAAGATATTAAAGAACGACTTCAAATCTAAAGTTACGAGGATACGGGCCCTGTTCTGAGAAGAGTCCACAACAAACTCAGTCGGGTCTCCCTTTTTTATCTTCACTATTAAAATGTCATTATAATTTCTATTATGATTAGAGCAACCCATTCTTTCCTACGCTTCTTTATCTCGTAATCTTTCTAATTATACTATTTTCTTTTAATAAAGTTTGTGTAAATAAGAGTAGCCTATATTATCCTTCGTAATATTAACTATATGTTGGTATAATGCGATCAAAGCAACCGTTCCGGAGAGTGGCAGGAATGAGCATCCTACAGCAGCGGTTGGGCAACTTTTTTAAATATTATCTCAACATATTTTTGTATAAGTTGATATTNATCGGGCCTTGCGGACGTCATTACGTGAGACCTATGTCCAGCAGTGGCGTCCATCGGTTGAAGCGACGACGACGACGACGACGACGAGATATGCAAGTAATGTATTAAAAAACAAAACCTAATAATTTACTGTTAAGCCGTGTTTGTAGTGCGAAAATAAACTAGCTAAGCCCAACTAGTTCTTCTCTGTGGCACAATGTTCTTCTCTGTGGCATAATATAATACTTACATGCTTGTAATTTTCTTATCTCTTGGAAAATTACAAATTCAAATTACAGCACTTCTGCATCGTCGAATATAAGTTTTTCCACACATTAATTCCAATGTAAGACAGATAAAGATAGTAAAGAACGATTTAAAATCTAAAGTTACGAGGGTACGGGCCCTGTTCTGAGAAGAGTCCACAACAAACTCAGTCGGGCGTCCCTTTTTATCTTCACTATTATAATTTCTATTATGATTAGAGCAACCCATTCCTTCCCACGCTTCTTTATCCCGTAATCTTTCTAATTATACTATTTTATTTTAATAAAGTTTGTGTAAATAAGAGTAGCCTATATTATCCTTCGTAATATTAACTATATGTTGGTATAATGAGATCAAAGCAACCGTTCCGGAGAGTAGCAGGAATGAGCATCCTACAGCAGCGGTTGGGGAACTTTTTTAAACATTACCTCAACATATTTTTGTATACGTTGATATTACCCCATGGCGAAGAGCAAAAAAATCGCTTCTTTTAAGCATCTTTCATATTATAACCCCCGTGATAATTTTAAAAAGAAAACAATGAATAAAAATTTAATTTAAACATCATTTATCAATGTAATACCTAATACAACTTTTTAATACTTTTTACGCCCAAAAATTTCATTTTACCCCATCTGGGGCAATTTATCCCGGTTCCCCGACCGCTGACCTATAGGAAGTTATGGGCTTAAACTATGACATCCGACTTTTATATAGGTTTTTCGATGCTCGAGTCCTAAGAGCGAATTACCTAACACAAAAAAACTAAAATTGCCATTTAAACGAAGATTTTTTTGATAAAAGACAAAATGTAAAGAGTATATTCACTATTGTTAAGCGTTTGTTCCGCGTTTTCTTTATAATATTTGCAATTAATTAACTAAATATTAGTAATATTAACACTCAGCTTTTATATTTGTAAAGGTTTCTGATAGTAATTCATATTAAAGAATTATATTTCCTTAAAATATTATTTCGAAATCATTATAATAATATTATATGTTTAACAAATTTTAAATTTTTTATTAATAAAAGTCATTTTTTCCATCTGTTTAACACGAGAGAGAAATATCTTTGTGACTAACTAAAAGTCATACTCGGGAAAATCATGAACTCTGTAGAGAGTCTCAAGCATCTTGACAAGAGTTAATAGACTACAACAGTTCTCAAGTGTATTCAACGTTCACCACTGTCAGACCGACCGACAAACAAGCCATTTCCCGACTTTATATAATGTTGCTTTTCTTGAGAAAATTGTTCATCACATTACAATATTTAAATGTATATTACTAGAGTAAATTTACTGGAGATCAAATAATAAAAACCATGTGACACCGGATAGGAACGAAGTTCCTTATATAAAAATATTAATTTTAAGTTCTATTTGAGGCATAGACAAAATTATTATATACATTTTTTATTGGGATTTTTTTATTGATAAAAAAAACTACTTTACAAAGTTATCAACTTATCTTAATTTTAATGATTTATTAATAATAATCGTTGTCATGTATACTATACATTAGGCACTGTATTGCCATCATACAAAGACTATACATAAATAATAAAAATCGTTTCAAAATATAAAAGATCGCACTTGATATTGTTAACCGAAAATATAGAAAAACTCACTTAGGCCGCTATGATATTGTCAACCTAAAATATAGATAAACGCACTTAGGCGGCTTTGGCATCGTCGACCGAACATATAGAAAAACGCACTTAGGCGACTTTGGCATCGTCGACCGAACATATAGAAAAACGCACTTAGGCCGCTTTGGCATCATCGACCGAAAATATAGACAATCGCACTTAGGCCGCTTTGGCACCATCGACCGAAAATATAGAAAACGCACTTAGGCCGCTTTGGCATCGTCGACCGAAAAGACAGAAAATCGCACCTAGGCCGCTTTGGCATCATCAACCGTAAATATAGAAAAACGTACTTAGGTCACTCTGGTATTGTTAACCGAAAACATAGAACACTTCGGTATATAAATAGTGTCGTTACAACTTTTGGTCTTAATTTTTAGTATGTCGCTTCAACTTTTGGTCTTAATTTTTCCCGTCTACCCCCTTTCGCAACGCGCGATAAGGAACGTCGATCCAATATTTCGTGATGTCACCGCATCATTTGAATTAATTCTGGATTACCATTCTGGATTCTGCTGTTCTTTATTTTATTTTTAAAAAATCAACAGCCCTTATTAAACTAATTAAATTTACTTAAGGCCAAGTATTATTAATTTGTTTATTATAGTAATAAAAGCCAGAAGGCTAATAAAAAAAATACAAGCTACCTATTCACAATTTTATTTCATATAGTTTTTATTAAACCTTTTTTTACTTTAGTTTGTTGTTGTGGAAGATATTAATTTCCGCGTAAGATTTGTTATAATTTTTTTGTACGCGATAAATTATGGAGTTATTAGTATTAACCTACACCTAAAAAATAAACAACTTATACATGTACATACTAACATAGGCAAAATGCACATAAGATATACTAACATAGATTTGAGTACTAATATATTTTATACGTTCTTCATAGGATAAAATAAAGTTAATCCTACAAAGTTTTTTAAATAAGTCTTCTCGTTATCTTATTAAAGTTCTTAGTTTAGCAAAAGTTGGAACTTTAATAAAAAGTGACCTGAGCCATATTGGAAAATATATTTATGGAGTAATTTAACAACGCAACGGTTATCAAATCAAATCAAAACATTCTTTATTCAAGTAGGCTCAAAAAGCACTTTTGAATTGTCAGCAGTCTGTCCGTTGGTAACAAATCTACCACCGGTTCGGAAAGTTGATTCCGCTGAGAAGAAGCCGGCAAGAAACTCAACGGTTCCTCCTTTTAACATAGCTTTTTTGTAGGTTACAATGTGTTTAGCTTTCATATGCAACTGGAATCATGTCCAAACATCTTTGTCGCTTAAATAATCTTCCACATTATAATATGCCTTTTTTATTAGGACATTTTTAACATACTTCTTAAAACTATGTGGAGGCAAACCCAGAAGTGATTCAGGTATCTTATTAAATATGCGTATGCTCAACCCGACAAATGACTTCTGAACCTTTTTCACTATAAAATATGGCATTACAAGTTTGTGTTTATTTCTTGTA